>VZRF01011152.1:143675-287854 GCA_013396875.1 Vireo altiloquus | reverse complement strand
AGGAAAACAAAATGGGGAAAAAAAAGTTAAAAAAAAAAAAAAAAAAAAAAAAGCCTTGTCACATTTTAGTCAGTTACATTTGAACTTGAGTGCCTTACACAAGGCTGATGGCACAAACCAGCCTTTTCTTGCTGTCCAGTTACACTACAGCAAAAGCATGTTCTCTGTAGCACTGGTCAGTATGGGTAACCAAAGGGAGAAGAGTATTTTTGATCTGGAAGGACTTTCTCTGGTTGGTGAATGTCAGAGAAAATGAGGAAATGTGGGGAAGCAGCTGTAAAGGGGAGCTACCTACAGCAAAGCCTGATATGAAGGATGGTGGTACTGAGCGTGGAAGGAAGCACATACTGATTTCTGTGCATGGTGGTATGGATGGCTTTGGCCTGGGTTAAGACTTCAAAAGAGAAGACTCAGCCTGGGATCCACAGGAGTTTGGGATTTCAACACATGGACATCACAAGGAGCATTTCCACCTTTGACATAAAGCAAGGATGGCCACAGTAACCTTCTGGGAAAAGCAAACTCTTACCCTCTACAGCTAAGTTAGCCAAGTTAGGTCAAAACTCAGGTCACAGCAAGACTGGTCCCAAAAGAAAACCATTGAAATCTCTTGCTGACTGCAGCAAGCTTTGCAGAGAGTACTCATTAAAGGGGCACAAATAATCCAGCAATACACTGTGTGCTCAGGGTAAGAGAGGAGAGACAGGAGGGATGGAAGTGGCAGGTGGTGACTGCGTGTTCTCTGTTTTTCTGCAATTATAAACACCACCTGCTATCAGGGCTTCTATAAGAATTAAACAAAGTCCCAGCATGGACCATTTAGAAGGTGCACATGCAAACTGGTCAGTAAAACCATCCTGATATTCCTCCTTCAAGTAGAAGTGCTGTTTGTGGAATAAATGAAGGAAACACAGATATTTGTCTCCTCAGTAATCTCCAAGAGCAAATGATGAGGAATGTGTGACACATGGTAGTCTGGTAAGAAAATGCATAGTGGAAGATTTAAAGAGAGAGGAAGAATAACTCCAAGCAAGTTACACATTGTTTCCGTTCTCACCCAACAGACAAAGGCATCACCACTATTGTCACATAATATCTCCTTAATCTGCCTTCTGGTTGAAAAACCAGAAAAACAGATTTGGGAACAAGCATACAGGCAGAAAAGGGGTAAAAACTGCAGAATGGGCAGAGTCATTTTAATTTAGATTACTGAATGATGGAAGAAAACTGCCTGGGGGAGAAGTCCTTAGAGAAAATGGCAAATCTTTATATTACATGACATTAATTACACTTTTACTGTGAGCTAACCCTATTACAGTACTGTGTATGGACATAAGAAGATGGTACCTCTGTGGTGTCCCTTCCAATAAAGAGCTGTCCTTGCAGGGGCCCAGCCCTGGGGTTTACTGTGCTCTGTGTCACAGCCCACAAAAGCTGCTTAATGCACCTCCTTGCAAGGAGATTTCTTTATGACTTTACCAGATTAGAGGAATGGGGAGGAGCAGGATTTTCATTAACTTATTCTTTCATGTGAGGTCCTTTAACATGACCTACAAATGAAATGTGAAATCCTTGTCTCAGATGTCCCAGCTAGACCTCTGTTGTGGAACTGGAAAAGTATTGCCAACACCAATAGGGAAGGGTGTCATGACTACCCAGATCACTTGTACTGACCTATCCTCCAGCATAACACCTTGGAGCAGAAATCTGAGCATATCTGTGGGGCACAACCCTCAGCCTGCATTCAGAAAAGTGACAGAAGTTAGTTCTTCACTGTGCTGGATTGCTGGGAGACAGGTAACGACTTCCATGGACTCAGGTGGCAATGGACAACAGCAGAGGTTCAGGGCTGGAGCAACATGGCTGGGGTTTTGTTGAAAGCAATAAATGTCAGAGAAACAGAAAGGAAAAAGGAAGATGAGAGGGCAAGAAAAATATGGTTAGTCAGGTTCAGGTAATATCTCAAGAAAAAATACTGTCCAACCACTATCACATAAAGGCTTCACAACATGAACAAGAATCCCATAGCAATTGATCTCTTTCCCTCAGGACAGTAGGGCTTGGCCAACACAAATTAAATTGCATCATGTTTCCCCTCTTCAAACACATTAGCTTACAAACATCCTAAGCACTATTGTATTTGATGCAAAATGTGTGATACAGCTACCAAGCAAAGTCCTCAATAGCAAGGTGTGAACAAATCAGAAGCAGCCAGGAAAGCTACATCAAAGCAAGTGTTTTAACAGAGACCTCAAGGTGCCAAAAACTTACTTTGGCACTGAGTGATTGCAATATCTCTTCCTCACCAATAGCTGAAGGAGCCTCTGGTAGGCTGGAGATCAATTAATCCATGGAGATTCTGGGTATCAGGAAGAGTGTGTGAGCTGCTTCAGGAAAGCAAGAGCAAGCAAAAGATTTGGGCTGGTCCCCCACACGGATGAGGTAGCTTGAAAATCTGAGCCTCTTTTCAAAGCAATTGAAATGGGCTCTCCCAAGAGAACGGGGATTTGTGCAGGCAAACCACCACAGCCTGCAGCTGGCACATCAAAACATTTGTCCAAACCATGATGAGATGGATGAAAGAATGAAAACCAGGTACTTGGTACTAGAAAGACACTGGCTCTTGTAGATCCAGCTGGGCTGAGCTGCAGACTATCTGTGCAATGCAGGGGTAACCCTTGCTAGAAGTTTCTGCAGCCCCTACTCTACCGGCTGAACTTCATCAGGGACTTCTCTAATCCCAGGCTTCCTGCACCTAGCTAGCCCTCTCATTTTGCTGGAACTGAATGAATGCTGGCACAAAATATTGAGTCAGTGTATGCCAATCAGCTGAGAATGACAGCCAGTACTGAGGACCTATACTGTCCTGTAGACTTAGCTAGATTCGAGAACAAGTCTTTCCATAGGCTCATGGAAATTATTTGCAATTATTTGCCAAGAACACGGCATCAGTAGTGGATTTTTCCTCATGTAGGACAGATATCCCACGCTGGTTGCTCAGCAGTGCAGCAAACTCATGCTCTGGCAAACTCCTCCAAAAATAACTTCCTGCTTGCTAGAGATGCTTTGGGCACTTGCATGCCCAGTTGCTGAGTAGTAATCAGTGCAAGCTTATGTACGTGAGGAATTCAACCTGTGTACAGCAGTCAACTTCAAATGTGAACTTTGGATGAATGCTTTGCAGGTATGTAATGGTTTTCAAGGCCAAAATGAGACCTGGTCACTGACAGCTATATACAAAATTCCCTGGTTTTTACAGGTAGAAACAAAAAAATTATATCAGCAGGAGAACTAGAAGTGAAAGACATTGGTGAAGTGTAATTTTTCTTATAATTCAGTGTATTCAACTACATTAAAAAAGGGGAGGAAAAAAAGGAAATAATAAGCCAAACCTGATTAACTCATTTTGGAAGCTGCTTTTCCTTTTTCAAAACCAGAAACAGTAGAATGTAATGTAGGAAATGCAAGAGGCCTAGGAATGAGGAACGTACAAATTAGACACGCTGCTTTGAAACAGTCATTTTCTATAACAACATTATCTCAAAGGTGGTCAGAGAGAAAAAATGAGAAAAAAATGGGTAGATCAAAATGTTATAGCCTGTAACTGTCAATACTACCATGAAGGAAAGAGATGGCTGGTAAAGAACAAAAAAATTACTAAAAAACTTGATACTTGTCTATTTCTTGTATGAAGCACCCCCTAACCCAAAATGCCACCCAGCAGTATGTGCAAATCTCTGTGACTGTTGCACCTGTGTTTATAAACTTCTGCAATCCCTTCGGGGACCAAACTGCCACGGTGGGAAAAGAAAATACTTCCCACATGGGAAAAATAATGATTCAGAAAAGAGCCAATTATGTTACAAAATTATTTGAAGTTTGTGTGGTATTCTTACCCTTAACACCACAATTTCACTGTCAAAAGGAGAGCTAAATAGTACTTTTCTTGGTTAATCCATGGTATTTTTCTTCTGAGCAAGTTTGCCAAAAAGAAGGTACTTTAGCAGCAGGGCCCCAGTTCTCTGTGGACCCCAAAGGACAGTCATTTTCCACACCATCTCCTGGGCATTTTTGAGAATTTTACCAATTTGGCTCAACATTTTTAGCTGTGATATTCAGCTTAAAAGAGAGCATCAGTAGAGCAAACACCACCTGTTTTGTTACAGATGGGTGCCTTGTTACAGATGTGTGCCTCACAGTCAGGTTCCTGGGTACCTCATTCAGTACCAGACAAGGTTTTCCCAGGGCTGAGACCTTCATACCTCCTCTCTATAGTGACATCTGGTCATCTTCTCCAAAGGAGATCCCTGATGATGCCTCCCCTCTTTGGGATTACTTTTACAAACTTGCAGGAACAACCTACCTCTGAGATCTAGATTTTTCTAGCTGGGTAGCCACCCAATCTGCCAAGTCCTGGAGTTACTGTGAGTGTAAGAAGAAGATATCCATCCTGCCTTCCTCCATTCCTAAATCCTCACTTCCTAGAGAAATGGTAAAGAAAAATTATAAATGCATGAGCAAGATAAACATGAAATGAGGAAATAAAAGAGAGCAAAAAGATGTTTTAGGAAGGGGAAAAACAGTTCAGGGAATGTTCAGGCTCCTGAACTAGACACAAGCTAAGATAGTAGCTCTGAATTTTATCCACATGATTTTCTCATCTGCTTGCTTACAGCTCCTGCCTCCTCATCCCAGTCCAGCCCACTCAGAAGACATTCTGTCATGCAACCTGCCTCAGTGGGCTTTTAGCTGCTCTGGATGCTCCCATGCAGGGGAGCCACAACCACACAATTCAAGGGAGGTTGTAAATCCCCAGTGCCACTGTCTAGCAGGTTACTGAGGTTTGGTTTTTTTTGCTTCACAGCTTTTGAAGGGAGCCCTGGGAGGAGAAGGATGAGAGGGAAAGAAGGAAAGGGGGGAGAGAGTCTGGAGTGGGAGGAGGGGAAGAATAGAGTCATGCTCACAGCTTTTCACAGCTGAAAACAGACCCCACTGCTGGTAATGTGAGAGGGCTGGAGCAGGCGCCAAATGGATAAGGCTGTAGACAGTGGGACCAGAGCGCTGATACTTGCCAGTACCTGCAGATAGGAGACAAATAATTGGCACATGTTAAAAAAAGAAAAGAAAAAAAAAAAGAAGAAAAAAAAGAAGAGAAAAGAAAAAAGCGGAGGAAAAAAAGAAAAGACAGGCAGAGAAAGACAGAGTTGTTAGACATCCGTATTTTCTAAATGTGTCTGGCAGGAGCCCCAGCAAGGAATTTAATCAGCAAGAGTTGTTTAAACTGGGCTTTGAAAACAAGCCCTGTGCTGCTAGTAATGAACTTCATATCATCTGCAACTCCTGTTTGCTGACGACATTCAATTTGTTAATTCTGCAGCTGGTGATAGGGGTCAGATATGAAAGTGACGATTGTTTTTTGACGTTCCAACCCCTGCTCACATCTTTCTAATTAATCCTTTTAGGAGCCACCAGCAGATCAAGAGAAGTGTGGGGAGGGAGGGAGGGTGGAGAGGAGGAGAGAGACTTTTTTTGTGCCTGGTCTGTGGCTCCTTGCCTCCCTCTATGGTGGAAAGGAGACACAAGGGCATACCTGCTACTTGGTTTTACAGTCATGAACTTTTTCAGATGTCTTAGAAAACCCTAATGTTGCAAAAGTAGGTGGCAAAAAATAAAAATAAAAATTAATAAGAAGGCTCACACAGTCACAAAATAGATAAGGTTGGAAGGGACCACAGTGGGTCATCTGTTCCAACCTCCCTGCTCAAGCAGCACCATCCTAGAGCACATTGCACAGGATTATGTCCAGATGGTTGTTGAATATCTCCAGCGAAGGAGACTCCACAACCTCTCTGGGCAACCTGTAATAGTGCATGATCACTGCACAATAAAGAAGTTCTTCCTCATGGTCAGGTGGAACTTCCTGTGCATCCCTTTCTGTTCATTGCCTCTTGTCCTAGTGCTCGGCACCACTGAGAAAAGCCTGGAAACATCCAGGCATATCTTTGTACCCTTCCTTCAGATATTGATAGATATTTATGAGGGCCCCTCCCAGTCATCTCTTGTAGAGGCTGAACAAGCCCAACTCGCTCAGCTTTTCCTCATAAGAAAGATGCTTCAGTCCCCCAATGATCCTTGTTGCCCTCCCCTGATCTGCTCCAGGAGCTCCATGTCTCTCCTGTATCCAGCAGCCCAGAACTGGACACAGCACTCCAGATGTGGCCTCACCAGGGCTGGGTAGAGGGGCAGGATTGCCTCCCTTGACCTGCTGGCAATGCTCTTCCTAATGCACCCCTAATGCACGGCTGCTCTTCTTGGACACAAGGGCTCTACTGGCTCAGGGACATCTTGTTGTCCACTGGGACCACCAGGTCCTTCTCCGCAGAGCTGCTTTCCGGAATATTAGGCCCCAACCTGTGTTGGTGCATAGGATTACTTTTCCGCAGATGCAGAACCATGCATTTGCCTTATTTGAATCCAGAAATCCAGCAACCCTGTGAAGGCAGGTAAGAGCATCATCAAACAGAGGAGAAATCATGGCCACAGGAAGAGCCCAAGTGCACACAGACATGCGGGTAACGCAATGGAATCACGACCCACCAACCAGCACACAGGCTCACAATGTGATGGCTTTGATGGAAACAGCAAAAGGGCAGGAAAAACCCCAAAAGGGCTGGCCTGTGCAGTGAGAGAATGGGAGCACTTTGCAAATGTCAAAGTCTCCCTTCAAGGAGTTTTTAATATGGGAGCCTGAACTTCTTACCTAGAAAGTTATTTAGGGTGTTGAACCCGCCGCAGTGACTACACATGCCCTGGAGAGGGGCAGCTGGCGCATCAACCTGCATGTGGTGCAGTGAAGTCTATGTCCGTCTGCAGAGGTTGGATGAGGAGGCCTTGCGAGGCAGAAGAGCCAGAAATCAATAAGGGAGAAATTTTATAAAAGGTGAAAAAAGTTAAGAGTGAAAAATTGGCTGGGTGACAAAATTTTAAGAAAGGAAGACCTGAGATTATGCACAGAGATTGCTGGCACTGTGGAAAGGTAGAACAAAAAAAACTTGCTCTGATTATCGCTAGGCTGAAAAATAAGATTTTAGCGGAAGAGCTTGGTTTTTCTTTCCCAGTCCACCTTACCACTGAGGTTTGGACTCACATGAAAGACATCATAACCAGCCTCCCTGGAGCAGGAGAGGCCTGGCAGAGGTTGCACCTGTTCTGGGTCAGAGCTGAAGAAACAGTTCCGAGCGCCTGCCCTCACACAGTGATTCCCCAGGAGAACACTGGGATGCTGGCACAGCTGGGTAAACACATCTACCCATTTGCTCTGTTCCAACAGGATCTAACACTGAACCTTTGGCTCAAATGCAGTGGTCTTGGTTCCTCTCAAGAAAATCGGGATCTACCAGCTCATTCTGGCTGTGTAGCCATTGGACCCTGATTTGTCTGTAGCCAAAAAATGCAGCTACTTGCTTATATGCTGTCAGTGCTCTGTTTCAGTTTTCCTACAGAAGTTTTCACTTGACTCCTTTTATTAACCAACAACTACTGCTCTCAACTATTCTCATAATGGTTTACCCATCCAGTATAAATTTGCAGTATCTGGTATTGTGATAAGAAATCAACCACCCCCAAAAATGTTTACCTTTTTTTAGCAGACTTTATCAGTATATATTAGTTTTCACACATTAAGAGGGTCTATTGCTCTTTCACTCCAGACTCCAGAAATCAGTAAAACACAGTTCTGCTCTTGACATGTCTGGAACAAGACTAGCTTCAATTAAATTGGCTTAGATTTAAATCAGTAGGCCATGAGCAGGCTTTGTCCTTATGGTGTCTTTTCAGTTTGTTCTGCACTTTATGTAGAAAATCTATGAAATAGATTTTCTATGTAGAAATATCTAGGAAAATACTGGGAGTGGGGGAGAACTGAATGTTGTGATTAAATTGATGCCAAGATATTGTTAGAGGTGTGTGGAGACCTGCGAACCTCAGACCCAAGGGGACAGCACTGTCCCTTGGAGAGACAAAAACTGCTTAGCAATCACTCCCCATTGGGGAAGCCTTAAGGCCTTTCCTATGGCTGTAGCTATGATGGCTACCTGCACCCCAGTTCTGCTCCTCCCCCTGGCCCATTGGCCAGCCCACTTCTCCTCCCCCGGGTGATTACCTCCCTGCCTCCCCTCCCCGGGCACGCCCCTATCCCTAGAACCTTCTCCCTGCCCTGCCTCATCATTGGTTCCTTCTCCCCAGCTGCTACCCTGCCTCTTCCCTAGTGCCTCCCTGGCCCTAGTCCTGCCTAGGTTCCGCCCCCTGCCCCTCTCACTATTGGATACTCTCCACCCCGTGTACTTATACCCCTGCACTCCCTCCTCGGGAGGGATCGTTGGGGGGATTCATCATTGCTGGCCTCTGCGTTTGTCCCAGAACCTGTCTGCATACATGTGGCTGCAATAAACATCACTGTGGAAATCTATACGAAGGCTCCTCCCAACTCTTTACTGTCGATGTCAATATCGGTTGGGGCTTGCTCGAGAAGGGCACAGCATTTCCACTTGCTGCAGTTAAAGAAGACATCAGCAGCTGGATGCTGTGGGCCTCGAGCAGCCCTAGCCATGAGCAGCATCATTTAAAGGTACGCTTCTGGAAAGGTTGCGGCACCTTACCACCGACACTGGCCACTGCAACAGAGGTGGAGGTATCTTCCTGCTAGAGAATCACGGCTTTCCACAAGCAGGTAACTCACTATCAAAGCCATCTTGTAAACTAGAAAGAGTATCCGAAGGCTGTCTGAGAGTCCTGGGAGACACCAGCCCAAGAGAGGACCAAGAGCTCTGCTACATCTGCTGATAACAGTGGACAAATGACTGGAAGGATGAAGCTGCAGTGGGACATCAACAATGAAACATACCTTCCCCATCAGATAAACTGAAGAGAAGAAAACAGAATTATGAATGCAGTGAGGAATGAGTAGAGGAGACTGAATTTCTCGGGCTATTTAAAACACGCATTGTTAATTTTTAATAGACTTGCACCTGTTGAATCTGTGAACATGAGCATATCTTTCACTCATGCAAGATTTATAGGCTTAATTTAGCTGCTTATGAAAGACTCGTTGGCCCTGAACATCTCTGCAAGTTGCTCATGGTATCCAATCTGTTTAGCCAGAAGCACTAAGCACTTAGTGAAAAACATTATCCTTTCCGGTGTTTTATGTTCAGCTCAAGCGCATCTTAGCCCTTTTAATGTCTGTATAGCTAAGACAGGTACCCTGTCACGCAAAAGACATACTATTTATTATTACAATGTCAACAAAGTACTTGAGGGAAACAATAATCTATTTTCAGTGAGGGTAAAATCCCAACCAAAACAAGTATGGCAAGAATTGCCAGCTCCAATAGTAACAAGAGAATCTTTCCTCTCAACCCACTGCAGAGGTGTCACCACACGAGCTCTGTTGTACCCCTCTAGCTGCATCTTAAACCATGGCTTTCAACCTGCTATGCTACTTTGCTCACTCTGCTATTCTTGCATGACATTTCTTTGAAATCCAAACAATATTTCTTTTTATGAAATAATCACATGAATGGTTATAAATTCTGGTTTAGGGTGATAGTTCTGATTTTCTCAGTTAAGAAAAGAACTTTACATCAACTCAGAATACCTAACACTGTAAAGAATCACTTCCATACATTATGAACCCACTTTTCTTAAATATTTTGGGTTTTTAACCAGATACATCTCTTGCCACAGTATGAGGTTTTAATGGATGAGAAAATACATATTTTAAAGAAGCACACCCTATCTCTGAGACACGCACACAAAGAAAAAGCAAAGCATGTCTAGATCAAAAACAGCTAAAAGGAGTAAAGTCAACAAGAACAGTGTTTAAGTAATCAACATTCCCAGATAGGTGATGTCAAAATGGTAATTATCTTTCCAGAGCTGCCTGAAAATTTAAAGCAGGAGGAAAATGTCCAAAGAACTGTATTGCACTGCTCTTGCCCTGTGAGGGTACAGAGTACATCTGGAATAACGTGCTCACAAAATGGTGTTCATCTTCCACAGCCCTCCAGAGCTCTATGGAAAGGGTGTAGGTGGTCCAAAGGGACATGATTACAAGTAAAGGAATAAAATTTAACACAATAACATTTGCAGTGTTTATCAGAACAAATTCCCAAGCAATGAGACATAGCTGACATAAGGAAGTGTCCTTAAGGAATCAATGGGCGCTCCATTAAAGGTTATGTTAGATAAAACAGGCAGTGCTACAACTTGGAAGGCAAAAGTTTCCAAGTGCTCTGATTTCTGCAACAGAGTGAAATGACAGAGACTTTGCTGAGAAGCAAAGTTTCAAAAATGCCTTTATGTCTCTGGCTTGTTTAGGCTAATGCTTGGAGAGCAATGCTAAAGAATTAGACTGTGTGAAAGCAGCATTATTCAGCAGGTAACTGTTATCTTAGGCACTTTGGAACAATGTCACCCTCTTGCCTTTAGAGCTTAGGCCTTATTATGAATTATTTACATCTGCCCTGCCCTGTCTTGGAGAGTGTTTGAGGATGCTACTGCAATAGAGACCATCAAAAGCAGAGTTTGGGAGGCTATGATTCAGTAAGAGAGCACAGGATGGGGAGAATAAGGGCAGGTACAGGAAGATACCCACTGAGCTTTCTAGATCCATTTGAGGAATCTGCATGCGAGCAGCCTGATTTATGAAAACAAGCAGAGAAATATCAGAACCTCACAGTGAACAGGCTGCTTAAGATGCACAGCTTAGGAATAACGGATGGAAGGAATAGCTAAATCAGCCTTAAAGTGTTTGTAACATGTTAAAGAGAAAGAGAAAAGCCTTCATTTTCAGTGTGAACAAACACCTACACCAGGGCCTGAATATATTAGACAGTTCTTGCTGCCCAAATGCTGTTCAAATTTTAATAATTATTGATAGATATTCATTTTCAATACTAAGATTTTAATACTGCTGCACAGAGACCAACTTTCCAGCTTTTATTTACTCATCAATTTCTGTCTTGAGACCAAAGAGATATCTACTCTGACAAGTGAGAAATGGGGGAATCAACAGAGAAACAGCTTACAACAATACTATTCCTGTGCAGCATTAAATCACAAGATTATTGCCCTTCCCTCCTCCTGCAATGAGAGGTTTGACCTGTATCCCATGGGCTGAAAAGGGACAAATGACCCACGTACCAAGAGGCCCAACTCTCTCGCCAGCAAGTGCCAATGCATTTTGCATTAGCACTTCTAACGAGGAGACCCTGAGTCCCAGCACCAATGGAGCTAGGGGAGTGTGAAAAACCTCCAGAATATGCTTTCTCACAGCCTGACGGATAACTTGCCATGAAACCCAAAGACCGTCATGTCATCCAGGACATAATACCCCATATTGTAATTCAAAGGAATGAGTTGCTGCTCACAGGTTACATACACAATCCTTAAAACTTCTATTGAAAAGTATTTTTTCTTAGGAACACAGCTTTGCTTCTCACACAGCCTATTCCCTAAATCCCCATAAAATATGGCTCATTCAGGTCTCTCTGGAACAGGAAAGTTCAGCTGGTTTGAAAAACAGAACAGAAAAATACCTACTTACTAAATATTTTCATTCTATGGAGTTTCTTTTGCAAAATAGCAGGTAAGGAGAAGAAAGCAGATGAAAATGCTTTAAAATACAAATACTTTTTGAAAAAGGAAAGGGTTAACATGAAGGAGGTTATTTTATCTCTAAATGTCAAGTCCAAGATGCTCTGAGCAAGCAGTGGTTGGGGACAAAGCTAAAGTAGTAGGTTTCTCTTTAAAGAAATGCAGACCAAGTAGCAAAATATAGACTGAAAATTAAAGTGCAAGAAGACAAAAATGCCTAAATTAGCCTGGGGAATTCTATCTATCTAAGTCTTGCCTATATTAGACAGGGCTTGCTGGAAACGGGAAAACTGCAAAATTACCAGTAAGTTGTCCTACTGGAAGCACAACCTTATATTAGGAAAAAGGAGATTTTTGGCTGCTATAGCCCTATAGAGTTCCTTCAAGCAAGTAAGCCAAGCAGGAGAAAGGATTCAGCTTCTACTGAGCCATTTGTCTACACCTGCAGCCTGATGAAGAATGGTGTTGACTTTGCTGGAAATGGTTAATATCTTGGTATTTAGAACTATCCTTGGCACTCTTGCACAGCCTATGGAGGCAGTACTGTGTTTCACAGGCTGCATTTCAAAACAATATAGTGTTCTGGGTGGCAGCAACTAACTTCTATACACCCTCCTTTAAAAAAAAGGAAAAAAGAGAGAGAAAAACTCTTTACACCTTACTTGAAGTTGAGGAGAAAATTGATTAGCTGTAAAATACTCAGGAGGAGGTAGAGATCCTGGGAAACAGGGGAAAGTGGAGGCTGTGGCCTTCTGTACCTTGGCATGGAAGGGTTTAAAACCCTCTCTACAAGTTCCAGGTGCAAATTACCCTGTTTCCACTCCTGATCCTTCCCTAACTCACAGATGCTGTATCTCAAATTCAAATTTTGAGCATGGATCCAATGCCTTAAGACCTTCCAAATTCCTCTTGCCCAGCGGTCGCAGCACATGTGGAATGAGATGACTATCTCTGAAAACCAGTCTTATGATTTTACACTTTTCAGATCTGCAGGTCTGCCTCCAATACTTCCCCAAATCCCATACCAAAATCCTTTTTAACTAATTGCAAAGAATCTACAACAAATGCTTTCAGAATGCTGACCTAAAGCACAATTCCTTACCTGATTCTGCACCTTGTAAACTTTACATTTTACATAGCCTCATAGTCTATAGTCTCTAATAGAAACCTTGGACACGCAGACAACACCATTTTGTGGCCAGTTCAATGCAGATGGCCAGGATACTGTATCCATTTCCTCCCAGTATCTGTTTTTTGCTAGTTCTCATTTCGCTCTTCCCAGCAGAGGGGAAGCCCAAGACTGGTTAAGGAGAGTTAGGCATTCAAGACTGTTTTAGACTGCTAACGAACACTGCTTGCAATTTGCTTGCAAATCCCCAGGATTAATCTAACTAGAAGATGTCATTTTAGCCTCTTTAAGTCTCTTTGCTGTTTATAAGCAGAAATCTATCACACAAAATAAACCCGTGGGGGTTTCTGACAGTAGTCTCCATTCAGGCAAAGTGGTAGCTTTTTCCAAGAAAATCTTGATTTTCTGCTACCAAACTATAGGCCTCAGAATTATATTCTGCATTGCAGATTTCATATTTGTGGCCTGCAGTCATAGGAAACTTATCCTTCAAAAGTTAATTCAGTAGGACCGCAATATGGGACTTGCTGTTCAAAACAATAGGAGGAGAACATTTATTCTTTTCCTTACTTACCATGGCTAAAATAAAGAATAAAAAAAAAAAATCAACTTTATCTTCTGGAAATGTCACATTTGCTTTGTGTCCTTCAGAATCCATTGATTTCTCTCTTCTTCCCCTGGAGTAATTGCCCAAACCTTTTCTGCCCATCTACACTTTCTTTACCACAAGCTGCAGAGGCATTCACTATTAGTGTGCCGAGGAGGTGCTAACCTAAAGAGACAATACTCATGACATTAAAAAATATGTACAGCCTCTTCTATCCTTTTTCATTCTTACTTTTCAGGAGGCAGGGAGCAGAGGAGGGATTTCCACAATGGTATTGTTTCAGCTTAGTATGAAGAAAATCCTTGATTCTTGATGTGTGCTTAGAAGCCTATAGTAATCATATTATCCCAGGGTTCTTATTGCTGGTTAATGGAATTCTTTTAATATTGACCCAAGTTTCTATTAAATAGATTTGCATTGATCTGGTGATGTATAGAGCTCAAGTAAGTCTATCTATGTGTAAGCAAATTAAAAGCCTTAAGCCTATACAGCCAAACTGTATAATCCCATGCTGAAAAATTGATCGTCTGATACTCTCCTGGGGATATTTTTTTTTTCTTTTTGGGTGAAGAGACGCCTTCAGTTTCTTTGACAGAAAGAAAAATATCACACTTGTTTCACATTGAACAAAATACAGTCCAAAGCCACCAGAATAAGTCTTTATAATTAGAAACTTCACCTTGCATTGGGTAACAGAGCACTGACAGTTCAGCAGTTATAATGAATATGTGAGTTATGTTGAATATAATGAATTACATTGCTACAGCATCACTCATCATTGCTTTCCAGCCTGAGCACAGAGTTTGATATTTTTGAAGGAAGATGTTTGCCACAGTCTTGCTGTCACCAAATTCAATACCAACATCACCCAGATCATTCTCCTTTGAAATCAGATTGGTCTCAGTGTGACTTTTCCCTGTCCTGGAATAAAATCATCAAACACATAGATCTCAAAACATTTAGTAGATAACACTGTCCTTTTTGTATTTGTGCACTAGTATTGAAGATGCACCCATGAAACCTGTGGCCATAGTAATAAGATCGACAAATCTGCATGAGAACCAATCTCCAGCCACCACTATGGGTGTTCACAGCCATGGAACGTGAGGATGGGAGCAATGGAATGAGCAGGAGCTCAGATGGGTGGTTTCCCTAGGCACCACGCTCCAAAGTGGCTTATCCCACCTCTAGCAAGAGCTGCATTCACTTTGAAGTCTTTCATCTAAGAGAAGGCACCAGTACTGTTCCTCCTTTCTCTCTCACCATGTCCATTAATTACATTCATTAATTAACCAAGAGATAATCCATCTTCACTATCAGACCAGGCCAGTGGGTTCAGAAAGCATCCAAGGAGAAGGGAGACACACATGCACACACATCCAAATAAGTGGGATGTCTTAAACCTTATTTCCATATGAAATTAGACTAAAATAAGCATAAAGCTTGATTCACTTTCTCAGTTCCTGTTTCCACACATTTTGACCCTCCAGCACAACTGCACTAGAGGTAATCTTTGTCTAACATATTACAGGCTACAAGCACAACTCTGGAAAAACCACAACCATATACAAGGTGCCCAACTGCATATAAAGACCAACCCACATTTTGGCAACCCAGACAGAGCACCTATAATTTGGAGGCCATTCTTATGCAGTTGATGCATGCATATGGCTCTGCTGTGTGCTTATAGTTTGTGAGCAAAGAGAGAGTAAAAAACACCCACAGAAGCCTGCCAAAAAACAGTGGTCAGGATGGCAGAGTTCATGCAGTGTTTTTAGTGGGGATGAATGATAAGTACTGTCTTGATGCTTACCTTACTGAGTGGGAAGGTTTCATGTGGATCTGTTCAAGAAAGGACAGGTAGTGAGGAAAAAACACCTTTTTAGAAATGCTAATTAGCATCAAACACTGATCAATAATCTTTAAAACCTCCCAATTATAAGCATGAACAACTACAGCTTTAAAAATTGAAGCAGGTCTTGGTGGATGAGAAGATTTTCTGACTGGAAGATCCATATCTGCTGTTACCCTGTGTGCAAGTGCTTCCATCACTTATTACCAATATCCAAAAGAGCATATCAGCAAAACAAGAATTTTTTTAGTTAGAGTATTGCATGCCATGAACCTTGCACATATTTCAAAAAGTGTTTTTACTATTTGTTATTCTGCTTCACACTAGGCTGAGATCTAGGACTAATATCTACCCTCTATGCTGTGCATGCAACCTTTCTGCTGGAGAAGTTTTGAATGCCAGGTCAGGAGTGGTTTTCTTTTGATGGGCTTTCCACATGCTTCAGCAGGAGTAGTGCAACACCTTGGTTTCATAATGAAGTTGTGTGCTTACTTCTCCATGATTTCTCGGACACACACAATTATAAAGTGCTAAAACAATTTCCCTGTGGGTCAGCTGCATGAACTTGCTTTGGGATGACAAGAGTGAAAACTTCCACATTATCACCAGTCCAAGATATCAGAATGAATAGAGCACACCTCTGCATCAAAGGAAACCCACTGCCTACCAGGACCTCAGTGCTGCATTATGACTGTCTTAAAATCAGTGAAAACTTAATGAAATGCTAAAGAAAAATTACCATCATGGGTTCTTACAAGTAGTTTTATCACAGAAGCAGTAAATTTATGTCTGCACAGGGCAAAAGAGCCTTGCCTCTCACTCCCTACTAATAGTAAGCAGTAGCAACCATGTATGCTCTGTGGTTACGTGCAGGATTTCCAGGGAGTGTGGGATGCAAACAACCTCTCTTTCTCCAGGTGCAGGAGTCAAACTGAAAATAAAGGCTAGTAGTACGTCCTGACCCCTTTGCAAGACATGGGGCTACTTGAGCTGTGCAGCCCCTCAGGGCTGGAGCATGCTCCCGAGTCCTGCCTACCTCAGTCTTCTGCCCCAGCCCTGAGCTGGAAGGTGACCTGCAGGAAACTCACAAAAAGCCATTACAGTGTTGTGTCAGCTCAGAAAACCGCAACAGGGCCAGGCAGGGGAGGAAAAAGCCTGGAGAGGAAATCAAGGAAATTCACTTTGGCAGAAACTAGCAAAGCCTTTTTCTGAATGTTAACTATCTAATTTAATGAAGTCCAGAGATCAGTATAGACAATTGTCACTGCCAGCTTTGATGCCAATCACAACTCTGGAACATGAGCCAGTGAATGCATCCAACATACAAAGGAGAAAACAAAAACAGTGCAAGGATTTGACCCTTTGCTCTCATGATCCTTTAAGAAGAAATATCACCTTTTAAAAGTATGGGGAAAAAAATCTTTCCAGACAGAAAAAGTCAGCAAGAAAAAGGAAAGAGAAATCACAAGGCAAAAGACTACAGAATTGTAATTTCTCTCTGTCGGTCTGTGGTGCCTTTAGGGCTGTCGGTAGGAACATTTGTGGGCTGAAAACCTCTATGTAGGCTGGAAAATTAGGGAAGATTTCTCTAATCCCTGTCAGGGAAGCAGGCTTGCACCTTTTCCTCGTGGGCAACTGTAAGTCTGCTGTGCCTTCATGGAAGTCCTGTCGCTGGGACACACTGCTCCTGTGCCTGTGGGTTCCCAGTATCCTCAGCTCCATCACTCCCTTCCCCTTATCCCTGAGAAGGCATATGGTGAAGATGTTTTGCATCTCTGCTAAGTATATACAAACAAACTCCAAACCTCTGTGCATCAAAGACACAGCTAAGCAAATTAATATAGTCTGATTTCTTTCAAGCAGGTTTTTCCATACAGATTTTCAATGGAGGAAAATTAGAACCATTAGTTTTGGAAAAGACCTCCAAGATCAAGTCCAACCTTTGAAAGTCACCATGCCCACTAAACCATATCACAAAGTGACACATATTCTCATTTTTGAACACTTCCAGGGATGGTGACTTCTCACTTACTTCCTGAAAATCTGTAGATCTATAGTTCTCACTCTTTGGGTAGACATAGTTTAACATATCATTCTGGACAATCTGCTCCATCCCAAGATGAAGGACTGAACTCTTTCCTCTCTCATCCCCTTGAGGCAGCACTCCTCTAAAAATGGGCTCTGGGAAAGCTCTGGAAGAGAGATCAGCATTTCATCCCCCCTCTACAATATTAGGAATTTTA
Organism: Vireo altiloquus; assembly: GCA_013396875.1. Classification (NCBI taxonomy): domain Eukaryota; kingdom Metazoa; phylum Chordata; class Aves; order Passeriformes; family Vireonidae; genus Vireo; species Vireo altiloquus. Next base: position 270,368 of record VZRF01011152.1, on the reverse strand, counting down.
AGTGTGCCTATTTCTTTCTTTACATGACTTTAATAAAGAAAAAGCTACATCCTCCTTAGAATAGTCACACCATGAGAAATTCCGATGGTACTAAAAATGTGTGACACTATACAATCTAACAGGTTTGTATGAAATTTCTACCAAGGATACAAACACAGAGGATGATTTGGGGATGGATTTCCTTGAGGGAACAGTTCTTACCTTGTACTCAGTTTTGGAGGAATCCTGTCACAATGCAGAAGCATCCATCCTCTCTCCTGCATGCATGAGAAATACGAGATCCCAAATTGTTTTGTTTGACATTTCCTTGCCTTCCTCTCTGTCTTTTCACCCAAGCTGTAGACCTGAAAACCAAACCATATGATCAGAGTGTGATCACTATGACCACATGGAGACCTATGGAGAGCCCACAACTGCACTGTGCAAAATGACCAATTTCTAACCTTCGTCCACCAACCATCATGTGTCTCATTTGAGCAATGCTGATGGCAGTCACCAGACTACACCAAGACTCACCACACACTGAATAGCAACAGACCTTGGCAGACATAATCCCACTCAGGCTAGTCATATAGTTTCTACAAAAGCTATACAAGGAATGCCCCAATCCTGGCAGGATTTAGGATGCTTTAGGACAATGTACTGAAGACCATACTTTAACTTTTGGTCAGCCCTGAAGCTGTCAAGCAGTTGGACTGAATGGTCATTACAAGTCCCTTTTGGCTGAACTATACTATGTTAATCTATGCTATTTTTCTTTCCCTAGAAGTACTCACTGAGGGACACACAGTGGTGCACTAGGTACAGCTGTTGGGTATTCCTCATGCCTCTTCTGCCATTCAGCTTCCAATAACATTGTGGTATTCCCCTTTTCTTAGGCCATGGCAGAAGCCAACTGAGAGGGACCAATATTTATGCCTCAACATATGTCACAAATGAGGTGAAGAAAATTCCTATAAAAACTGTGTTGCCCTGTCCCCAGAGAGGCTTCGTAGCCAATCAGGGCAGAGAAAATGTCCATGACTAGACTGTGAGCAGCTCCCCCCTGCCCCCACTCATACACACACACTTGCTGGCGAAGGCAAGTACCTGGATGCCCATGAAAAATGCCCGTGAAAAATGCCTGCCAAAAGCAGGCCTGTGAAGCCAAGTTGGGGGAGGAGTTTGGGGGACACATAAAAGGCAGCTAACTGCAACACCAGGAGCCATTTTCTTCTTCTTTTTGCTTTGGGTCTCTTGGAGGGTTAGCTTGGCCCCTTCCTCTCCTCTCTTTGTTGTGGTCCTGCTTTCCTGGCTGAGCCTGCTTTGCCTTGCTTCAGCATTCCTGCGAACTAGCTTGTCACCGTGAGGATCTCTGCAGCCACCGCCATCCGCAGCCGCGCCCCAACTCTGACAACTCCCAGCTGCTCCAGGAGCATGCCTGTACCCACAGCAGCCTGTTCTCCGCCGCCAGAAGGGACATGCAGCCCGCTGCTATTTGAAAATTGCGCCCAGCTCACCACGGGAGCTACGCAGCACATACGCACCATCTGCTGACCTGATGCCAACAGAGCGCTCAGAATTCCTTGTGGTAATGTTGTCTTCTGTTTCTTTCCCCCTCTGCTCTTTTTTCTATCCCCCTTTTACTTCAATAAATGGTTTTCAGATATAATATTGCCATGTTTGTACTTAATATTTAGTCAGAAAATCTATCAAAAGAATCCTCCCCGGCTCCCCTTTTTTATAGTGGAATTAAAACCAACCCTGCATCCCAGGGACCATCCCTATTAACTGTTCCCTCTCTGCAGACCAGGGGTAATTTCCATGAGGCCATGCAGTGAGGACAAGGGACACAAACTCAGTTTTGGGGGATATAAAGGGTGGTTTCTGCAGCCACAGCCTTGAGGAAAGCCAAAGTGTAACCAGAGCCATGGGATGGGCTGGCCAGTGCCAAAGGACTGCCACAGAAACAACACAGGCTTTGAAAAATCAGTAAGTGGAGGTTACACTGGTGTGGTGGAAAGGTTGGTCGTTTTCAGATCTAGAACATTCAGATCCATGCCCAAAGCAGAGCCAGGCAAGCAACGACTCTTCCAAATGGCAAAAATAGCCAACTTCTGCTATCACTGTCATACTCCCTTTCCCCACTGAAACCAAGCTGCACAGATCTTCTGTTGAACACACCAATTTGTTGTGTTTATGTGGGATACAAAATGCACTTCAGCCAAATGGTAAAACCACAGCTCATTTGTGCCACTAACCTTTTGCAGAGGAGAGAAAGAACGGAGTTCAGCTGGATTTGACATACACCAATTACCTAGTCCAACTTCCTGACCACAAGTTCAGGGCATCATCCAGCTGCCTCTTAAACACCAACAAGTTTGGGGCACTAACACTCTATCCAGGACACCTGCTCCAGGGTTTGGCACTCTCTCAGTAGATGTATTTCTTCATGTCAACTCCAAACCTTCCCTGATGGATGCAGCTTTGAACCTGAGGTTGTCCCTCAGCCTTCTTCTCACCAAACTAGACAAACCCTGTCTTCAGCCATTCTCCACAGGGCATGTTTTCCAGCCCTCTCACATCTTTGGTGCCCTCCTCTGAATGCATTCAAGGACCTTCACATCCTTTTTAAATGATGGGGCTCAGGACTGCACACAATACTCGAGGTGAGGCTGCACCACTGCTAAATAGAGTGGTATAATCCCCTCTTTTGACCAGGTGGTTGTGTTATGTTTGATGCACCCCAAGATGAGGTTTGCCCTCCTGGCTGCCAGAGAACACACTGCTGGCTCCTACTGAGCCTTCTGTCAGCCAGCACCCCCAATCCTTTTTCTGTTGGGCTGTTCTCCTGCCACTCCTCTCCCAGTAGGCACTTTCATGCAGAGTTATTCCACCTCAGATGCAGAATCCGGCACTTATTCTTTTACAGGTTGATGTCACTGATGATTTGTCAATGCACCAATCTATCCAGATCCCTCTGCAAGGGCTCTTGTCCCTCAAGAGAGCCAACACCCTGGTGACTGGTTGCCAGACATTTATAGCCCCAGTCATTTCAACTCTGAGAGCTCTGCCCTCCAGTCACTTCTTCACCCAGTGCACTGTCCACCTGTTCATCATGCACAACATCTGGACATGTTGTCCAGAAGGATGCTGTGAGGGACAGTATAAAAAGACTTAGTAAAATCCAGAAAAACTACATCCACTGCTTCCCCTTCATTCACTAGGCAGGTGACCTAATCATAGAGGGATATCAAATTAATTAAACAAGTCTCTAGCTCTGTGAACTGATGTTGTGTCTGATGATTGCATTTTTCTTTAATTGTCTTTCAGCAGCACCCAGTATGATTGTCTCCATCATTTTTTCAGGTACTGAAGTTAGACTAGCCATCTGCAGTTTCCTGGGTCTTCCCTCATGCCCTTTGTGTAGACTGTAGCAACACTGACTAGCTTCCTGTCAGCAGGAATCTTCCCAGACTCCGAAGACCTTTGGTAGATGATTGAGAAGATTCCTGCCACAACACCCACTAACTCCATTACTCTGGGATGAAGCCCGTCAAAACCCCATGGACTTGTAAACACTCAGCTGATACTGCTGGTCCCTTACAACTTCATTGTCCCTGAAAGGAAAGTCACTGCTTCCACACTCTTGGTCCTCTGGCTCAAGGGACCGGGCAGCCCAAGGTCTATCAGTATTATTAGAGACCAACACAATTAAAAGCATTAAACATCTTTGCTTTTTCTTCATGCCTATTAGTCAGGTGCTCATCTTCAACAAGTGTCTTGCCTGATCAATAGACAATAGACCATGATACCTGCTTTGCCTTCCATGTCCCTGATCCTCACCCAGAGGCACTCATTCACATCACTCCTAACATTAAGGTCTGTGCAGTCAAACCTCTCCCTTACAGACACTGCAACTCCTACACCTTATGTGCTCTGCCTGTCCCTCCTGAAGAGCCCAAACCCCTCCATTCCATTTGCCTACCTCACTTTGTGGGAAGATGCTCAGATCTTATCTAAAATCCCGGTAAATCTCCTTTCCCCTTAGGATTTAGAATTTTGAGTATTGGAAGAGTAAGGAAAACATTATTCTTCTCATTTTGTACTTTGATGCTAAAATTGGTATGTACATTCAGACCATGTAAAGAAGGCCATTTATACCACATATATTTATGCCATTGTGGGGATGTCAGAAGCAAAAAGAAAGGGTCTGGTTTCCTCTATATGAACTCTGCAGAGATGTTGACATCATGCTGTTCATGGTGAGATCTTCTTGGAAAGAATTTCTCAATTGTTTTGTGCTCTTTACTGTATTTTTTCCTTGCTCTTCAGTTATTGTTTTCCTCTTTTGGCAAACACCTGTTTCTATGACATGTCCTTGCAGAACTCAAGTCTGTGTGAAGGAGAAGTTAGAAGTTTTACCTCTTTCATCTCAGAAATAAGGATCTCTCTCAGGACTTAGGTCCCTCAGGTTTGTTGTCTTATTGCATGCATGCTTTCCAAATTTTGGTGACAAGGGCACAGAACTCAGCATTGTTCCCCACTGAGGTGTGGAAATCTTTTTGGCAGTCTTGCCACACCTCTTCTTAAGTTGACCCACTGTACCATAGGGTAGTGATGGCCTGGGTCATATCACCTGCATGTTGTGGATCACAGAAGCCAGCAATCTGTGAGAGGAATAGAATTTTATTGAAGCAGATTTGGGGTTTTTTTTCCATTGGCTTCCATTCAAATTCTGTACACATTTATTTGCCTCCAAAAAACCAGAGATATCTTGGGTCAAAGGCCAATTCTCCAAGTAATATGAGAAGGCTCTCTTAATAAGAAAGAGTCTTATCTTAAAAAGATGATTGGTGAAATACATACCATGAGAGTACCCATCAGCACTGCCAGATGTCAGTCATTTCCATTACGAACCAGAGTACTGAAAATAAACTAGAATTAGGCTGTTATGTCCGTTGTATTGAAGCCAGCTCCAGCACAGAATGTATCAACTCATATACACTAATTATTTTCTTAACTGAATTTGATCTTAACATACTCAAATGAATAGAACCATGAAAAAATGTTGAACGTTGAAACGATGGTGGATACAAACAAAACTAGAAAAAAATAGCTCTAAAGATGGGGGAAAAATGTTCTGGCTATTCATATTCTCAAGAAATATCTGTTCAAACTAGCCAGGTTCACATCACAGATATTTTGGATTCAGTGAACCTGTCTTATAAATAGTGTTTCTTGTATTTTAGGTTGGCAGGACAGAGACTAAGAAGGGAGACAACTCTCTCTGTAATGATAGCCGAACAGTACATGCTAGAAGAGAGGAAGCTGAGGTATATCTGCTGGGTTAGTATATAAAACATAGCTTTGTAAAGTTGCAGTGGAATTTACACATATTTATTTCAGAAATTATGTCAGTAGAGAATTTCTGTATCACTGATGTGGTCTTAGTTGAATGTTGCAAATTTGGTCTTTCAGAGACTGACCAAGGGCAATCCAGAGAGCAGGTAGGTTTGCTGCTGTCCCTGCTGCCATTGGAAAGCCATGCCAGAACACCCCAACTTTCAATATCCAATTTCCAGCCAAACTCTTTCATGGTCGGCTGTTCTCATGCCAGTATTTTATTTTAGGCTAAACAACGATTTTTCCTCATTGCTCTTTGTTCCTCTGATGTACACAGACAGTAATTACAGCCTCTTCACAGATGTCTTTTTGCTAGACCCCTCTCCAAAGGTTTTTATTTTTCTGGGCACACTATCTGTCCTGTCCTCCTGTGCTTATGAGTGTCTAGGGCCATGTGCAGTATTTCCTATGAAGTTGCACTGATGCTTTGCCTAGATATTGCTTTTACCTCCTCTGCTGGAAGTAGATCACCTGATGTGAACCAAAACTCTATTTCCCTGTATTTTCCCTTTTCATGGACTACCACGTGAGTATTCATAAGTAATCCTGTCTGTCATTAATTGTCACTATCTGCATCATGTTTCAAGAGTTTTCAGGCACCTGGAAAGCCAAATTCTGGAACAGACTCAACTCCTACAATGGGGTGGGAAGCAAAAATCCTAACTAGTTTTAAAACTCAGCCTGATAAATGAAGAGGAATATATGATGTGACTGCCTGAAATACCAGGAGTCTGGACCTCATGATCCGTGAGGACCTTCCCTATCCTGAGTCCAGAATTACTAAATATAATATACGATAAAGTCACTAAAAATCTCTAGCTAATCACTCACATGCCAATAGCATTTTAGGTAGAATTTTGAAAAGCAAGAACAAGCTGAGTATCTAAGCCCCTTCAGCCCCTATAGAAGTCTCAAGATGCTTTTTAATTACACTTATTTCTATTTCCAGTATTGGCTACAGAACTACATTCACATAGAAAGTTCTTGATTACTGGCATTTGTATACTGAATGAGAATGAGAGAAAGTCAGAAAAAAAAAGGACTATCCAGGTTTTAAACACTCAAAAATTAAAAGAAAGGAGATATTAGAAATTCTGTAGAGTTGCAAATGCCAGAAACTGATCTCAACACTCCCAATCCTCCCTGCAACACCTAATTTGTGTGAACATCTCCTTTTCTGTGTTGTGCATCTACTGTTGAGTGAGTCAGAGGAGACTGAATCAGGAAACATATTTTCCATTTAGATCTGAAACCACTTGGCTCCAAGGTAGTCAATCTCCATTGCATAAAGCAGGCATAGAAAACAAGAACTGTCCTGAGGAAGTCTCCCCTATTCCCATTTTTCCTGCTATTCCTCAGTTGTCTCATTATTACATTAGAATAACATGGATATTCTAATGAAAGCATCATTTAGAACACCATTTTCTAAAAAGCCTACGTAATTGCTCAAACCTTATTTTGAGAAGTAAGGCATATATGACTTGCTCCAGCGAAGAACCAAGATACTGAAAACATAATTATAAATAGCAAAAATGCAGTACAAACTCAGAACCAAACACACTCCCTGTTCAGTCCCTGCCTGACCTCCCTAGGTACCTGTGGCTGATTTTCAGGTTTCCCAATTTCATGTACACATCCTGGAGCATCTCAATATTGGCTCAACATCTGCCACATCCCTAGGCTCATCTGGGCTTCAGAAATTAAGTACTTGACCCACTCCCTGAAGCCTTGAGGACAGGAGGAATGAGATGCCAGTCCACACCTGTATACATACCAGCAATATGAGGCTGTCCAAGAAATAAAGAATTCCCATGGCAGCCTAGGGATTACAAAAAGCAGGATGGCAACCCAAAGGCATAGTATCAATATTACAGACCTAAACTCAAATCCCTCCTTTGACTGAGGCAATATTTGTGCCTCACCACAGCATACTCACCCCAGAGCTTCCTTGGTACCCCCAAAAGGGGACATTTTCTTTCTTCAGATGTTCGGTTTAATAAAAAATCCTAATCCCTCAATTGAAAAAGGCAAGACTGAAACTTGGCAGTCTGGCACCTGCAATAAGGATGGTCTGTGTATTATCCAGCAAGTAGTTCGGCATGGTTCTTACATTTCTTGGCACATATGATCCCAAATTACTTCTGAAAACAGAACTTTGATGGTTTTGACAATTCTGTCTTTTTTTAGCTACTTAATAGATTTTTGGATTCAACTAAAAGTCTTTACTTATTGTGGCAGTGAGTTCCACAGATTAACTGTATGTGACATAAAAGGGCATTTTCTTTACCATTTTTAAATTTATTGCCTTTTAATTGAATTAGGTATCCTCCTGTGTCTCTTTCATAAGACAGGATAAGTAGGAGCACCTGCTGACCTTCTTTATTCCATACATTATCTTATATACGTTTTTCATGTTGCTTCTCATTAGTCCCTTTGCTAAACTAAATAGCTGGAATCTTTTTAATCTCTCCTATTATAAGATACTTTTCAACCTGTAATCATTTGTTTTGCCCTTTCTGAAAAGTCCTTGGGTATTTAGATCTCTCTAGGTAATCATTTAAAAGTAACATATAATTTACAATAATATAATGTTTAATAAGTCTTGCACTGTTTACACAACTAGGTTCCTTTTATGATCTATCTTTTCTATACTGGTGCAGATTTATCAGGAAAACAATGCCTCTAGGAATAGTCTTTGTTGGCAGCAATATTTGCAAACAAGAGAGACTAAGCTCAGCCTCAAATGGTTTATGTATTTGGGGCAATACTTCGGGGTGTACCCCAGCTCAGGTCTGGTTTTACATTCACAATTAGTTTGAGAGTGTAGTCAAATCCATCCCACACACACCTCTGCAACGCTGATGCCCAGAGTGTACTTCAGGTGACCTTACTAGACCTTCCTGTAGCACCTTCTGCCAAGTTTCTTCTCAATGACTGCGGGCTGGTGATTTCATTTCCTCTTCATAGAGGTGAGTCCCGGCCAGAAGCTTGTGATGGGAAGTCCCAGCACTCGGCACGAGCAACTCACCCTGCACTCCTGGCTCAGGTTCCTGCTGTTGGTGGAAACTAGAAAAGATAATCTCCAGTTTGAGTATTTCTGAGTTTGCTAAACAGATAGAAATTTGTGCAAGCATTGAATGGATGTCTCAGTATATCATCAGTGACAAAATGCCATGGACAGTTCAGGAGCCTGAAAGTTGTCAGAGCTTTCTCTTCCAATTTTTTTTGGTTCACAGTTTCATTTTTAGCAGGCAGGCAGGCTGGGTGAGCTCAGATGGGTTGCTAGATTCACTGTAGGATAATTTCTACCACCAGCACATAGCAGCACAAAACAAAGGTGTACTCTGATGTGGTTCAACAGTGACATTGGGAGGAATTAACAGCAGGTATTATAACTCCTTGTCTGTATTTAGACAGCATTCATTCTGCACCCTAGAAAGGTCTCACCGCTATCATTACATTTGGTTTAGGGTTCAGACTCTATTCTTGAACACCAAGATTTAAACATTACAATCCCTCTGTCCATGTGACTTACAAAGGCAATTCCCCTCTATCTTCTTCCTTACACCTCCCCAACAGTGGCCTGCTGTCTCAGGGCCTGATAATTGTGCCACACCAGGGCACCCAAGCTGCTGGGCCCAGAGAGAGGAACTCCAGCATTTCACTAAATATTTAAGCTTTGCTAACAGTGAGCAGTCATAATGTCTGTTCATCCTCCACCAATAGCTTCTGGTCTGCAGGCACTAGAAAGAAAATGAGTGAAAACTTGCCCTCTCTTTTTTTCTTAAACAGAAAGACATTCTTTTTCCACACACACAAAAAGCTGAAAACCCTGGGTTTACTCCAGTTGCCTAACCCCAGGCACCCTAATATCACTGGAGATGCCATAGGTAGTGGAAAAACCATCTCTTAACCTTAAATGGCAGGTTAAGAGATGCAACACAGAAACTTCGACAGACCCTCATCCTTCTGAACAGTACCTTGACACCAGGTGCTGCAGCCCAGGGCAACTCAAGCAGCAATTTTTAGGCACTCACATTGAGCCTTTACTCTTAAATATAAGTCCTAAATCAAACACCAAAAAATACATTTTTTTGAAAGTGACTAACTATTCACCATGCAGCTGTCTTCAGAACCAGCATGTTAAAGAGTGTCTGATCCCAGTGACTGCTTTCTGAACACAACACCCCCTGGAACAGGAGAATAAAGACATAGCTCAATCTCACTTGTGTGATGTTTCTAAAGCAGGAGCACTCACGAAAGTGTGTAGGAAGACAGAGCCATCTACAGGGGAAACTATTCCTGTTTGGCAAGAAAAAGGTCTGATGAAGCAATGCATGACCCTGTGCAGCCAACACAGGGGCAGGACCAGACAAACACTGTGTTGCCAGCAGAATGATGAAGGTTACACAAATATATTGTGTATAATAGAGGTTTCTTGAATCAGATCTCTCAGGCTCTCTTCTTTCATGGTTTTTAGCAAATTATTTCCATGAGCATCCAAGCAAAGCTACAACTAACTTAGTTTCCCTGTGACTACCTCCTCACATTACAATTACTAGTAATTGCTGGAAGACACTTTTACTGGTACACATCTTGCACATCTATTCAGGAGACAGGCTACAAGACAAAACTAGTGCAATGTCTGAGGCTGCAGTCCCACCCCATCGTTTGACTCCCTTTCCATAAGCACTCTGCCCTTCAGTTACCTGGGCATGCCCACGCTATATCAGAGACATCCAAGCTGTACCTAACATAGTTGGCTACAGAAGATGTAAAGCAACTTATCCTTCCTGCCATACAGTGGAAAACAGAAATGACTAGCACGTTTTTGGTATTTAATGGTGTATGTTCAGTTCCCTGCTTGTGACAAAAGCAACCAGTAGCTAAAAATTTGAAGTCTCACCGGTATCACAGGGAATGGCTCCTTATTGCCTTTTTGCCTCCATGGAAAAAGATCTCGGGGCTGAAATCTCCTTAATTCATTTTCCTATTGTTTGACTGGTCCACTACATGTCTGCAACCAGAGAGATACAAAAGAAGGAAAGGAAGAGTTGGCTGAAAACAGTGAATGATTGGCTCAGGGTGTCTGGAAGTCTTAAAAAAACTGTAGCAGAGCAGCTGCTTAAAATGCTATACTAGGAAATACAAGGTCTTCAGTGTCAGGGATTGCTACAACTTTGGGAAAGAGCTCTGAGACTTTCCCCACAGCCAGATGATAAAAAATGGGTTTTTTAATGTTAACACAGGAACCTCCACACTTAGCTGGATTAAGGCAATTAAAATGGCACAAAATCAATCTTTCTTTAAATACTTAAAAGCAGAGCAAAAATTAGGTTGAGCAAACGCACCCTAATTGATTTCCATTTCTGTAATGACTGATTCATGTGATATATAAAGTTCAGTTTCATATCTAGTTGGACTTCTAAATGTTTGTATGTTCTTACTTATTTAATCATATTCTCTTGTAGGGTTATTATTTAAACTCATCCAGACTTGAGCTTTTTGAGTTATTAGAAAAAAATTATACAGACTTACCTTTGGCAGAATTTAATAGTAGTTTTAATTCAATTAAATCTAATTGAATTATTTTAAATGCATCCTGCAATTTTATAGGTACTGACTGAGCTGTACAGTCAATGGAACAAAGTCATCAGTGTAACAGTATAGCTTCGAGTTTTAATATTGTTGATATAGGTCATAATATAGGAAACTCGGACTTCTGTGGGTAGAAAGGATTTCCCTTGGCCTAGATAGTCTCATTTCTGTGTCAAAAAGAACAATAGTTGTGCCTTGTACTTTACAGCTTCCATCTGGTTCAGGTATCACACACGGCGATACCAAGCAGTGATCCCTCATGAGGTGGCTGTTAACTTCAGTGAGAGCTGGATATTGTGGGAGGGTAAGAAAGGACTATCAGGTATATGGGTAGCCTGGAGCCCTGCTAGCACAGAACAACTTGGGCCTACCACTTTCCCCAGCCAATTATATCTGAAGACAAAACTAATGCAAGATATTTTGAAACATTTTTGAAAATATTTCACTGCTCTTTCTTCTGTTTTAACAATGACTTTAAATGAAAAACACATGGCAATCAATTAGGCATGGACTGTAAGCTCTTCCAGACAAGGGCTGCTCTTTTTGTGTATACATACAGAGTGAGATATGTTTCTGTTAATTTTAACTATCTAGGAGCTGTGTCTACTCTAAAGCAGTTGCCCAGGCGTCCACTGAACTCTTTGCAGAGAGTCCTTGCTAAGCAATCTACCCCATCTGTCTTTGATGACACATCCTTTAGGACTGTGGAAAATTTTGCTTTGACTCATATTTATTCTTTTCCTCATACAAGTAAAAATACAGTTTTAACCCCATGTCTTTGCTTTGCCACCCACTCAGCCTCAGTCACTGAGAGCCTTAGTAGGTGGAGGGCAGAGGATCTCCCCTGTTAGGATGGCACTCTTACATTCCTGCTATTACCCTTCTTGGTTAAAATCAGTCCTCCTGAAGAGGGAAGGGAGGAAACAGGGAACTCTGGTAAGAGAATCTCTGGGGCTAACAGAAAAGGGAGTGAGTTACGGAGGAAGAACACTGCAAGCAAGACAGATACAGATGTTAGAAGACAAGCAAAGATCTCTAAAATGTGAATGGTACCCAGAAAAGGAGCTATTTCGTTGAAATATGGTTGAAAATCAGACCTTAGAAAAAGCCATGGCTAGAAGAAGAGCACTTGTGTAAAGTTAGGCAAATGGGTTCATCACTGAGCTTTTTACACATGCATTTAAGTCGTTTTTGTTTCTATTCTCTGATAAAAGTGAGAAGCAGCTATTTTAGTCACCACAATATTACTTCATGTCCAGAAGTCTCCATTGATAAAAAGGTCATGTGGCTTCCAAAGGCATAAATGAGTGAAAGAGGCCAATAAAGCAAGATTAAATACCAACAGCTCTTTCACTCAGTATCCTAAACTTGGTTGAAATACTCAACTTCCTTTGACTGTTACATTTTTCCTAAAGGGATAAATATAAATCTAACTTAAATTTCTAATTTTTTATAGGTTGTTGTGCTATTTTCAGCTCATTATAAAATATTCATGCAGGGAGAAACTCACAGTAGACAGGCTTGATACTTGACTCTTTCTGCAAGAGGAATATGTAGCTCCTTCAGGTAATGGGAAGATAAAACAAGTGTGTGGTTAATCAGCTAAATTAGAAAATCAAAAGGAAAAACATAAAAGTAGAAGTTAGTCACAAGGCACATTGTCTTCATAAGAACATAAGTGTACATTTGGGATAAGTGTAGAGAAAGGGACTTGTCTCAAAGATGCTTTCTAGTAAGAGAAGGAGAGGAAAGAAGTAATCTAAGGGATTATCTGCACCAGATAAAAGTTCTTGGATAAACTCCCATGCCTATTAACAGCTCATCTCCAAGAAAACATAGTGGAGCCCACAGATAGGGCAGAAATGTGTGTTTACCTCATAGCAAATTTTCTCCCAGGCTCTTCCAATAGGAGTAGAAGTAGATGAGAGAATCTGTGGGGAAGAGGTCTGCAGGGCTTCCCATCTTCCACCTGAAACCACAATTCTTCCTACTGCCTTGAGCTCTGCAAGCCTGGGTCATGCTCTCCACATTCGTGCTTTGTGTAAAAGCTGGATGGGAGAATAGCTCACAAGGTACCAGGGAAGGTCGTCAGTGCTGGGAGAAGAAAGTGGGAGACAATATTTCCTCCTTCTCTGTGACTGGCCCACACAATGGCTCACTCTGGCTCAGAGTCTCAGGATTTCCAAAATGCCGGATGAGCTCTTCAGTCCAACATACAAATCTAACTTTCATTGCTGGCAATTCCACTGCACGGCCCTGAGGAGACACCTCAATGTTGCAGCTTGAGCTCACGTCTGACTCCATACACCTCAAATTTGTTGCTAGCTGGGCAGGACTGCCACAGATCCTCATGGACCCTCTGTGGAGGAAAGAGAGGAAGAGAAGTCCTCAAGGCATGAGAGGAGGTTTCTCCATGAGTTCTCAACTGGATTCCCCTCTTCCTAGTGTGTTAATGCAAAGCAGCACAGTTTTTGCCAATGTTTGCACAATGTTTGCCTTCCAGGAACTTTCCTTACCACACTAGTCACTGTGCTCAGTGGGCATCCACAAAGCCAAGTACCACAGGGACAAATGCTGATTGCTAAGCATACTTAAAAGGACAGAAACTCAGCTGGGATAAATGAGAACAGCTCTCACAAAGTGTGTGGGTCTGTCTGGACACAGCACTTTATCATTTTACTGCTACAGCTCAGGCAGGATTTGGGAAGCGGAGATGCACTACTCTGCCATCTTGTCCCTCTGAGCAGCTGGGCAAACAGCAGCAACAACAACTCGATTATTTCACGGTCAGATAGTGCCTGCTAGGATGGGAATTTCACATTTAGTTTAAGGTTTGATTCATGTGACTTAGATAGGAGGTTTATGGCACAACATTCCCTTTAGGGTTTTCTTTGTGTTTCCCTGGTGCCTTTTGTCAAATACTCAGGCAAAATGGGAGAATTAGTAACTTATTGGTGTCAAATGGGTCTGCATGGGAGACCTAAATGCCACTTCTGTGACTGTTACAGAAATTCCTAAGAGTAGAATGAAGTAACACTACTGCCTGTGTATGCAAGCACCAATTCTTGAACTGTTCTGACTGGTCTGCCTTTCTGATCAAAGAAATTCCCTGAAATTTTGTTTGATGTCATGGGTAGAGATCAACTCTGTGTCCTAATATACTTTTGGTATAGACTTATCAGTAAGTCATATTTTTTGTTCCAAGCCTTAAAGGTTCCTGCACAGGGTACAAGAGAAAAAAAAACCAAATTCCAGTGCAAGTCATGGACTTTGGTGATCTATGGACACATGTAATTCTTAAACACTAGATCCCTTTCAATTAATCATATTGTTCTCTAAGGAAAATATACTCTGTGGAGGCAACTTAGGTTTTAGGTGTTCGCCTCCAGTGAGTATAGTCTTAATTTGTACAGAAAGTCATGATATTTGTTGATCGGATGTGTATATCATATTTACATCAGACAATATAATGAGATAAATTCAAATCACAGCACCACTTTTGTCTGTTGAAGTTTCAGGCCAGAACTTCTCTCCCCCATTTTTTTCATAGCTTGCTCTCAGAGTTTATTGAAACATCAACATTTCCAGAGAGCACCAAGGAGAAAATACTGTATTTCTAGACAGTTACTCGATTGCCAGTATACTAGGACTTTATATTGATTTTCTGTCCTCAGTTGCTAATGTGGTGCACTTCTATCTAGTTTTCTCCTCACAGGTCACTGAGATTTATGTCTGACCCAAAGGAGGTGAAACCAGACTGCTGAATCGCCACTGCTAGGGGCCACCTGCTGCTGACTGACACTGGGTCACACACATCTCCCTGAACGCTTCAGGCCACACTGAATGCTCCACTGAACATTTTGCTCCTTGTGTAGGAAAGCTTGGATTATTCTTCCCATATTTACTAGCTAGCTAATTCACTTCCTCCCCACTCTAATGAAATTTTAACTGTTACATAAAATGCAGTGCATCTGAACAAATGATCTGCTTGAGAAAAGGCAGGGCCTTCACCAAAACATTACTTAGCAAGGCACTGCTCTGCAAGATATCTCCAAACTGCATAATCATTGAACTTTCATTACTCTTTCCTAGGACAAAAAGGTCCTGGTATATTTGAAGAGATTTTCATTGAATATTGCAAAATAAACTGACATGGGAGTGGGTGAATGTTAGAATGATAAAACCTGCAGCTCCAGCCCGGAAAGGGATGGAATGTAAGAGATGCACAAAAGAAAGGAAGGGCTGAGGTTAGGATCTTTATCTGAGACATGGGAAGGGCTTGGGATGGAGGGGATGAAGTGTGGTGAAGTGGCCTATGAACAACTGAAGTTAAGGACATGGGTCCTTAGTGAATAAACTACCAGCAACAGTGCTGAAGTGCCTGCAAAAATATCTCAAAAAATAATTAAGACCTCATAATGGTAGTGTCATTTGTCTCAGTGGATTATTGTCCTGGCTTGTGAGTCAGCCTAGGATTTGGATTTGGGCTAACAGAAAGTCCAGGACTACAGCTGGTGTGGGGCTGTAAAGCGGCTTTTAAAACAAACTGAGGGCTGCAAAATAAACAGCTGCATGAGAAAAACGTTATGTGAAACTTTGCTACTAGGATCCAGAATATTATTTCTGATAATATAGAAAATCCACAGAAAAGGGACTCAATATTGTAATGCCTTCCTTTTCTTTGCCCAGCTTCAGTCAATATTGAAGAGAGCTGAACTCATGGTAGATTTCTCACATGGAATTACGGAAATACCTTGTCAAGAAAATTATTAAGATATAATTGTTTGGTCCTTGTGTGTACTGGGGAAAAAAAAGTCCACTGGAGATGATTAAATACACAGATACATCAGCCAATTTAAAAATTAAGAAATGAAAACCAAACCCAAATTGAAACAAGAAAAACGTCCCTGAAAAATGTGAGCTGAAAATAAAAGCTGAGAGAGCATGTGAAGGAAGTGTCAATCTTTTCGCACTAAAGGTCATGTTCAGATAAGGGGATAGTAATGGGTCCCATAGTTGCCAGAACAGCCCCCACCTGTCTCTTCCCCTGTGCTGTGGACAGCCAGGGCAGGGGCAATGTGAACAGAAAGTCTCGTGACTTGGTGGGGCCAGCAATGATAAGGGGCTGGAGAACTTCAATGACGTTTTGAGGGAACTGGAAGAGAGGCTACTGCCCTGGAAGTACAGACACATGTGGGTATCCCTACAAACATGTATTGCCACACGAATTGGGGAACCCCTTTCCTGTGCCATAAACCCAGCATTAGGCACAGTATAGCTTCTAGGCACCCTGGACACAGGGGAAGCATTGTCAATGAACCCCTGCAATTTGGTTCTGCTGAGACATTTTGAACCCATTATGTCTGAATGGGCCCTAAATGTCCCCAAACATGTTCCCATTATCCTTAATTAAATTAGCTTACTGAGATTGTCAATGACAAAACATCATACAATTAAAACATTTGCACTCAATCAATTTTAATTGTATTCGCTACAGTCTCCTGTGCCAAAACAGATGCCTTCTAGCCCGAGGTAAGTGAAGGAAAAGCAATTTTTAAACCCCTCACTTACTCAAGTTTTATCTGATCGAGTAGTAGTGACGGAGTCGGTTGGGTTGTTTGGTTTTTTTTCTCTTAGGAGATGCGAGCTGCCCCGGCGGCCGCATCCCCCCGGCCTAGCGGAGCATCCTGTATCCCGGATTCCGCATCCCCGCTGGCTTCGGCGCTCCGGGACCGGCCTTCGCCGGGGGGTTATCGCCACCTAGCGCTGACGGCGGGAACGGCCGCCCCCCATCCCTCGGGAGTCTCCCGGCATCAGCTACCTAACTCCCCCGGGAGCCCCAGGGCTCTGCAGAACCTGGCTACTACCGAAACCAGCACATCTGAGCCGCACCTGCACCTCCCCGGAGAGTTCTTTCCTCGTCACCTCCCACTGCCTGCGCCGAGGTCATCGATCAAAGGTGGCTTCAGACTCAAATGACACCCACCGGCTTTAACCTCCATGGCCCAGAAGTAAGTCAGCCTGCTTGCCTCACGCTTGCCTTGGACTTAGAGCATCAGGACATACAGTAACTCTGTCTTCTGCCCAAAATCTGCTGAGGAAAGGGGATTTGGTTCCCCATTCTCAGCAAAACACAAGGATGCCTTGCAAGTTTTTCCCTAGCCCATGTCTCCCAGATAAGGCTTTGGGCAGAAACAGCTCGGTCCACTGCTTCCTTGCAGAATGCAACCAGCAGGGAGATGGTAGCAAAGTGTCTGGTTTTCATCCAGGGCTTGTTTAACCTAAGGAGGCCTTCACAGTCAGCACAGGCCAGGATTAAATCTCTGAGCACCAGGTCATGGTCCTGCTTTCCCTCCAGATCAGTGAGTGCACTGTGCTCCTCCACGAACCACAAACAGAGGATGACTTCCCCTAGAAACCTTGTAAGCTGCATGTTCTGACACATGGGTGTGAATTGGGCAGGGAAGGTGAGTGAGGCACAGGGCCCTGCTGCCAGGGAGGCACTCCAGTAGGCTGGAGCTTCACTGTCAGCCAGACCATCCAGCAAGACTGGAGGAAAGCATCACACCCAACTCACGGGTACTGACTCACAGGAGGCAGCACCAGGCTGAGAATCCAGCTGGAAAGCAGATTGCCCTGCAACCCTGGGCCAGGAAGCTCTGACCCCTTATTTTCTGGGTGAATGCTTTTACTACCAGCTTGAATACAAACAAGAAAGAGACCAGATTCTCCAGTGTTTACATCTTGAAAGAGCAGGTAGCCATCAGCAGCCTGCCCAGTTTATGTGTGCATATGAGGAAAAATAATTTACATGGTCTGCTGAGGTTTAGGTTGTTTCTGCCTCTCAGACTGATGGGCATTTCCGCATACCCAGAAAAAAATTGTATATATCTGTGAAGGTCTACATTAAAACCCAAGGCTCTTACAGATTTCCAATACCTTCAAATTAGAGGAGAAGATGACAGGATTTTGCATATGGAGAGAATCAACTCTTTTTTCCTGCCTCGGTGACTAAGCAGAGCCTTGCTGTAAATCAAACCTACAGTAGGACATGAGAATTCTGGCTCACGTGCTCATACAAGTTTTGCAAGGCTGGCTCTAAATCTAGGATCTGTGTGCCACTTTTGTATTTGTATCCAGCCTCTCTTTAAATATGAATGCTAATTTACCCTGTGTTCTCCCACTTGTGGTTGAAGACCTCTAATCTCCCTTGCTCCTGACTCTAAATCCTTCCCATGAAACTGATCACTGCAAAAATAGCAGTAATTGATAGCAGGTGTTTCAGATGTGTTTACTGCTCTGTGGCACCACTTGCCTCATATCTTACCATATCATTCTCTCCTCCAACATCATGAACTTATGCTCACTGATCCTGAATGGCTGTACATGAAGATTGATTTAGAGACTGATTCATTTGCAAGTATTCACCGCTTCTCTTAATAACCAAAGAAACTCAATAGATGTGAGCATTGAGGAAGTCAATACTAATATAATTTTTTTACTAGGGTTCAGAGCAAGGTTTTCCTTTCAATAAATTTTAAGGATTTTAGTGTTTCAACTTCTAATTCTCTTCCCATGCTCTGAACAAAATTACACATATTGCAAAAATAAAGTAATAGGCCAAATGTATTAAGATCTGTTGTAGATTGTCAGAATTATTCCATACTGTGTAACCTCTCTGGCTGCTCTGCTGGCTCTGTGCTGTATCCTCCTATACTTACGGAAAAATAAAGCATACAGCAACAAAAGAATAAGATCCTCCAGGAAATGTATTTTGCCAGGATTCAAGTTGGAAGCAGGAGTCTGAGGAGAGGAATTAAGTCTGCAACAGTTCTCCAGAAGTTCGGTGTAGTGAGAGGGAGTAACTATTAATTTTGCTAGTATCCACTAACACCTTGCAGGTTGCAAGTGTTCTCCACTTCTCTCAGACTGAAATTGCCCTGTATCCAGATACAATGTAACCTGGGCTCCATAGCTCCAGACCTCGGCTTCAGTCCATATGCCAACCCCATGTTTCTTTCTTGAACTGAAGTGTGGTCCAGGGCCTTAAGTCATATGCAATTCCAAACCCCGTGTGAAACTCAGCACTGCTCTTTCCCTGTTCAGCATCCCCCTTCATTTGCTGTCATGAACACATTGGTATTTCCCCAATGAGAGAGGAAAATGCTATTACTCTTTTTTTTTTTTTTTTTTTTAAATCCGAGAATAGAATAAATTCAAGGACATATTGTCAAAATTGCCAGATAGTTTTGCTAACTGACAGTATCTTCTTCCAGCCATGACCCAGGCCATCACCAGACCATAACATCATGCATTTTGGTGCCAATCCATTTAAACTGCAGCTATTGTGCCCCTGCGAGTCTGGGTCCTGGTCTGTCACTGGAAAGTCATGCACTGGGGAATGCACCACAAGCAACAATCTGAAGCTGACATTCAGGTTTAGTGCTGCCCCTCTCATGTGTCTGAAGAGCCCACAGGTAAAAAGGGCAGGAAAGTTGTCCTTGAAAACTTTGTAGCTCAAAACTAGTGGTTTTTAAACATCAAAAGCAGCCATTGACCTGCCCTGGTATTTCTGAATACCTCAAACACCAACTACAGCAATTCATCCCTACCAGCAGCAGGAACATGATCTGAAATCATTGCAATCACACACTGAGCTATAATAGCAACAAACCCTCTGCAAGCAGACCACAGAAATATTAACTCTTTTCCTTGCTGCCTGTGTAGGATGTCAAGGACAACAAATTCAGAAATTAAAACTCCATTATTTTCTAGACAATCCATAGAGTGACCTCCATTTGGGTCAGTCATATTCTTCAGGTTGCTTGGAAAATGGACCAGATGAACCGGCAGGAGCTCTGTCTTCTAATGTTTCATGTAATCCACTGACTCACATGCACAGTGTAGCTTTACAATTCTCCCCTCCCCCAGAAGTTTTTCCTTGTGGGTCTCTTCACCAGCCCTGCAGCAAGGTAGCAGAAGCCACAGTACAACCACAGATCTGGGAACCGACTAGGTTTCATGGGATGGAGCATAAAGGACAAATTACTTAAGCAATAAGGAGCAGGGCTGAGGCAATATAATTAAATTCATAAACATAAATGCCAAACACACTCATGAGTGTGCCTGTCTTTACAGACAAAGTAAAAATGCTCCATGGGTGGCATCAAACACTGGATAATGCAGTACTCTCAAGAATAATACCTTTTCTCCAGCTTGAACTAAGAAAAGCTCTGGTTCATCAGGAGCTTGGTTCACCTCCGAAGTAGTACTGGAGCTGCATCAGATTTCCAGCTACAGTCTCCTCAGAATTGCAGAATCTGGAGAATTTTGATTGGGAAACGTCAAAGCAAAACATTGTTTAAAAAAAAAAAAAAAAAAAACATTTCAAATATTAAAAAAAGAGAAACATTTCAAATGTTGATCTTTTCTCTGTTTTGAAATGGAAGTCAAAAATGTCAATTTAAAGTTTCTCCTTTCAGAATAAAACCTGTATAAATAGTCAAAGCTAACATTTTCTGACAAAGAAAAAATATTTCAGCTAGCCTGAGAGAGATGGGGTTTTGCAGGGCCAAAATATTTCAACACCCTTTCCTCTTTAGGTGGAAAATGGGGCCTCCTTCCTCAGCCCCAGACAGCCTGAAAGCACTTGGCAAACATAAATTAATACATCCTTTTACTAGTGGGGGAAGGAAGAAGGGCAAAAGACCTTAAGGGACACGCTTACGATGAACTAGAATGAAGGCTGATAGAACTACAGAGATACGTCATGACTCCAAACCTAAAATGCCTGCCTGGGCAGAGGTTCCCTCGTGCAAGATGCCTGGCTGTGAACACCAGCAATGCCCAGCAGCTGTACCTGTCCCTTAGCATCCTCCCAGCACAGAAAACTCCACCAGGCAGAGCAGAGCTGTAGCAGTGGGAGCAAAATATTCCAGAGGCTGCCTGCCATAAAACATGTATTAAAAATCTTAGTCTGGCAAATCTGCTTGTTTTGCAATTTGGTAATGCTGACTACATATCTAATGGCTTCTCTTTAACCTCCTTTTCTAAAAGGGAAAGGAAAAAAAGAACAATGCCCAAGAAAAATGTTTATTTCATGAAGCCATCCAAACTTTTCATTATCTTTCTTTTTCAGGGAAAACTAATAACGGCAAACCACAGAAAGATACACTGCATGGTCTTGTCCTCTCTGATGTTACAGAGAGGATAGGAACATGAAACTAAATAAAGATGTTTACTGACAGACTAATAAACAAATGGGCCCATTTTGATGTAACCTTGATGAATGGAGCATCCAGGTGTTTTCAATAATGGCAATAAGCACTACAACTCAAAGTATTTCTGATTCAAGTATAATGCATTATTAGGCCATTAGAGGCTGAGTATAGAGGGCCATTTGTGCTCATCCCTATCAATAATGTTCCTTCCCAGCCTACATTTAGGCCAGGGGAATTAGTCATACGGATATTCTATTTAATAAAAACCTAAAGAAGACGCATCAAGAATCGCATTACATTTTAACAGGGTTACAGTAGTCCAGGAGGACCACAAGTTTAATTTTCATAAGAGCATTCATTCCTCAATTATGTCAAACATGAAAATGTAAATGGCAAATTTAATGCTAACAATATCCCTCAAAGCACATTGGCAGGTAGCAACCATTATGTTGAGTGAATGCTGGCTGCATAACAAGCAGCCCCAAACTAGACAGCAGGGGATTAGAATTGCCAAGCTGAGCTCCACTGATTACAGTTGCACGCTGCTGAAAACACCCTTTGTAATATGAATGGCAACTAAGGGCGGATTTTTCCTCCCAAAGAATTTGCTGACTAGTGCAGGAATCACTATTAACATTGGCCAAAGGTGGTAGCCATGAGACGTGATAGGAGCCACCCTTTGGGTCCTTCCAAGCAAGCAGAATGAGCTGAATTCATCCCCAGTGTAATTCCACCACAGAGGAGGGATTTGCACACACACACGTGCTTTGTGGGCTACTCCATTGCAAACAGGAATGGCTAAACGGGGAGAAGAAAGAGCAGGTGGAGGTTGGATGCTTATATCTGGTTTCAGGGGTGAAATGTGCAGCTTCCTCAAATAATGCAAGATGAAAAAGCCATTAAGATATTCTGCAGCCAAGCCAGAGTACAATTACTCCAAAGTACTTCTGTAATATGTGCAGGGAACTTGTTGCTTTCAACCATCCACACCATGGTGAAATACAAATAAAGGGGATAACGTCATATTAATAATAATATAATGTCCTGCACCTTCTGAATATGGCCCAAACCTCTGCCCTTGTGCAAGTGCTTGGCTCCATTGCCATGCCATGAGTAACTTGGGACTCCAGCCCTGTTTCCATGTAAAATAAGTGCATAGGGAGTCAAGTGTGCAGTGTACAATGTACTGATTCCCAGCCAGAGCCTTGAAAGGAAGACATGTTCCTTAAAGCACACTGTGCTATTAGATAGTGCTGCTGAATAAATGCAGACACTGCACATTGGTGACATTTACAGTTCTGAAGAGTAAGTTGCATCCAGGCTCTTCAAAGTGAGCCATACCAGCCGAGCTCTTTACAGTTTACATCTCTGCTACCAGAGTAAAAAGTAGGATTAGCACTGCAGTTCCTCTTGCTGAGGTCTCTAGAAGTATGTTTGTACTTTAACATCATAGTGTGCTTATGGTTTTTTTGTGTCCTCTTGTTTACATTAGGACACATAAACATATACATGTGTGCATAAGCAGACATTTAATGAAAATATTAATGTATGTTTTCACACCCATTAATTCAGCCTGATTGCATAGCAAGGAAGCCTTTTTTCAACATTTGCCAAGCAAAACATTCATTCTATTAACATCTATTCCATTTTTTGCTGCTTGCTCACTTCATCTTCCTGACATCTCCAAATCTATTCAGAAAACAAGGCTCTGCTGAAGCTTAACAAGAACAGGATGGGTATCAACATCATATTTTTCAGTAGCTCTTTCTAACACAGGTCTGAATCAAAGCTTGGGGCTTTTTGATTTCCCAAGTATCCTCAGGTTTTTTCCTCATAGAAACTTCCAAAATGTATGTGCAGGAACACCTGAAGTACAGAAATGTGTTCTTCCAGAGCCATGCCATGAAAACTCCAAATGCAGCAATGCTTTAGTTTAGGTGGGAAATCAGTGAATTGTTATCATGTTGCTTGGTTTATACCTAGACACTCATGACAAAAAATCATATCAGGTAAACTACCTGGGGGTAGTTATCTTAGGTATCCTACTAGGTAGGATCTTACTCTATCCACCAGTGGGCAACAGAGCTATGACAAGTCCAGCTGAATCCTTAGTATCTTCCAAGATGCCTGGGAAAGAACTGGGGTCAGAAAGCACCAAAGAAACTTGGACTCTGCATAACATGAAAGTATATAGATATTTTCTCCTACTCATCTGCATCTTTATCTATTTTGGCTCTCCCTGTTGTTTTTTTGGGTTCTTTTCCTTTTTATTAGACAACATTAACTAAATCTCTCCGTAGGCTTTTACCTTCTTTCCTTCATCCTCTTGGTGAAGTCCCTACATCAATGGACTCCCGCAATCAACAGAACCTTCATTATCTATAATTTCCCATCAGAGCAGTTATTCCTCAACTCCTCTTTCCTCCTGCCAATACTAACTCTTCCACCTCCACCCTCTCAGGTGGCCCTGTAGTGCTGTGCTGCTACAGAGTCAACCCTGCTCCCAAACCAAAATCTCAGCATTAGATGTTTTTGGAATATGAAGGGATGAAATGGCATTTCCCTATGTATGCCTACTTCTATGTATGCCTGCTTCTCTTTTTCTTCCACTAGCACTCTGGTTGTTGACAGATAACATAGACACTTTACCAACCAGCTTGTTGCCCCCAGCACCAACTCCCATCACGCAAAAGAAAGCTGTCTCATGAGAAAATTGTTTCTAATGCTTAAGCTGCAGCACAAGAGAGAAATTTGGAATAAGCAAGCTACCAGAAGGATTTTACTGTTGGTAGATTTATCCTTCTCACAAGTCAGCGATAATAAGGAATGAGGCATAATAGCATAAGCAGGATTTTAGACATGTTAAAATACACACACTGGTCTGATTTAACTTCCTTATCTCTTGGATGCCTTCCTGCTAAGAGGAAGAATGAGTCTGCATCTTGGCAAATAGAAATGGCAATGCTTTGCTTTAGATTATACCAGCTCAGAAGAAAACTTCCAACAAATCCTTCCATTTGCTAAGCTGGTGTGGACACCTCAGCATGCATTTAGAATATACTGAATTGCAGAGAGAGAGATCAGGGAGTGGAGACAAAAGGGAAAAAAAAACATATTGAGGAAGTTAGCGAATGAAAGAATTCTAGAAGTGATTCTTGTTTGACAAGCCAGTCATAAGAAGATAAATTGTTTTATATGAATGCTTCAGGAGTGGATATTAAGTTTTGGGAGGCTTCCTCAGATTTTTGGAGCCACAGAGAAATCCATTATGTCTTTATTTTTTCTTGGCATAACTGAATATTTCAAGGAAGCTCAGTTTTCTAGCGCCATAAAAGAGTTTGAGCTTTCTAATAGCAGCCACACTTTACAAAGCATACACACTCTGAACCCAGCAGATGTGTTTTCATGATGATTAGTTCTTGTTATTTCAGTCGTTGTGCCCCAGATTTCCTCCAAGGATCACTGTGGGAACCAGCCCAGAGCAAGTGTTACAGCGTGAGACCCTCTCTAGCCAGTGGCCACTGCGTCAGCACCAGGGAAGACTCAGTTTTCATCAGTCCAAAGTGAGGATCGGTTCCCACTTCATTTGTGAATCTCAGAAAAAATGGGTTATTCCATGGTGGCTTCACCAAACCCCAAAGCAACCAAGTTCTTCAGTACCAGAAGGACTTGCCTGTAAGCTTGCTGAACCAGCGCTGCTAAAGACAGGGAGTCCTGGCAGATCAGCACACCTTGGCAAGGTAAGTCAACAAGGTAGGTCAACACAGCCTTGACTCCCAAACACAGGCACCCACCTCCGAGCTGCTTTCACATATTAGAAATTCATTTGGAGGCAGATGTGTTTTCTTTTCTGGGGTGGGTTATTTTAAGCCTGTGTCAGATGCTGTCAGTCACCAGCCTAACAGAGCTGCTCAGACCCCTGGCTTGGCTCTCCATGTCCCACGAGGAACTTCATAAGCAGCCCACAGCTGTATTGGCATACAGCTATCACCACTCCGCTCCCCAGACATCTTAGAATAATAAACTGGTAATTGAACGGCGAGTTCAGTGCTGCTGTTTGCAGAGAGCCATGACTGCTGAATGATTACGACAGCGGGCAGCTCTATGGAGGTGTTGAAAGAGTCTATTAGTCTGCTTAGTCTAAGGCAGTATGGAGTGTTGATGCAAGCTCTCTGCAAACAAATACCCAGCACAGGCAACACAAAAAGGGCAGCAAAGGGTGGGGGTGCGGTTTCCTCCGTGGGGGTTGTTGTCAGAGAAGTGTCATACTTGAATGGGTGAGATATGCACAGAACAAGGTGACCAAGGCTGGAAACACAGGCAGGGAAGGAGTTGTCCTCGCACCCTGTCTGTAGCTCCTGTGACTGGGGCAAGGCAAGAGGAAGGCTGTTGCTGTTCCCTGGTAAGGAGTCACACCAATTCTGTAACATGATGTGGCTCTAAAACACATTACCTGAGGCTTAAAATGATCCATTAGATACCCGAAGGCACATGGCACACTCAGGAAAAAACAAGAATCACCATATTCACATAACAAAGAAATAAGTAGGCCTGAGCTACACTGAGTCACCCACCAACACCCCCAAGGGATGCCCATCCAATTCCCTGGACTCAGCAGCCACGAGGCTCACAAAGCCATTCCCAGCCAGGGGCCCTGCAAGTCCCAGCCCTGACAGACATCCTCACTCCACCAGGGCTGGAAGCACTGTGTGATATTTCCAGGAACTGGTAGTTCATGGCTGGTCCTCAGGACAGCAGATGCTTTGAGTGGCTCCTGGTGACACCACACAGCATGAGGCAGATAAACACAGCTCACGGTTCACTCTCTCAACAATCAACAGGGCTAAAATAAAGTATTGATAGGATGCTGATTGATTGATCAGATTTGATCATGGATGCCTCTTGATTAATCATGACTCGAAAGGACTATGGGTTCCTTTGAATGGCCAGAATAGCTGCCTGTTGTGATGCAAAACTCCTGCCACTGAAAAACCCTTATAGATAACATTTATCCTTCCACAAGTGCATAACCCTCAAGTAATGTTTTTAAAAACATATTGGAAACATTTAAAATACATTAAACTAACAGGTGCTTATTACATCTAATTTGGTGTTTTCTAGTAGATTCTTCCCTCACTTCTTCATTTTTCTCATCAGGAGGCTGATCTGACATAATTCAAGTTTGGGATTAACCTTGTTTGTGTTTATCTGTTGCCATGGCTCTAGAAAGGAGCTCAGGTCACCTTGTTCCCAGTTGTTTTGACATGAAAGCAACGAGACACCAAACACCACTTTGGAAAACAGAGGCTTTAAAATTAAACTTTATAAACCAGAAAATTGCACAAAAGGATTTGAAGAGTCAGATCCAATGAAATTACATCTGTCTCTTCAAGTTCAGATTTTAGTTGGGAACTGCAGATACTCAAATAAAGGGTAAATCTTCATTGTGAAACCTGGTGTCAAACTCTATTTCAGCCCAGTGCCCCTCTGTGCAGAGAAAGCTGTGTAACTCAGTCCAAGCCAGATCTGACAAAATCACAGCATATCCCCCCCCATTTTTTTTTCTTCTAGGCTTCTCAAGAGCCTTTCACAACAGTTAGCAGACAGGTGCAAATTTGGTCCATATGAAAGCTTGGCCTTTGAGGCATAATGGAATGGAAAATAAAGGTCAGTACTAACCAGTGACTTTCATAAGTGGGGGGGAATTGCAGCTGCCTAAAACCCCAGGGTCAGCCACACCATCAGGGAGAATGAGCAAAGTTAGCAGCCAGGGGAATGCCTGGTGATGGTGGTGTCTGCCTGAGGCTGGAGCTGCCTGTAAAGATGGAGCATCATTGTTACGCATCTTCAGAGACAATCAATCATGGCTAAAATCTGATTTCCCAGTGTAAGGTGTTCAGACATTGTTCCTGAGCATAGTATCTCCCTCCTTTCCTTTTTTCTCCCTTGAGATTAGAAGGAAAAGACGTCTCAGCCCAACCCACTACAGAAGCCCTGCACTATGGGTGCCAGGACAGCAGGCATCTCCGAGTGGGACCTGCACAGCAGGCTGGTGCATCTGCTGAGACCCTCCTGGCACAGACAAGGCACTGCGCTTCTCAAAACACTGGAGTAATCCCTTTCTGCCCAAATGCAGCCAAGTCCCTGCCCTCAGGGGTTGCTCCTCCCCAGCCAGCCCCTGTGCCCTTCAGCCTGTGTTACTGTTCAGCAGATCTGGCAGGCAGGATTTAATGTGCTGCCTTGTGATTTGGCTGGCTCAAGGATGTCCAGTGCCATAAACTCATCCTATGACTGTGTGTTGTGCACATTGGGGTAACCATGTGGAAGAGCTAATTACAAGGCAGGAAATTGAGCACAGGCTTGGAGGAAGCAATCTTTCAGCATGCAGCAAAGCCAATCACACAGACTTTAGCAACTGTACCTTGAGTAGCAAAAAAATGTCTGCTGAAGGAGGATCTGGATCAAATCTCTCTCTTCCCCTCTCTGTCCTCTCAACTTCTGCTCTTCTTGTAGAACAGCTCAGTGGAAGTCCAAGCAACATTGTCCAAGAGACATGGAAACCTCCCTACATAAGCAGGACACTTTAGGTGTGGGCTTAAATTTAGGCATATGGGTGGGTCATCCTACCAGCTTCAAGAGGACAGCTTGTATGTTTTTTATTAGGTGCAAGAAGGAGAACCTTGATGAGTCAGATCCGGGAGTTTCAGACTTTCTCCAAGATCAAAGGCAGCACAACAGTTCCTACAGTAGAACGCAGATGACTGCAGTTTATTTGCTTTACACTGACCCAGTTTGAGTGGGACGAAGTAAAGTCTGCAGGCAAAATTAAGCTCTCTCCTTCTTGTGTTTCATTGTGATTTTTTTCTTTTTGAGCATGTCAGCAGAACAAGTTGATCTCTGACAGTGCAGAGACTTGCAGATGAAACTCTGGCATTGTTTGCAAGCTGCTGTTATGCTAAAATACAGAAAAAAGATAACAACCTGCAGTGCAGCTAAGTGAGATGTTAAGCAAGATATAATGTTTTCATTGGCACCAAGACCCACCTCTGCCTTCCTCTTCCCCATGATTTGGCAAGATGGAAGACCTGCCAGCAGACAGTCCTTTTGACTTGACAATCTGCATTTACTACTATTGTTTGCCTTTGAAATCTCTACAACAGTAGAAAAGATTAGTAAAATCTCTTTGATACATCTCAACCCTTGGCCTGCTCCCCCAATCCAAATTACCACCGAAGAGTACAAGCATCTCTCCCCCCAGCTGATAGAGAAGCTCTGGAAATAACATCACAGTCACACTCTACTGCAGATGGCTGCAAATAATAAACCACTATGAGCTTGCTTTTGCCCTGTTAATTTTGCCAACACTGCTCTAGGTCAAAGGGTGAAAACATGGAGAGCTGTCAGATCAGATAGGGATCTCCATGGATCAGCTGTGACTTGAGGAGAGGATCAAAGAGCTTATAGCTTACTGCCTAGCCGAGCTGGGGAGCAGCAGTGTACAGCACATCGCAACAACACAAACCTCTAGGAAAGGCACAGTAGCAACCACAGCCAGTGCACAGGCAAAATCTGATATCCCAGGAGCCATACAAGGAGCCTGACAGCTGGGAGGGGTCTCAAGGACCAGCATTAGTCAGGTGGCTGCCTTCAGACCAGACCTCTGGAGACTGAGGAACTGGAGTCAGTGGAAGACAGTAAAAGAGCCAGAGACATATCTCCCATGTGAAGAGTGCCAGCAGCACTCACACATGCAGAAGCACATGCCTATATACACACATGGGTTTCAACCCTCATATTAAATTCTTATGCCCTTTGGTACATGTTAAAAAATAAACAGCAGTTGTGTACAACTGACATCCTAGAACATTTATGAGACATAAATGATGGTTTTGCTCAGAACTGTGATTTATGAGAAAGAAATCTCTTGCAGGCTTCTTGCCATCTCAACAATTCCTAGTTTAAATTGTTTTATTTAACATATTTAACAGGCCTTTGCACCAGGTCTCCTTACATTGGGAAATACAAAGTAAAACTCAAATGCAGAAGCCATACTGCTTTATTTCCAATGAATGTGCCACCTACTTGGCAAACAAAAAGGCTCAAATACTTCAAACCAGACACAAGATCGCTTGTGAGACAGACAAACCAGACACTGTGAGAGCATGAACAGGAACAGAGCAACAGCTTGTGTTAGGTCTTGCTTCCTCGCTCTACCACCAGTGGCAGAAGCATTGAAGAATCCAGCTAATCCCTAAATATAACCAGAAGCCACACAATGTATTTTGGACAAACTATCAACAAGGATCAGGTTCATCAAGTCAAAGGTTGTTGTAGTGGCTGCACTAGAAGGTCACTTTTTCACTTTAACCTTTATCACCCTTGTTCACACAAAGATTGACCAAATAGCCAGAACCAGGGAAAGTTTTCCACAAACACACCCACAAATGCATCTTTCCTCTGAAGCAATGGAAAACTTTTAAGGCACTTAGATGCCATAATGATGAGCATGGCATTAAAAAATGTAGATAGATAAGATAAGGCAGGGGATTGTCTGGCAGGAGTCAGCAGCTGTAATTTGACATGATGATAATTTTCCATGTGCATGCTGGGATAGGACAAATGCGGCTCTCACATCTTCCATTAGCAGGGTAACAAATACAAAATATTCCTTTAAGAGAGTCCTGCAAAAATTTAGCTGATGTCTAGAGCCACTGAGAGAGTCAAATACTCCACTCTTAAATGAGAGACTAAGGAGTAAAAAGGGAAAGCATCGAGTGTTGACAGCTCATCAGAGCTCAGACACTAAGTGAAAGTGAGATCAGAGCTCGGATTAGGACACTGCTGTAAAAAACAGCACTGAGGAAGAGGCAAGATCATTAAGCACAAATTTTATGGAGAGGAGGAACCAAAAATTAATTTTGCTTATGTGTTAGCTTCCTTCTCTGTAGCTATAAAGACTCACAGGAAAGAAAAATAATTGGAAAGTCATTTCTTGAAACCAATTAACTGTCAGTCTCCTACATTAGAGGAATATTTTGATGTAAGGAACTTGTGGCAAAACCAACATAAGGGAATAAAGTATAAGTGCAAGGAAAGTAAAGCAGCACTTTTAAAACACATTTGAAAGATCCCCTCCTTGCACATTGCATACATTTCTTGAGGCAGCCCTCTACTGCTGTGCAGCACATGGCTGCATTGCCACAAGATAAATTTCACCAGTTAAAAGTGCACACCCTTTTAAATGTTAGCTTAATTTAAATAATTTCAGCAGAGCTTGTCTCTTATGCCCAGGAGTCCCTTCAAGTTAGTCAGCCATGAGCAGTAGAGCAAATTTAGATAAACTACAGAGAACTTATCATAATTTTCTATTATTGTAATTAATAAATGATGCTATGCACATCACTGCAAATGTCTATGCCCTCCTCCAATTTGTGCTTAAGCCTTTCTCCACATATTTCTGAAAACAGAAACTCATTTTTCTACAATGCTTCTTTAATGACTGAAGAAGCAGCACCACGGTAGTGACAGCCCAGATGTATGTAGGAATGCAATTCACACAAACAAAAAAAGGACACATTCATCCCTCAGCTTTGAAGGTTAAATATAAAGGAATAACCTTTCTACAGCTCACAAGGAACAAGAAACACATTTCTATTTTCTCTTTTCTACATAATTTCTAGGTAAGGCATTTTCTATAAAGCTTACAAAAAGACACAGGATTGTTTTCTCTTAAAAGCCTTGAACAAATTTTGAGTGCTATTGCTAGAGCTCAAGTGCAAAGGGTTAACAGGGTTAATGCTCCACATTACCTTACCATAACACACATGAGCATGCACACATCACAAGCCCTGGCAACTTTTATAGCCAGTAACAATTCTTTCCAAGCTTTTCTCCTTTGCTTCATTTTTGGCTATGAGGAAGAGCCCACTTGCAGCAGTGAGTATTTGTGCTCATTTTTCTGGTGCCATCTTAATAAAATGATGTTTTATAGTTTTCTGAGGCCCCAGAAATGAAGAGTGGGGAAGTCCTTGTCACTTCGATGTCATGGGAAGTATCTGTGGTGCTTCCACCAAACTTCACCTGGTGGCTGCACCCACCCCTCTAGGGCAGCCATACACATGGAGCTAAATAGGGAAAACTGTGTTGAGCTGAAGGGTCTCTAAATAAAACTGTGCCACAGAACTCCCCCTGGCTGGCACTGGCATCTTAGCACACAACAATAGATGTGATTTGAAGCTCCAAACTCACTTCTGCAAAATAAATACAGATGCAAAATAGAAATCCTTCCATGATGAAACTGTGGCAGAGTTTACAGTGGAAGCAGAGCAGAATATGAGAAAAAGGCTAAAGGTTTTATTTATTTGTATGCATGTACATATTTATATACATGTATAAGTAAGCTTTTTACATTAGCAAGAGGTTTTACTACAGAAAAAAAGAAATCCTATCTTAGTGGGGTAGAAAGGTCAAGGTATTTTAAATTTATTTTTCCACAATTTGTGTCTGACAAACTGATGCTGTCTAGGTAAGTACTGCTATCTTGGATGAGCTCAGGGCCAGCAAAACAAGGTGATAAGGAAGGGACATCATCTCAAAACCAATAAATCTCCTTCCCAGATGGCATTTTTATCTAAGAGTGCCAAAAGAAGCCAGACAGGAAATTTGTGGACCTATATCATGGTAAACTCATTAAGAGTAAGTGAGTTTCTGAAAGACTAAAAGCAAGTTAATCTGGTGCCTCTGATTAAAAAAGGACCTCAGCACTTCAGCTCCATCAGCCTATTGTTTACAATGCATAAAATAATTTAATCCACCAGAGCATCAGTCCTGTGAATATCTCTGGAGGAGATAACACAACTAGCTTGCTTTTTAAAAAGGTCCCAAAACTGATGAGTTCAGCAGTGTGAGCATTGAGGCTTCCCTGAACAGAATGAGAAGAGTCCTGCTCAGAGGATCTCCAAACAAATTCTGAGTTCAGTTTTAAGGGTAAAACATGAAAGCAAGGGGTAGCAGGGGAACATCAAAGTACAGGAACTTTCCTATAAAGCAGCCCAGTCCTTTTGCTGTATTTGAAGAAATTAGACCTGAAGTGGATATTGTCTCATAATAATGGACCAAAACAATACCGGGAATCCATGCAGGACATAAGACCCCTGGTGCAACCAGCAGTGGCCATGATGTCTTAGGTTTTAACTTTTATATTTTTCAAATCCTGTACTGCTAGTGTAACTCTGAAGTTTCCTGTAGCTTGTTAAGTGCTGTTCTCTTATACTAAGATAGACATAACAAAGCCTCTCTCGCTTGCTCTCCAAGGAGAGATCACCCAGATCATCCTAGGCTGAAAAACTGTAAACAATCATCTTGAGGAGAGGGGAGCATGCTTGGGGAAATTCCATCCTTGGCTGGGTTCTGGTTGGTGAATTTATGCTGATATAAAAGTGTGAAGAACTCGTGACCTGTTGTCCATTTTGGGANCTGCCATCCATTTTGGGATCCACTGAGGCAGGACCCTCTGGAGCCCAGAGTGTACCTCTGAAGGCCTTTCAAATAAATACCTCCTTTATTCCTGTCTCCCCTCTGTTTCTAGGTAGCCATTTAAGGCAGCAGCCACGATGTCTGTCAGAGGCTAGCAGGAGGGAGACATGCCCCTAGGCATGTGATGAGACACTTGCTTCTGCCCAAGGGCAGGAGGTTGGTGCTACAGTTTAGCCCCAGTTCTCCCAAGAGGGCCAACACAAGGAGATACTCCAAGCACTCAACTGCTATTGTAATAGGATCAACCAAACCCAGCTCCAAGTCTCCTTAGTCTCACAGACAGCTGCAGCCCAGGTTTGATCACAGCAAAACAATACTTTGGATATATCACATCCATACTCAAAGTATCTGTTTGAAGCTAAATCAGCTTTTGGACCAGCTTCAGCTCCAAAACTGGTGACACTAGACTATGGTCATCACCCTGCTCTCATCCCATTGCTCAGCTGTGGGACTCTCCTCAGGTCAAACAACATCAGCTCTCTAGACAGGGCTAGGGAGACCACCAAAGCTAGAGACAAGCACACCGCAGCTGACTGTTATGCCACTGAAACACATCAGACACAAGGAACTCACTATCTGATTCTCATAAAAATCACTGATACTATCATTGAAGAGATTCAAACATTCAATCTTTCAAAATCCTGATTTTCCTTAGAAGAAGGAGAAGATAAGCAAATGTTTATTTTGCTATATTCTTTTAAGACAATAAAAGCCTTTTCCAAATATTTTGCAATTGTAGCCATAAAGTATAAGAAGGAACATATTGTTGGCATAGGATGCATATTTTGCTCTTAAAACTAATATTTAGCTAATGCTCAGAAATGCATTTGTGTAATCTGTGCTCTGTTACACTGATGTATTAATAATGAAATTGTAGCTCTCTAAGAAAGTAATGAACCTTAACAATAGAAGTGGAATCAGAATCCTATAATGCAAGAAATACTGCTTGGTCAGCTGGACACAGAAGGTGCATCAATGATTTGAGTAAGAACATGAAAGGACCATAACGATAATGACTCACATTGCATTTGCATAGTTAGTGCCTTTCAGCCAGAGTGCTCTCTGGACTTTATAAACTGCAGGCTCTGGAGGTGCCAAGCTGTTGCAGAAGCATGATGAGCACCAGCAGCTTTTGAGAGACCTTTCTACTGAGTTAATTGGGTAGGTTCTGTAAGGTTTGTCTTTCAGACATAGCAGCAAATATTGTCCCCAAAAGCCCTATTCCTTTTGACTCCTGTGAAGCGTCCTCACCATAAACAGGCCCATACCTATTCTGGGTTCTAGTCATTGTCATGGGTGTACAGCTTTACTGCCTCTTTGACACTGGCCCATCCAGTGCGAACAGAGGTATTTTTTTCACTCAGAAGCTTGTTCTTGCACATTATTCCCACCTACACATTCATGGGAGGTATCACAGAGATCTCTCTGCTGTGCCCCTGCTCCAGTGCAACCATAGTCTCAAGGGCGGCAGTCTCACTGGGGTATGCCACTGTATTTCTTCAGGCTCCTGGTCCCCTCCATCATCCAGACCAAAATTTTTCAGAGGATGCAGCACCTCTAGCTTCTGGGATGTGCCTAGGTTTCCTTACCATAAAAAAAAGGGGGAGGAGAGGGGATCCTTGCTCTACACAAGAGCTTGCAGCCACTATGTACCTCCAAGCATGGAAATATCTAGTAGCCTAAAGGCTGCAAGAGAGAAGCATATGTTTTATAATAATTTAGATATGGATGCAGAAATTTGTTTTTTTAAAAACACTATAAGCACTATTTTGTGCTCAGTTGTGTTGCTACATGCAGCCTTTTAGTCAAGGGTGCTCTTTAGTGTCTGATAGAGTAAGAAACTGGAAGTGTTGCTAGCCAATCAAAAGTAGGTTGGAATTTTATCCATCCCTAGTTTGCTTGAAGGCAACATGAGCTTGTAAATAACTATAGTTTGAGAAACATCAATATTTCAGTCAACTGCTACTGGCCAAGAATTCAAACCACAAACCCCAAATACAGATATTCCTAATTTCCTGCTACAAGAGGTGAGTGGACTATGTCACAGATCAATAACCAGCAGAGGCATCTTTAAAAGAAGTAGTGCTAAGTGAATCTTCCCCTGCTACAAATGGTGTCTTGAAAACAGTTTTGTGGTAGTCTGGCATTTACTGAAGGCTGGGTAATTCCCCTCCCCCTGCCCCTAACAGATTTCAGTCTTCTTTGATTTTCCATGCACGAGTGGCCAGGGTGAATGAGCAGATCTGTTATCAGCTGCAAGGAATCTGGGCTTACAGCTGTTGACTGATAACTCTCTGCAAGACCCCCTCCAGTACACCAGGTCTTGCTTCTCTTTGCTCATGTTCCTCAGGGATCCCAGGCTGAAGTTTTGCTTGAAGGAGCCTCTATACTGCCACTTGCTCCTCTCAGCTGTGCAACAGAGCCAGGGCTCAATGATGAGCACTGGGCTGCAGTGCTGGATTTTGCCAGATGAAGAGTTTTGTATCCTAAGGTAAAACCACCAAAATAGATTTTGCTGGCAAAAAATATCCATGATTTTCAATCTTTTGCCTTTTTTTAGCAAGAACAATGACTACACACAGCTAATATCCCTAGCAGAAGAGCAGTATGTTTCAGATGTGCAGCCCATGACTTCTCTGAGACAATGTGTCGCCTTGGTGGTTTGATTTCCCAGATTCAAAAGTCAGTGTTTTCAAAACAATGAGCAACAGAGCAATTCTCTGAGAGAAAGTGCAGTGCTAGGAAGCATCTTGCTCACACACACAAAGCCAAACCATTTGTCTCATGTCAGGGGAATAATCGTCAGCCGAGACCCTAGAGATGGTAAATTGAATTTTCTGTTCTGCATATACTAATGGGGACTCACTGTTAAGAGAAATAATGCCCCAAGATGGTGTGAGATTGAAAAGCAAGTTGTCAATAGGAAGAGAGGCTGAGGTGCTTTCCCACTTGAAACATGCTTTTGCATTTTCCTTCCAGACTTGGAGGATTAGGGTGATAAAGGGATAGGATTTGCCAGGAGTATTTTAGCTGACTAATGCATGGAAACAATGCAGATTGCTCTCATCCTGTTTGTGAATCACCAAGGCTTCTCTTTTCCTTTTTTTTTTTTTCAATTTGCCTATGGTTGGGAACTATGCTGGTAAAGAAAATGATACCAATAATTTTCCCAGAACTGAAGTTACCTATGTAACATTTATTCTCAGCTTTTAACAGAAAGAAGGACAAATCCTCCCCTGCCCTTTGACATACTTGAAAACTTTGCATTTCAATGCCACCATTTTAACTACTTGTTAGTAGTCAAGGTGACAATGAAAACTGAAGTTGTAAAGTGGACAATATAACTTATAGACAGACAGTAAGTCATAGAAAGGCTATGTATACATTTTGAAATATTTCTTTGAAAACAAGAAATGAAGGTAGTATGATGACATTTCAAGCAAAGTTTAAATGACATAGTACAGGTAGAAAGTGTCCACTATAAAAATAATTTTGGCCCGTCTTACTCAATCCAGTAGAATTTCTGTAAGATTCAGGAGGAATGGAAGAATTCTCTTAGCTGTTCTCCTCTATAAATTTGATTGTATTTGATCAGTGGATTAGAGCTGATGATTTGCACTTTGTTTCTCCTTCATTTCAGGTACCATCTCTGAAGCTCAAGACACTGCTGCTGTATTGGAGTTGGCAATTATTTACTTCATAAGGAAAAACCCACACTGATTGTCCAAAATGAAAGCATGGTCAACCTTGTATAAACCTATTCTGCAATCAGCATAGGTAAAAATAATTTTTTTTTAATGCTATTCCATAAGGGATCAGGTCTGTCACATGTTGCCACAGAGATGAGACAGGATAAGCACGGACCTGGTATGTGGTGGGCATGAGCTGAGAAAAGGGGACAGCTGCTTCCCAAGCTGCAACCAGGTCTTCTCACCACCCAGGCTCTGTGGTGCTTCTCTGAAGATGACGCCTTGAGGAAATCTTCCCATGCTGGTTTAGCAGCATTTCTTGGACTGTTCTTCCATCATAAATCCCTAACTTGCTTGTCAGGAGGAAGGCAACTGAAATTAGAGGAACACTGAGAGCCTCGGACCACCTACACTGCAATCAGCAATGCCTGCACAAACAGGGAGATGCAGCTTCTGAGACCCTGCACAGCCACCTACACCAGTGAGAAAGTTCTCTGATTTACGGTCTTCATTCCAGCCCCAGAGTGTGGCCAATGGCCATCACACCCAAGAAGTTTTCTTCCAGCCAGGTGTTCATTTCACAATTCTCCTGCGCTGTAAGAGTTGTCTAGTGCAAAGCTGACTGCACATTTTTTGTTTCTTTATAGATAAGGCTTTCCACTCCAGCAATATTTATATCACGATCTTCTTGCTTTTCCATTTACAGCCCCATGCTTTGTTCTTCCACAGCATCTGCAAGGCATTGACATCCAGAGCTTTGCACAGGAAAGACCCTTCATGATCCGTCTGTCTCTTGGGTGCTGTCCTGCTCCACTAGAGCTCAATGAGGCCTTTGTGGGTTACATCAGCTACAGGCTACCAGAGAGCCTTGAACTGCAAGTGTTTAACACATCACAGTCCAGAGGACAGCTTTTTCTAGTTCACCGTGAGCCAGCAATGATTTTTGTGAGCAAAAAATGTTTCTCTGCATTTCAGAGGCTGCTCCAGTTTCCACGTTTCATTCAGATTTGTGAAAATGTCTCTGCTGTCCACCACCAATGCTGGAAGTGATATCCATTTTGGGTTGGTCATTGAACACCAGGTAACACATACTTAAAGAGCGGAAAGAATACTTGTTTTGTCTATCCTCTGGCCCTTGACCCTCACTAAAAGAACCATAAGTGGCAAATAAATGCAACCAAAGTGTTAACTCAAACCAGAAGCAGCATCACAGGTACCAGATGAGCACTGCTAATGAATAAGGTATCCATTATATTCAACCTCATGATGCTATGGCTAGATATCATAAACAAAGGACTTAAAAGCAGTTTCCTTTACCTTGCTCTAGGTCATGTGCCAAGCCTGTTTCCTTCTTGCCTTGATCATTGTTCAACCAATTCAATTTTTACAAAGTCATTTTTACATATTTTATACAGGCACACATTACCTTTAAATGAAAGTATATGGGTCTCTGAACTCAAAACCTCTCAATTTTATCCGCTCTTAGGATAGTTTTTCTTCATGCCTCAAATTCTTCAAACCCTTCCCTTATTATCTCTGATGCCTTAAATGGATACCTAGAAACAGAGACTAGAAAGGAATAAGGGAATAAGGGAATAAATGCAGGTATTTATTTGAAAGGCCTTCAAAGGTACACCCTGGGGTGTACTGGAGGTTCCTGCCTCAGTGGATCCCGAGATGAACGACAGGTCACGAGTTCTTCACACTTTTATAGGTTTGGTCCATTAGCATATCAGCATAAATTTGCCAATTAAAACCTTAGCTAATGATGTAATTTCTCCAAGCTTACCCCCCCTTTTGAAGATGAAGGTTTACACATTTTGGGCCTAGGATGGTCTGGGTGTTCTTGAAGAGCAAGCTAGAGAGGCTTTGTTATGTCTATCTTAGCATAAGAGAGAGGCAGCTAATGAGCTACAAGAAACTTCAGAGTTACACTAGGCAGTACAGAATTTGAAAATATATAGAAGTTAAAACCTAAGGCATCATCTCCTATCCACGAACCTTGCAGGTGCTGCGTAACAACAGCTGGACAGCCACCACACGCATTTTTCACAACATCGGTCATCACTGTTCTAAACCTTTTCAGAGGGGATTGTAGATGAGGCTGCAAGTCCTTTTCAAGATGACCAAGAAATATGATATCCCTCTTTGTATCCTCCAGCCCTGAGGAACCTCTTTGGTAAGAGCACAGGTACAGGGAGGTCTGCAGTCACTGAGAAAGCCTTGAAAGCTTCAGTCTGAGAAAATTTGAGAAAGTAATATTGTTTTCCAAATGAAAGTGCAAGCACGTAGCTGGCTGATGCATTTGTGGCATCATTACTCTAAAAAAGGAGAAGCCAGAGATCACTCAACATTTCTGTTCCTTGCAAACACTGATATTCTGAGGATGTTTTCTTCTTCTGGAGTGAAAACTAATGACTTTGACATAATATGTCAAAGAAAGAGACAGCTTATTTTTGATGTAAGAAACATTTCAGGTTTATTTCCCCATAATGCAGTATCCTACTGGAGTTCCCAAACACCTCAGGAAATCCTGCAATTACCCAGCTGCTCAACTGCTGGGGAAGCCCTCAAAGCCAGAGGGGATTCATAGCAGTCCCTGCCCCAGAGCAGGCACCCCACAAACATGCCACACCATCCTCTAGTGGGAACAGAAGTCTTGAAGAGTAGTTTTTCCAGTCTAGAGAGTCCATAGAAGTTTCGATATGGCAAACAGTCCAGCCCAAAGGATGGAGGGGCCTGTGGCTTTCTGACATCCCAGAGAGGTTTCAAGAGCAGAGCACAGAGGTGTTCATAGCCTGCTGATTCAGGGCCACAGAAGGCAAGTGCTGCCACGGGATGTCTCTG
Source organism: Vireo altiloquus (assembly GCA_013396875.1). Lineage (NCBI taxonomy): Eukaryota > Metazoa > Chordata > Aves > Passeriformes > Vireonidae > Vireo > Vireo altiloquus. Next base: position 231,094 of record VZRF01011152.1, on the reverse strand, counting down.
CTTTAACCCACATGAAATTGATACCCAAGGACTCATAACTTCCTAAAGTAATAGAAAATAGGATCTTAAAGCTGCTTGTCCAGGAGAACAAAATTTCTTCTTTGGGAGACACAGGATGAATCGCTGGTTTAGTCCTCATGCAGGTATGAAAGGACTCAGAAGGCATCTCTGTATTTCTCCCCTTGTGCCTCAACAAATTCCCTGTGGAATTCGTTCCACAGGGGTGCACCTGCAGCACAGCTACCACCTCTCAGGAGGATTTTCAGTCAGGCTTGCATCCCACTGGTGCTGACAAGGCGATAGTAACTTTCTTTTCAGTAGCAGATTGGATGATGACTGTGAAAGAAATGTTGGGGCAGGGGTAATTCAGCCAATGTCAAGCTGGCTTAGTGAATGAAGGTTAAATTGAAGCTATCAGCCACATATTATTCTAATTCTTAAGAAATTATGAGATTTTTCAGCAGGCCACTTCATGATACATTTTGGGGTCAATTTAAATCTTATTTTTGACACCAGTGGCAGGAGAGATAGATCAAGTACCAGTCTCCCATTAGCAGAATCAAGGACCATACATACTGTTTCCCAAACACAGCACTGAACTTTCCCCCTAGACCTCCATGGTTCAGTTATGTGGAATAAACAAATAAGGATCTTTAGCTGACTAACTGGAAAGGATTTTTTCATTGTAATAAAAATATACTGAGCAAGTACTGGAGACACAGAGGAAGTCTTTCCAGAACAAGTTCTATGTACTTATTTCATCTGTTGTTTGACAGAGACAGGCAATTTAAAAGAACCCCATGGCAGAGCAGCATATAGTAGAGGAGCTTCATCCTCAGCCTGTCACTGATCTCAGCTGTCTATCCTTGCACCTCTGTCATCAGTGTTCACATCAAAGGAGTAAACACCCATAGCCTTGGCTCAACTTTCATCCTGCCCCATGACCTGCTCTACGCTAATGTTTTCCTCCTGTTAATTCAATTATCTTATTCTCTGTGCCAGGAAAGGTAAATTATTCCATGCTCAGAGTACTAACTTCACAGTATCTACAAATCCACTGAGACTTTGCTAGCAGATGCCAGCTGCTTTCAAGAGCCAAGAACTCACACAGGAACAATTTTGCTTCAAACGACAGAGTTATGCTTATCTAAGTGCTGGGGAACACGTGGTTTGGGACAAGGAGGAGGGATTGGGAAGACACGATTCTTGCACATGCCACCAAGTCATGTGTCCTAGCACAGGCAGTCGGCAAAGCAGCAAGGATTGAGGTCCAACAAGGAAACCATGTTACCCTGACTCCTGTACCATGCTGAAAACACCCTTTGCACATTCTGGAGAGTTTTGTATGTGTCTTTCACGTAGAGGCATTTTGACACACTTTTTTCTGTTTACAATATCACATGAGCATCACAAGCTCTTGACATTTTACTGTTGGAGCAAGCTTTTTCACAGATGTGCCATACAGAGCAAGGGACCCCTGCTACAACTCTGATATGTAAAAAGCAAAGCTATTTAAAAGGCACAGGGAATAAAGCCTTGCAAATGCAGTGGTCCTTATTCCAGCTTTAGAAAGAATGAACCTGCTTCAGATATTAGAGGATTCTTGATGAACAAGGTAACAGGATGCAGGAAAACATCTCCTCAGCAATTCTTGATCCTTTAACTTAAAAGCCTGGTACCTACTTGTAGGCATAAAACCAAAGAAGAAGTTAGTACATCCAAAAAAAAAGACCAGTTTTCTAGTTAAATCACAATAATATCAAAAACCTGAAAACAAACTTCAAAGTAAGGAAAATACAGCCCAGAAGTGAAAAGTACCACAAATGCCAAGTTATATCTTACAAAGCACTAACCAGAAGTCTTTAAACCTTCAGACACTGGCTTATCCAACGTACCATTCTGTTCTCAACTCAGGATACGTGAGGATGCTTAAAGAATGTAACCCAGATGTTTATGCTTTTTTCAAATTTAAGCCTTTCTGGAACACTAAACCAGTGAGATGGGCAGAGTTTTCAGACACCAGACACCAGCCTGTTAATTACAAAGCAGATAGGCTTCTCTGGCTGAGCTGGGAAAAGGGGGGAGCAACCACTCATGCTAAAGAATACTGAAATAGAAGATTCAGAAGGTAGACGTACTTGATAATATTTTTTCCTTCTGTGCTTGACTTTTCAATTGGATTGCTGTCCTTCATCCGCCCATCCAGGTAAGATTTTGTTCCCAAGTTAATTCTGGTAAGGTAAGTTCTGCTGCAACTCCCAGCTGGTGCGGTCCACAGAGGAACCACAATGTCTATCAGCCATTGGGACAAACGTGTTGCCAGAGGGATGCTGAGAAGGTGGTTAATCTGAAATTCATTCCAACACATTGCCCGGGTTTGACTTATTTCCAGTCTCCAGATGTGGACAAGCCAAAAAAAATAAAAAGCCAATGAAAATAATTACTGTCATTATTTCTTGGCAACCACTTTCCAATGTATATAATTTGGCACATTTTTGTATGGTACATGCCTGCAGATAGCTTTAGAGGTATTACTGGTGTTTGGACATGTGGAAGTAAACCAGATGCCTTGGCTTGGCACCAAGTTCAGGTTTTCCCCCAAGGTGCCCATTTCTAGTAAAAGTTGTTACCAAAAGGTTGTTGGTGATCTTACTGTGACAAGTACAAGAGAGGTGGACTACACTCCGAAATACAGAAATCTCCTTAGGACAATGTTCTCCACTGATTTAAGCCATTAGTGCTGCATTGGATCCATTTCTGTCATGACTGAACCACAGGCACAGAAGCTGAGCACAGTCTCCCCCTTCTTTCATCTTTCAAGAGGCTCCACTGCAGCAGTCCTTTGTGATGGAAGCATGCTGGAGCCAGCTCCCCTCCGGAGCCCAGTCCTTGCCCTCCCTTCCAGTGCATGGAAAGGGACAGACACCGAATGGCTAAGTGTGTATAGTTTCAGACTGGGAGTCCAGAACCTCCCTTTTCAGTGTTAAATTTATCTTACAGCTACTGAATACTCAAGATACTCAAATTGCTGCTCTATCCCACAGTTTTCCTTCCCTCCTTTCATCTGAGGCCTCTACACCTTGAGAGTTCACAGTTCCTGCTAGAGGCTCTATATGCTCTGGTAATGCAAAAACAAAAAGAAAACCAAACCAAGCTAAAAAGAAAAAAAGAAAAAAAAAACAAACAAACCAACAACAACAAAACAAAAAACAAAGAAAAAAAAAAACAAATTAAAACAAAAACAAAACAAATAAACAAAAAAAACGTCAACAACAAAAAACAAACAAGCAAACAAAAAANGTTTCAGGATTTTTATTCCATTACCTCTCTTACTGTCCTTTGAGGAAGGAAAGCCCTTATCCCACTAGGCAGGTAATCCACAGCAAGGTAACTTAGAATACAAAATGATAATACATGTAGTTAGTGCATGAGTTTGGGGTTTTGGGGAGGCTTTTTTGGAAAGACTGAAACCACAATATTATTTTTCTTTCTCATAATAATCACAGTAAAAAGAGCACGGCTCAGAAAATACTGAATTGGCATTTCTATAGCCTCTTGGCTGTCCTGTTTTGCACTAGAAGAGTTGTCTTATTGGCACTGGCCTAGGCAGCCCAAAGACATAGTATGTGTTGCATCACATGCTAATAGCCAGAAGAGCAACATTTATACTACTTTATATGAATGAGACATGAAGAAAAATAAAGTGTCTTATGGATAACTCAACAAGTTATTAATCTAACTGGGCCTTAATTTATTTGATCTGTAATAACAAAAATATTTCCTCTTTTATAATTTCATTCTTTAAATTCACCAGATGACAGAAGAATATTGTAAGCAGAAATTCTGTACTAGAAACCACATTCCAGTGGTATTGAGAAATCACTTTCTTGTGGTGGAACTAGAACCCTGTTCCTGGAGCTGCAAGGATTTCTATTTCTCTGTGATAGCTTTCCGTGTGGTTGAGATGTAGTGTATGCTACAGAACAGGCCTTATTTTGGATGCCAATGAACCTCATGGGTAGTAAATCTTTTTTCTTAAGCAATTAAATTTCTGACTTTAATCTTTCATTCTCTTGATAGAAGTGGTTTCCTGGATCAGGCTGAAAGCCAGAAAATAATCTGCAAAACAAAGGTTGCCCCCAGCTCTAAACTACATTTAATATTTCTCTTTCACTGCAATCATCCCTGCTGCTTTCTTTTTAAATCTTTTTTTTTCTTTCTGCACTGTAGTGTAAGAGATGAACTCTCACAGTTGGGAAAGAGCGAGCAAGTTTTGAGACATGCTGTCTTAAGAGACTGGACACATCTACACATTTTCTATTATTCATTTAGGCAAAAGTGCTAAAGCTGGGAGAGATATTCACAGTCCTCAATGCCTTATAGTTGTTTTCAAAATCTCATTTACAAAAAACACTAATCTAGAAGTCCATGTCCATCACTACTTCACCCTGTCTAGCCTCTTCTTCCATATCTAGGGGGAACCACTGGAATGCTAGCATTCCAGTTTATCCCTTCTATCTGTAAATGAAAGATTATTTTAAAAAAAGGAAAAATGCCAACTGTAAAGGTAATAGTATCTCTATTAACCAGAGGGTCCTGAAATGTTTTATTTAAGCAGTTAAATGAACGAGAAAGTATTTGTCCAGTAAGACACATGTGCTCCCTATTAACCCTACGTTCTGAGGCTACAGAGCAGAGGCAGGCATTCATTACCAGTGGTCTTGCCACCTCCAGGGAGGGCTCTTTCCATTAGGAGGTGTCTGACAGGACCATATTTCAAAGTAACACAGAAGACTGGAATGGATTGAGAGATCCATGAAACTGTGAACCTGAAACCTGCTGGAGAGTTTGCATGTCCAGTAGTACATTTTGCATCAGTACAGGCATCTCTGCCTACCAGCATGGAAAATACTTTTTGGTTATGGTGATTGGTTCTTAGCTGGACAGCTTCAGAGACAGTAATGAGACTTAATGCAGGTCATCAAAGCACTCAAGCTGTCTACTAAAATTTGAAAAAGAATATTACACATACACATCACATAAAATGCATAATATATTCCAATGATACCTTGCACAAAATAAATACTTCTTTCTTAATTAAGAGAGTTCTCCCTTCATTATTTTTAGAAATGCCTAGAATGTTATGGGACTTGGCATTTGGAAAGACGTTTTCATTGGTAACACCACATGTGAGATACAACTGCACTCAGACTGAATGGCAAATCTCCCTTTTCAAGACTTCAGTATGTAGCTTCTATCCCTTAATACAGTTATGAGTTGGGTTTTTCCAGGTCTGATCAAGTGAGCTGCCAAGCTGTACTTTTCTCTTCTGCTTCCGTTGTACAATAAATGATTTGTGGATATTCAGCACTTAAATCTGATCCTGCATCATCCTTTAAGATCTTGTTTGAGCCTTTAACCCTGGGATGATAAAATAAGAGGTCCAGGATTATTTAGTCCATACAAACAACCTGCAATTCTTCTTTATGGTCCCTTGTACAGTTACACCAAATATGGGTACATATTTCAATCAGTATCATACAAGGTCAAGATCAACAGTCCTGCACCCACTGTGGACTAACAAAAATCCTACAATACATTTCAAAACAATTGTAGACTAAAACCTATCCTCTCTGGTGCCCTTTCTAGACTATCCAGAATAGTCTAGAAAGATATCCAGAACCAGTTGCTGTGTCAACATCTTTCTTTTCCAAGTATCAGTTTATGCAAAATATTTTCATGACTGAAAACAACCAGGAAGATGATGGAGTTACTTACTGAATCAGGGCCAGGGAGTATCTCATCGTACTTGAGTGATGATGAAAGGTGTCTGTTAGCACTATTCACTGGATAGGCTACTAAAGGAGGTGGCAGAATTAGTTCAGTAGTCTTAGTTTACCAGGAAAACAGCTTATTGACTTCAAAAACTCAGCCACTGACAGAAGAGAATTGTCATATTTGCTTAATAATTTCAGAAATATAAATAGCTGTCTTGAGTCCTCTTGGGTCCAAGAAATTGAGCGAGCAGCCACTGAGCAGGCAAACGCTTTGTCCAAGACACACAACACCTTCCACGTTGCTGTGCTCCTACAAACAGGAGCCAGGGCATGATGTAATATTAAAGTTATTGATTTGCTTGACACAAAAAACACTGAGAGGACAGTGAGAACTGCAGACTGAGTGTGTTTTAACGGAAGCATGGTTCCAAAGAGGTAAAAAAAAAGTAATTGGGCGGTAATACAATTGTGTGAGATGATACTAAAGCCTACAGTTATTCATTTTATTACATTTTGCTGTAAGCCACAGAACCAACAATCTTTATAGGTTGAAGTTTATTTGGTTAAGTTTAGAAATATACAGACAATGAACATTTCAGTGCCATCTTTGGCTTTCCTACCTAGGGCAGGGTTCAAGACACTATAGGCTAGATTTCAAAGCTATTGAGCCTGCCGGAAGCAGTAGGACCCTAAACACACTCAAAACCCAAGGCAGGACTACTCCAGTGTTAAATGCTAGCTTAAACATAAACTCTTCCTACACACTTCTAAAGAATTGTTGTGTTTTTACAAAAGCAGGCACTCTCTCAGAGAATTGCTGTGGTGTGCTCCTGCAAGCTTCAAACCTATAATGTGCCCACACTACACTTGGCAGGAGAGTGCATTAACTCCTGTAGAAGAGCTTCACAAAATTCAGCAGACAGCCCAAGTCTAGGTTTCTAATACTTCTGATTCTTGACACTGGATTATTTAATGGCTAGCACATGTGATCCATTTCACTACTAACTACTAGTATGACCTCTCCCTGCAGCAAAACAAAAAGGAAAGTGAGGTAACGAATTGTACTTAATTAAATTAACTACAAGTTAGAAGCAGTTATATTTAATGGGTGGTGCTTCTGGTGCTTGCCTACACTAAATATCTGACATATTTGTAGAAACCAAAGCAAGCTGTAAAATGTGACTCCATGTCACTGATCTCTAAAAACTTAACTTCAGATTAACCCAAACTTCATTTTCAAACAAGTGTCCACCTGTTCATTTATAGTTGCATATCAGAACCATTGGTACCTCCTAGATTCAGATGTTCAGAAGGAAGACTTGGATTGTGTGGGTTTCTTCAACTGAATGTGCCTTTGAGCATTGCATTCACTAGAGGTTCTTCAAAGCTAATTAATTCATTGACTTTATGGATTGGTTATGGCTTGAACCTCAAAGTAAAAGAGGCTTGAGCCTCAAAAACTAACAACTTACTTCCTCATGGATTAAATACACAGCTACTTCTTTATATGGCAGGAGGTCCATCTTGGCAAGTCTGTGCCCAAATCATGAGAAAGGGCATCAGCCAGCCACTGCCTAGGACAACTTATGGTCTACCATGGTACCTGCCTTCATCCCAGCTCCCAGGAAAGCAGAACCACAAACTATACTGCCTGCGTGAGCTTGGGAGAACGCACTGGGGACAAAGTTTCTGCTCTAATTTTTCCAAATCTCACTTCCTGTTATACAGAAGAAGGTGAAAGACAGAGTTCATGCCAGAATTACACTAGTCTTATTTTGTTCTGAAACACCACACTTTTCATCTCAAAGCGAGTGCCAGGTGTAGGTGGTACAGATCATTGGGTGACAATTCCAAGCATCTCAGCAGCCTGTTCTACTTTAAATGCAGGGGGCTGATAACTGCTCTGCAAATACCCATTGCTAGGGGCAATTAACATATTTGCTTTCACCAAGACAATCCAAAGTTATTCTCCAGATGAGGCAGTAAACATGCCTCATGCTTATTTGCAATGGTTGCCTAATTCGTTGTGCTAATTTATTGTTCTGTCTGAGAGCACTCTTACTTGCTATGGCAAAGGCCTAACAAAATCCACTGCTGGTAAAAGCCTAGTGAAATCACCTGGCATAGATTTACTAGAGTGATAGTAGATAGATTGTCTTTTATAAAGTTCAGTGCTTTTCCCAGATAAATTTGCAAGGGAGTGCTATTTCCTTTACAGATGTCTTGATTGCAGCTGCACTTGTATATCTTGTCACCCCAGAATGATTTGTTCTCAGGAAGGGTGAGTCCTCTGAAATCCTAAACAAGCTATGTGGTCAGACTGACAACCTTTCTAGAAGCCCTAATGAAGCCAAACTCACAGGTGCTGATGGGGAGCACCTCACAGTCAATCCACTGACCACTGAACTCACACACAACTGTGGAGCACACACAACTCACAGGTGGTGTTGAACCACTTATGTGGCCAAAGAACCAGCATCACACTGGGCTGTGCTGTATTCTAACATCAACATTACATGCATTTACTCAGAAAATGCTTGTTTCAGGTGATATCATTGCAAGAAAATCTGGTGGACAAGATAGACCAGGAGAGAGATTAAAAAACAAAAGTTTTAAAATGATCATTTTTCCTCTCCTGAGACAAAATGCTAAAGCTAAATCTTATTTCCATGGAGGTCTCCATTTTATTCGACTCATAATCCCTCTTGTCCTCTAAAACCCACATACATGCCATTAGGCAATAAGCTTAAGGATATCAAACAGCAGGCAATTAATGTTAACAACTGACTCAGTCTTCCTTTTCTTTCAGCAGTAGTTTGTGGTCTTATTGAGCAGACTTCAGAAGAGAAATAGAAGAAATTGAATACATACCAACTACCAGAAAATAATACACCCCTAAAAGGGAAAAAAACCCCAGAAACTGGATGTGACTGGATAACCAATATTCAACATGTATTCAATGTTTTGCCATTCACAGGCACTTTCACTCACTGCCAGCAAGGCATAGAATGGCAGCAGACATTTGCCAGCTTCCATGTATGTCTCCTGTTTACTCTTAACTTACGTACATTTTTCTTTTAAGTCATTATTTCAAATTCCAGGACTTTGGCATTGAGCTGTGGCTCAGTATTCCAGACCTCAAGAACCATGTTCAAGTTAGAGTAGTTTTTATAAGGCAGTGTAAGATTATTTTCTTCTTTAAGGGTACCATCTAGAGTAAGGAAGTGGTTATGCTGTCTGTTGGTCAACAAGCTGGTCTAAAATTGTTATCAAAAAGTGGAAAGTAGCTACTGGAAATTATTTGCCATTATTAGACCCAGCAAATCCTCTGTGATCTACATTCTAACAAGACAGCAATAATTCTGACATAGTCTGAAAAATTAGAAGTCTCTACTGACTACACAGCTTTGTCTTCTAACCTAATGGACAAGATGCAAAAGCAATGTTTTTAAGAAAACCAGTGAAAACCATGTCTGGAATTTCAGGAAGGCATTATGCATTGTAATGAAAATATTTTGTCACATTTTCAAGTCATCCTATTGCTTTTATTCATATGGAGCCAGTTATTAGAAAGTATCTTGTTCATCTGAAGAAGATACATTTCCATCCCTAAAGGCTTTGTCTGTAACACAAATAACCAGGAATTGCTGGTGCTCCAAATTATGATGTACAAATTAGTGCCTGGAACCTGGCATGGGTGCAACATCATTTAGAAAATAAAGGGTAAAGAACACACTTAGAAAACCTAAGCGTCTCTGATGTCCTCTCTTGTCACTCAAGAGGGACATGTGAAAATTTCACTCAAAATATTTGCTGCATCAACAAGAAGAGCGTTCACCTTCTGCTCCTGATGGGTGGTAATTTACAAGGCCAGAGTGATGGTCTCGTTACCACACACAGAGAAAGGCTCCGTGTTTAGACTTGTGCCAGGCTGAGCTCCAGGACTCCAAGAGGACTCTCAGTTCCCTGCACAATGGGAGGTCAAAACCCGAACCAGAGGCTGTTCCTGGCAAGATAGCACTGAACTGCATGGGGGAAACAGGTGAGAAAGAATAATCATCAAGTGGGTGCACAGTGTTTTCAAACCAGCATTTTAAATGTTGTTCTTTGAACTTGGAAGTCAACCTGAAACAAAAGTACATGCTGAGAGACACTCTGCAAACAGGCTGGATTCCTATGTTACCCAAGCCCTGTCACCAGGGCCATCAAATTTGATGTTCTGGGAATAAGAGCTAGGCAAGCACTGCTCTATTTGTGCAATGATTTAAAGACAGCAAGCAGCACGTACAAGTAGGTCTTCTGCACCCTGATGTTGCACACAGAAGTGCACCACCAGCAACACATTTACGCTTGTGTTTCAGGGAGGCAAGTACTGTATACACACATCTACTAAAAAATAACAGCATGTCTCTGCAAAGGACTCTTGCTTAGGCAAAACCTTTTCTCTCAGAGATCAGACCTTGATTCTCCTTTCCCCCCAACAGAGAAGTCAGCCAACTGTTTGGTGTGAAAACAAATTCTCCCAGTGTGGCCACAAGCTGAGCTAACACAAGAAACATTTCCTCTTGCCCAGCTTCTGCAGATGATGGGACTTGGTCCCAGGGCATTGTATTTAGTTTCAGTCTAGAGCTGCAGATCAGCCCAAGGCTGGGAATCCCACCCTTGCCCTGTTATGAAGGAAACAGTGTTGAAAGGAAAGCATTTGCTTTCCAAGAGGGAGGATTATTTTTGAGGACTAAACATTTATCTGTTTAGGGTACAAACCAAGCAAAGGAATTTAGCCAGAAGTCAACTAGGAGAATAGCACACAACTTCTCTCAGTATAATGTAATGGTTTCGTTAACTAAGTTAGAAGAGGAACAGAAATTTGGTGGTATTCTAAAAAGAAGCAGCTCATATTTTAACAGAGCAATTCAGATTTGATGAAGTGTATATGCATTTATTTACCTTTGTCTTGGTACATAACTCAAATCCATTTAGGCAGCTATCCTTTTGGGCAGCAGTTCTGCAGAACAACAAACAGTGGTGCACACACACACAAATTCACGTTGACTTTATGAAAGAGACACCAAATTTTGGCCAGATACAAGCTATATTCAAAGAGATCCAATGTAATGTTATTGCTTTAAAACCAAAGCTAGGACCCCACTCTTCAGTGTCCAAATAAGATCACCTAAAAAGAACATGTGGTACTTTCATAGCATTGCTATGCACAGACACACTGATCCTTAGAGCTATGGACAGCTAGATCATCTCACTCACTACATGATCACTCACACAAACCTGGAGCATCCTATTAATTATTTTTGCACATGACGCAGTTACTGGGGAGAAAAAAAACTCAAATCAACAAAGAAAATCCACCCCAGAGCAACCCAATTCTCCTTTCCCCAACCTTTTCACTTTAGAAGCAAAGCACACAATGAGTTTGAAGGTTTACATTAACCTTGTGAGGCTTTCTTGGAACTTCAAAGCCCCATGGCTCTGACACAAAAGGTGCCCAGACAATATAAACCCAAAACTTGGATGGTGGTATTAGGTGCCTAATGGGATACTCAAGAATGTCAGACCATGTTACACCTACACTACAGTCACCAGTAACCACAGCTTGGTGCAGAGGTACTTCAGCACAAAATTCAGCTGAGAACAGAATTTCAGCATTTGGACTTTCCTGACCTCTGACCTAAACTCTGCTGGTTCCTGGATAGGCAGCTTACTGTTCAAGAACATCTGCCACCTACTTCAAATACAGCAGCTGTTACAGTCTAAGAATAACATAGATGGGTCTCAACCCAATTTCTACGAAGCTTTGAGATCCAGCTGGGAAGAATTGGCTCTGAGATGGAGGATTAATTCTGAGGACTAAACATTTAGCTACTAAGAGTACAAAATGTACAGTAATCTACCCAGATCTATGTGCTGAACTAGGAGAAAAACATCCAGCATCAGGAAGCAACATAGGCTGCCCAGCTGTACAGTAAAGCTTTAGAACATCTACTGAAGAAGTCTACATTCAAACTTTTTGAGAGTCAGGCACCCAACTCTGCATTCCTTCCCGTGTGTTAATTGAGTTGAACAAGCAATAAAAATAATTAAGGGATGGATAAAAAGTAATGGAGCTTGTACTTTCATTAAATCTAGCCACTTAATTTTTTTCTTCCCACTCTCCTTCAAATAGCTAAGATTCCCTCTCCCAGTATCCTGGGACATGTGGTGGGAAAAATGGGACAGATCAATTCACACCTCTAAAATTATGCTACTGTACCCAACACCCACATACAGAGACTCACTGGACCAAATCAAGGGGCCCTGTTAGTGCTGGGATTTGCAGGCAAAAATCTTCATGGCTCATTCTTCTGGCACCAGGCAGGAGCCTGGAGCTTTCAGAAGTTTATTATTCCTGTTCCACAGTACAGAGTGTTTCACTGATGTATTTAAACAACCTTCAGTTTAAAAAAAAAACCAAAACAAAACAACCAGATACATGCTTATCACTGCCAGGGGGTGATGTCAAACTAACACCAGCCAGCTCTGTGGGAAGGTCCAAGAAGGAGGAAAAAAAAAAGAAGGAGGGAACCACTCAACCAGTGCAGTACAAGCAACACAACTCCCAGGAGAGGAGGCAGCCCAAGCAGAGCTCACTAATGACGTATTTTAGCAGCTAGCTCTACTGAACCAAAGTGAAAGGCCTCCAGCACAGCTTTGTAATCTGTTCTTTTCCAAGTATTTGGTAGCTACTCAAGGCATCAAGATGGGATGAGAGATAGACATCCTGATACCTTCGCTAAGTCTTAGCAAGTGATTCTGGCTTAGGACTACTGACGTTTCTTTTCTCCTTTCTCAGCTTCAAAGTTGTTTTGCTGCACATAATCTTTCCCTCTTTCTCTTTACTGAAACTTTTACTCCCCTCTCTCATATCCACCTCCATGAAGGCAAATCAGTTTTTCACTTGCCTTTTAGCCACAGATCACTGACCATTTAATCATACCAGTCCACCCAAAGCAAAGGAACAGCATCCATTAAAAGATGCATCTAGCTATTTCCACCTACCCTTTCTTATATAGCACTCCTGTGTTTTACTGCTGGTTCAGGGAGCTTCAACATGCTCAAAATTTGCATTTATCAACACAGTCCTCAAAGATAAGGGTCTTCCTAGCTACTCACAGTTACACTAACTCAGACCAAGCTGACCCAACAGCCCATTGTAAACTTAAGGACTCTAAACCTTCTCCCACCAGCCCCCCAAAGCTCAGAGCCCTTCTCTGGGCTCCTGCTGGGCCTGTACTAATTCATAGCAGCTGTAGCTTGGATCCAGCTTTCTCCCAGCTGATGCTGTTTCAAGTCAGCTCATGCTGAGATAACAGAGCTTAGTAGATGACATTAGTTTTTCTAAAACGTTTCTTCCTTTGAGGAAAAACACACAGTGTCAACCTTAAAAGGGCTTTTCCCAGATTTGCTAGGGAAAAAAAGACTAAAAATCCTGCAGTATGGGGATCCTTAAGGGAACCAAAGCAAGCACCAGTTCCAGCCCTAGGACAACATGGTGTTCCCCTTTACTGGGAACACCATGTGGAAGGAGCTACTGTTTTTCCTTACAAAGAACTGACACAAAAGGTCCCAAAGCCTCTCTTCTTCCCAAAAGAAAGGGTTGTCTTCTTAAACAAACACTCAGAGGTAAAGACATATCAAAATCCATCCCAAATGAAGAACACAGTTAAATCTACACTGAGGCAGGAATTTGTTTCTCACTGAAGTCAGTGGGATCTAAGTGTGCAAGCTTCTCTAAAGCTGACTAACAGGACAACCGAGCCCAGAAACACAGATCCTTGAAAGCCTGGAGGTAGAGCTTGGATCTGTGTTTGTAAAGCAATGCATACTGGCACTGCCCTGAGCACTGCCTGGCCACAAGACTGTTGTGCATCTGCCAACACAGAGCTCTAATAAACTGAAGAGAGGTTTTGAAATTTGCTTGGACAAAAATTGGGCCACTGCTAAAGGACATCATCAGAAGTTTTGCTTAGCAAGGATCTGGATGACTGAGATTTAATAATGGATGATTAGAAAAGCATTGCTGCATTTCAATAGTTTGAATAGTGCCACTATAGTCCCAGGGAGAGCAATTCAAGTTTGTGTGAACTAGTACCAAAGGAAAACTATTTTCATGAACTCAGGATTGACCAGTCAGCTTTCACACACAGTATTAAGCTTTACATTTGCCATGGTGGATAAAGAATGATAGAAGAAATTCTCTGTGTATTGAGAAGTTACTTTTCACCTCTATTTTAAAAATTATTTTATTTATCCAAGGTTACTTGTGGGAAAAATTAATGGTTAGTCAAACACATATTACTTAGTTGAAAAAATAATAAAGAATTTTTTGAAAGGAGAGAAATGAGAGTATCAAATTGACTTGAGTTTATTTGACTTGAATTTTCTTCTCATATGGGAAAGTAAATGAATATTTATATACTATAAAGTCAAGTGTCTAGCAACCAAAACAATGTCGTCAAAAAGCAATCAGGAGAAAAGGTCTTATTATTTGAATAGATCTTTTCCTTCTGTGATTCTTTCTTCTTGAAGTCTAAATAAACACTTGAGCTGCAGCCATATTTCATCTGTTGGAAGTTTGGGGAAGTGGCAGACCCCTGTGTTAAAAGTTTTTCTCTTGCTGAGCAGCAAGAGTAGGGCCCTGAGGAATCCAGGGAGAGGCTTCACAGCCCAAAACAATCACCCATTCAGACTAATTAAGAATGATTAAGACACCATGGGAAGACATTTCCAATGCTGCCCAGCTGCACCCAGAGGAAAGCAAGTAGTCATAAGCACACTGCCAAAAGAAGCAGAGACCTCCACCCTTACGAGATATACACCAAAAAACACAAGATAACAGTGCCCAAGGGAACACCACCTGAAGTCCTAAAGCTGAGGCACCTCAAGCTCTTCACCTGAAATCAATTAACCACCAATACAAAGGGTTTGCCTACATATGCTTTAGGCAGCCACGTGTTTCTGTCAAGTCTCCATCTGCGATGTGTGGATCTCACTCTCCCTCTCTTTGCATTGCAGCAAAAATTAGAGGCATTCCAAAATTCAGAAGGATTGTCCTCTAGCCCTTCTGGGAAGTGATTGCACACCCAGCTTCAGAGGAGCAGTGAGCACCAACAGAGAAGTGCAGGAAAACTGGGAGGCCTGTAAGGCTGTGACTTCCTAGCCTGGCTGGGCTGCAGTTCCAAGGTGCCTGGGACAACACGTGGGAGATGCTGCTGGCAAGCCACAGTTTTGGCAAAACAGCAACAACTGCTCCTTTTTCTAGTGATTCAAGACTGGTGGTACCACTCATGCCAGCCAAAACCTTGATATGACCCAGCTTAGGTTTCAGGTGAATGAGAGCTTGGGGGCTTGGAGCTGTTGTGGATTTTCATGTATGATGACACTTGGGGATTGTAGAACAAATGGCATTTTTCTTATTGAAACTTTTTCTTAATTAAAAAATTTCAATAGGAGTTTTCCCTCCTTGAGTCAGCTAGATATAAATGTTGTGAAACAAACCCTTCCAGACATCAAAGCAAGAGTGATTGCTTCTGGGTTTCAGACCAAGCCTGAAACTGGATCCAGACCAGTACTTACAGACATACTTTTTAATTTTTAAGAGCCATTGCCCAATGTGTTTTCCCAAGGCCTCAAGCCTCACTCCATATGAGCTTCATCTCTCACATTCCTCCCAGCGGCCAGTCCATTGTTCGTGAGCATCCTCAGTAAAGCTGCTGTAAATAATTTACACAACCCTCAGCCAACCAAGGCTGAGATGGTACCACCAGGGCCACGTGCACATCTCAAGCTATAGCTGGGTTACTTTGCACGTGCTGTGAAATGAAAAATAAAGCCCTGAGCATTCCAGTCATACCAAGTGTGCTCCTGATAGCACTTTTAAACAAATCTCCACTGTTCCAGGGACAGAGCAGAACTGGAGTCTGTCTGCTTCGATTTAAATCTGTCCCTGAATGATGTCCATGAGTTAACAGGGAGAATTACAAGGGAAGAAACAAATAAACATTACAAAAAGAAAAAGAAAACCAGACTTTTTAAACACTCAGATGCCTGCATAGTTCCCAGGCTAAGCATCCATATGTTAAAGAAAAACACTGCAATCTTGTCAACAGTGCACAAGCTCTAGCAGCTCTGAGGCTGTGTAATCTCTCTGGGAATCAGGTATGGATTTATGGGGGTGAGGGGAGGGGAAAAGGAGAAGGGTAATCCCTGACTTGTTCCCATGACCTGTGCCTTGCAAGGCACGTGGTCTCAGGCCATACAACAGGGTTGTCTCTAGGCACACCACCCACCCCATGTGGGCTGATGTACAGGTTGTCCTCTCCAGAAAGGTGAGAAACCACCCAAAAAGTGCTTTTGTCTGTCAACAGGGGAAATACACCTGGTGGTGTGGCCAAGTGCAAAGAGCTTTAGCTACTGTTGATGTAGAGGTCTGGCTGCTGCTGGTTTTTAGGACCATTTCTGCCTTTGCTTTCTACTGCAGCAAGGGAAAGACTTGTGTCTTTTGTATATGTATGTATGTCAGCCAAAGCCATTCCAGTTTTAGGACAATGGCCCCATGAACCTCCATTTGTGTCCACACTTATGCTGCTGCAGGGAAAATAAAAAGTCCATGTAGACCCTCTCTCCACCAGGAGCCCAAGTCTGCAGCCACCAATCACAGGCTGGTGTTAATTTACAGTGCTGAAACAAAGCAAGTCCCCAACAAGTGACAGTAGGTCACTAATGGTATCTAACTTGTCCCACAAAAAGCCATCTAGGTTCCTGTTTGGCCCAGATATCATATTTATGTGGTTCAAATTTATGCCCACATTTAATGCAGGAGTGTTAGAGATTGAGTGTAATTTGTGTTTGTACTTCTAATAGCTATCTAGAAAATATTAGACAAAGCCAATAAAAGGAAAAGCTTTCCCCTGTCTCTCTCCTCAAACTCCTCTTCAGCTTAACCCAATTTTCCAAGTCACTTAGAGGCCCTTAAATAAAATGAAATCCTAATGATGTCGCTGCCATGAATAATTAATTGTTCCAGTACAATCTCTCAAACAAAATCCATTCTCATTAGATTAGAGGTTTTCTCAAGACACACGAGTTCATTATGGCATTTTTACATCCTTCTTGTCTCTTATGTTTCTTTGTCTTTCCTTATCTATGTCTTTTCTTATTTGTGTCTGAGATGCAGAACTCCATTACCTTGGTAGCCTCCAAAGCAACATTCCAATACCCAGGGAAGAGAGCTCCTCTAAAAGCAGACCCATGGTAGCAGGAGTTTGAGAGCCCTGTCTGCAACTTATATGCAGCCCAGAGGGGTGGGAAGTTCACTGAACACTCCTGTTTCCAGAGTCCAAGGACTCTGTTTGAAAGGTTTACCCTCTCTGTTGAAAGCTCTAAACCTTGAACAGTTAAAGAAGTATGGTTCAAGTTTAGTGTGAAATCTTTGTTAAAGCTATTCTCAGTGTCTTAAGATAGAGGAGGTTGAAGAGTATTGCTATTCTGATATTAATAACCAGGCATCCATATCTTTCTACCCAGCCTTCTATTCAGTAAGATAGGATTAGTAAGGATAACAGGTGAATTTAAGGATAGAGGATCATAAGCATTGTGCGTAAGAATTGATTTGTCTATGAACGTTTTGGTAGGCAAAACTTCCAAGACACTCTGAGCTGCATTTATTCAAAGACCAAAGAAACTATTTTAAAGTATAATAGGAGTTATTCACAGTATCCTTAGCAGCAGCCTTTGCCACAAGGAATAAATCTTCTGATCATACATGACCCAATTTATACTGCTGGCATCCAATATGTTTTTTTCTTAAGCCTCTGGGAGTCCAGGCTCCTCCAGTGGAATTTTCTTCTTTTAAAAGTGATGATAGTATAAGGAATGAGAGCTCCCTCAAGTCTTCAAATCAACAATTATTATTCTTTTGGAAGAGGCATAAAAATAAAGTCCAGATCACCAAGAGTCTTTAGGAATCTGATTTTATATTTCACAAAGGCAAGCATTACTTTCAGTGCCAAGGACAGATTCCAAGTCTGATAACTACACTTTATCTCTTA
This sequence comes from Vireo altiloquus, assembly GCA_013396875.1. Taxonomy (NCBI): domain Eukaryota; kingdom Metazoa; phylum Chordata; class Aves; order Passeriformes; family Vireonidae; genus Vireo; species Vireo altiloquus. The sequence goes on along the minus strand of VZRF01011152.1, from coordinate 213,216 downwards.
CATGTGCCCTGTGACTTCAGTGGGATATAGAATCATAAAATGGTTCGGGTTGGAAGGTACCTCAAAGATCATCTAGTTTCAAACCCCTGCCATGGGAAGGGACACCTTCCACTAGACCAGGTTGCTCAGAGCCCCATCCAACTTGGCCTTGAACACTTTAAGGGATGGGACATCCACAATTTCTCTGGACAACCTGTTCAAGTGCCTCACCACTCTCACAGTAAAGAATTCATTCCTCATATCTAATCAAAATTATTCTCAGATTAAAGCCATTCCTCCTTGCCCCACTGCTACATGTCCCTGTAAAGAGTCCCTTTCCAGGTCTCCTGTTGGCCCATTTTAGGTACTGGAAAGCTGTTTCAAGCTCTCCCCAGAGCCTTCTCTTCTCCAGGCTGAACAACCCCAGCTCTCTCAGCCTGTCATCACAGCAGAGGTGCTCCAGCCCCCTGATCATCTTTGTGCCCTCCTCTGGACCTGCTCCAATGTCACTCTGTGCTGAGGACCCCAGAGCTGCACTCAGTACTCCAGGTGGGGTGCCACAGGAGCAGAGTAGAGGGGAAGTATCACATTTCTGGACCTGCTGGTATTGCTACAGCAATACATTATTGCCCTGCAACTCTGGATGCTTCCTCACAAACTGCAAACCCTGAAAGAACAGGCTGGTAATAGGGTGGTGGATCAGAGATCTGAAAGGGAACTCTGCCCTGTAACAGAATTCCTCAAGCACCAAGTTACACCTACCTGTGGTCTTCATCCCCATCATTCTTCTTGGGAAGATACCACTTCCATGTTAGGAATCATCTGGCCCAGATTTACTCTGGGAACCACTCCTCTTTAGGCCAGTTATGTCCTTCATGCTACAGAGCTGTTCTTCCTGACAGTTTATCTCATCGGTGTGTTCATAGGCAACATTCATAATTTCTCAGTTTTCACCTTCTTAGATGATTTAAATTCTCCTGGTCATCCAGGTGTCTCTTTCCTCCACACCACTCCACTTTGGAGATTAGCTGTGGTGAAAATGACACAGCAATGTACATTAACACCTTGAACAGTGGAGTAAGCAATTCCTACCCCTCTGCCAATTCCTCATTTGAGGTACCATAAGACATCAGGATTGTAGATATTTTTTTCTGGTTATTTTGCACCTATGACTCCTTGTAAATATCTGATCATGCACCATGCCCTACATGCTCTTCATTAGCTGTTTCCAAGTGCTATGCTTTTGGTTTGTAAGAGTAATTCTTGCTATCATGATCCTCTTCATATTGCTGGTGTCTCACAACTTCATGTCAGTACCAAGTTTCACTGGCACTCCAGGGCCTGGCCACAGACGTGCCCTGGCTAGGAGGACTGTGACCATGACATATAACCTACCACTGGAAAAGCCCATGGGGAAGGGATGTAACCCCACTATCATCTGTCTGCCCATGGTAATCCATCCTTAGAAACACTGCTAGTTTTTATGCAAGATCATTCATTGAACTATTCAGAATGAATTCTTTTCCTCAGGGCTATGTTTAAAACATGTCTCCAGCCCTTTAATCCCCCTGTCAGCAAAGCTTCCTATTATCTCTTCCTTATCTAGCTTTTGTATTCATCCCTATCTTAACCATATAAACTAATAAATTGTCTCAAAGGACAATAAAATCTGGTCTGCCAGACACAATGTTTCATGTTCCAGTTGTCTCTCCACCACTTTCTTACAAAGCTTTTGTCTTTATTCAAAGTCAAGGCGAGTTCTGTACTTCTGATGTGAGCAGCTCCAAGACACCTTTAACACCAAACCCTTGAGTTCATTAGTTCTCCTTGATCCGTTTGCTCCTACTCGCGAAGTTTGCTCTCCTGAAACAAAGCACCTTAGTTTTATTTAACAACCTTTTGATTTAAAAGGACTCCACAAGCATTCAGTCAATCCAAGCAGTTTGGTTTGATTTTGGCAATCACCTCTTTGGTAACATCCTTGCTGCTGGAGTCTGTAGTATTGATGACTCCTATTATGACCAGTGAAGAAATCTACAAATTACTGGAGACAAGACTATCTGGATCCTACTAGTCCTAGATACTGTTTTCCCACCTAGACTTTACAGATGAAATTTAACTCACCCATTTGTAAATCTAAGGCTGAGTATCTGCAAGCAGGACTCAAAAGCATTATACCAGCAGATTTTTTACCATTCTTCCCATAAATATTTAATACAAAGTGTGTCCATTTGACTAATGTTATCCCTTTTGCNTAGTCCTAGATACTGTTTTCCCACCTAGATTTTACAGATGAAATTTAACCCACCCATTTGTAAATCTAAGACCGAGTATCTGCAAGCAGGACTCAAAAGCATTATACCAGCAGATTTTTTCTTTTACCATTCTTCCCATAAATATTTAATACAAAGTGTGTCCATTTGACTAATGTTATCCCTTTTTCCTTCTTTGTCATACTGTGAAAAGAGAATTATCATCACCTTTACCTTTATTAATCTGTCCTGAATAGTGTCCTCTTTGGACCCAGATTTCCTTTTATGATCTCTGTTCCCATAGTGTATTTGCAATCCCACTGAGATCCTTCACCAGTAGTTCATATGACTTTACTGCAATGTTAACTACACATTTGTGTTAATACCCTGCTGGCCTTGACATGACAGCTGTCTTTTAAAAAACTGAAAGGTTTGTATATTTACACATTATACTGCATATACATATGGCCTGGCAGAAAATCTGACAGTCTAGGACCCATAATTCCTCCTCTACACATAAACCATCTTGCAGCAGATTCTGCTGGTGTATGTGAGTAGGCTGTTCAAACTGAGTAGCAGCTCCTTGGATATACATATGATTGAAGGTAAGTGCTTGTCTTTGTGAATATACAGAGAGAGTCAGTCTGTTATCCCTACAAGGAAGATCACTATAGCTATTAAATTACAATGGGCAAAAACATTAGTGTAGCCATTAAAATCAAAATCAAATTGATTTTTGAGATGATCATTATCTATGTATGCAATTTCAATTTTTCCTCTTAAAAATGGAAAATTTTTCACAGACAGAAGGGCAGTGCAATAAACTCTATAGAAAACTTAGAAAATCAGGATAATTCACCCGTGATGTTCTTTGACCTAATTTCTTTATCTTCCGGCATCACAAGGGCTAGAGAATATGAAGTGGTATCATCTGCATTGTGGATACCAAGGCAACAGGCTCCCTCTCTCACCTTAAGGACAAAGTAAAATCTCATGGTACCAACAAAGCTCTCTGAAACCTGTTTCAGTGATGCTAACTGTGCTCTCTTGATTTGAAAACTCTCCTGTCTTTGTGATCTTACTATTGTTTGCACTATTGGGACACTGCAAACCCTCAGTGAGGGACAATTGCATCGTTTGAAGGGAAAGAGCCTCCCCAAGAAATGTAGAAACAGTTTAACCTGGTATCTTACAGGACATGCTTTCACAACCTCCATTTCAATTAGTGGCATTTTATACTGCCAAACTCTTCACAATAGCCCCAGTGCAATTTAAAACCATTGGCAAGCAGTTTTTGAACTGACATGGGACTACCAGGAGAGGAAAGAAGGGCCAAGGGAAAAGCAAAGATTTTCCCAAGTGATCATTCAGTGTTTTCATACACCACAAAAGCCAGCTTCCAAACAGAGCTTTTCTGCAGCAGCTCTGAATGCACAACAGTCCAGGATCTTTGTCCACATTAATAGAGAGGCTCCAAAAGCAGAATGAGGCAATGTGCTAGCCAAAAAGAAATCGCCCTGGGTATGTACTGTGGAATGGAAAGAAAATACAGCCATTGGATATTTCTTATTTTAAAAAAAAAGAAAATTAGAATTCCATTGTGTAATAACCTGAAATTTCTTGTACAGGTTCTTTAGCTTGGATGACAAAAAAAGTCTGGTATTATTTCCCTTCAATAAATGTTAAAATTCTACCTTCCTTCTTTAACAGACATCAGGCATTTCAGAATGTTTACAAACACACAGCAAAGCGGAAGAGACCTTCCCAACAATTTTTCCTCACAACATATTCCGGATCTTCACCATCTGTTTTTTGCCATTGCCCATATTCATGCTATACCAGTCTCTCAGAAACAAAGCAATGCCAAAACAAGAAAAGCAAACTTTAACTGTATGGTTATCACACTAACCTATGCCTCACATTTTACACATGGAAGGTCCTTAAAGTGCAGTCACAAAAAGGGGAGTGAAGTCAGTACAGAGAAAAATGAAAGGAAATTGGGATCACTCTAGACACACAAGTAAGCCAAGGAGGAGAGAAACTGAAGGATATATATTATGTATTTTGCATGCAAGTAAAATTATGCATGTCTGTAATAGCTCAGATAACTTTGGGGCCAGGTCTTTGTACAGTGCAAACTGTCCCAAATCCACCCAGATTATTAACTGGCTTCATATGATGTGCAAACACCAGATGAAGAGGAGGGACAACTGTTTTAGGGTTCTGCCTACTTTTTATTCTTACATGTTTCCCTAGAAATTTGACCTCAACATGCTGTCCAGGTCACTTAAGTGCCTTAAAAATGTGCATTCCTGAACAGGACTTTGGAACAATAACTATGGTCCTATGATACAGAATCTTTGACAGCAATGTCCCCTTAAGATATTGCTGCTGAATAGTGTTCTCATGACACATCATGCTGCCCCCCTCCATTGCACCAGTTGAGCTTCTCCTGTGCCCATGCTGGGAATGAGACCAAAGAACTGATCCAGTCTTTGAAACCCTGTAAGCATGACTACCTCTACAAGCTTCAGCCCCTGCCTGGTACCGTGCTATGACACTGGGTAATGTCACCAGTATTACAGTACTGGATCCCTGCAGATCCTGTCACCTAACTTAGTAAAGGACCTCAAAAGCTCTCAGGACCATAGAAAGGCCATAGAAATTCTAGCCTCCACCAGAGAAATGCAATTGGCAAAGCAGCAGTAAGAAGATATCATTTGTCCTCCACAGCAAGGCCTGGGAATGATTCCGATGACTTAAGACAAATGTTTCCTTCAGCAATTTAAAAAAAATACTTGTTCTGAAGTGGAAATGGATCCATACATCATAGCTATTTACTAGTAAGACCCACAATGTCTTTTGCATTACATCTAACTGGTAGGAAAATTAATTTAAGACATATCAAAACCAAGTCATGTATAATCATCTTAATTAACAATATTCATGCTGTAACTTATGTATTGCACTGCATCCTTCTGGCCACAGGGCAAAAAAATTCTTTTAAATTAACATCATTGGAAAACTAACATACAACTCAATAAACTGATGATTCCACATTTCCCAGAGCCTACTCTGTGTCACATAATCTGGAGGCTGGGTTTTTTCAACCAGATGAAGACAGCAGGGTGCCTAGCTTGTTACAGCACTGCTTCAGCAAGCAGCAGCATTACCACAAGCATCCAAATGGGAGAATCTAGCGGCTCAGGAAGAGGCAAGCTACAGACACGGCTGTTTGGAGGCATGTTTGGAATATGAAGCCCTCGAGCCAGAGAAAGGCTACAACAATGGGAGCAATTTAGCAGTTCTCTCGCAATACTTCATCCACTTATCTCAAGCAGGACCTAAGGAGTGAGTGACCCCTCATGCCAGCTGCAGGAATTCACCTCTCCTGAGGGTACCGCAGGAGGGTTTGCGTTAGGGATGCTTTGGGTTAGGGATGCTTTTCTGAAGGAAAAGCTACCTAGCCTTCCTGGCAGCATCAGCTATCTCCTGAAGGTGAACGCCACACTCCTGCTTGCAAGGAGTCTTGGTAACAGTGAAAATAAACACCTTTTTAAAAACAGAACCTCTGCTCAGCACGTTCAGTAACCACAGTGACCTGCTGCCGCGGGACAAGCACTCAGCTGGCTCTCCCTACACACGAAGCGAACCCAGGAGCGCCGTCCACGGCCCAAGCGGCACTTCTCGCCTCGTGCCTCCGCCTGCAGCAGTGCAGCACCAGGCTGGCCCGCAGCCGAGCCACGGTGCCCCCGAGCCCCAGCAGCCCAGCCCCGGCAGCCCCGAGCCGCGGTGCCCCCGAGCCCCCTCAGGTCGGGCGGCGGCGTTGGGCGGTGGCGCCATCTAGCGGCGCGTTGGAGCAGCGCTGCCGCCGCCCCGCCCGGGCTCCGGCCCTGCCCTCAGCACCTCCAATTCCCCCGTCACCAGTGACGTGCTCTCTTATTTTGTCTATTACTCATTTCCTTAATTATCTCTGGCTGACAAATTAGAGCGTCAAGAGGCTCACCGGCTAGACAAGCGGTTGGTTTATTTTTACGGCAGTGTATTTTCACATTGCTGTGGTTATTTAATGGCTATGGTTTAACCTTGCACCAAGTTACTAAACAACACTGCAAGAAAGCCACCCAAACACAGTAACTTTAACACAAAGACCAGGCTTTGGCTTTCCTGTCCAACCAGCAGTCTTTCTAAAGCCGTAAAGAAAATACGTGCACACGCACACACACAAAAAAAAAACCCCTCAGATTTTAAAACTGAATGTATCCACAAATCAATTTCCATTTGTCTCGTGAACTCCTAACATGTAGCTTCTTCCTCTCTAGATTTTTGCAAAACTAGAGGAAAAATACATCAACAGTCTTTCTTTTCTCCTACTTAAACATACCTAACCTCTGTGTGAGCAAACTCCAGTTGCAGCTGCCCTGGTATAAGCTCCCTACTCCAAAAATTACTAGTAATTTTGCAGTTTATTCCTAGGACAACGAAAACTATGTGAGAATCATCCATCAGCATCACTAACACACATTAAGGGGGAAAAAAAAGAAGGTATTTCTTGTTATACAGAAATATTTCCTCATGTTGCTTAAATAAAGTCTAAAACAAGCACAAACTAAACTTGTCTTGGTAAAGGAGTGGAAATGCTGCTTAAGTACCATGGGAATTCTCTCACTGAACACTGTGCTTGCCTCTGCACATGCAAAAGAAGTTAGCCAGTCCTAGCCTCTTTATGGATAGTTCCTTCAGATCCAGTATGTGCTTCCCTCCTCTTCCATCAGTGCCACTGGGTTGACTGTCCTGTAAAAATAAGTCTAAACTGCTAAGCATTCACACTAATCAGCTGCTTTCCTTCCAAAGCAAGAGCTTGCATAGACAGCTGCAAGTGAATAAATCCAGCCAAGAGAAAGAAGCTGCAGTTGAACATAGCATTCTTGCAGAGCCACCACCGTGCAAAATGGCCAAATGCTCTCTTGGGGGGTGGGAATCATGATNGCTAAGCATTCACACTAATCAGCTGCTTTCCTTCCAAAGCAAGAGCTTGCATAGACAGCTGCAAGTGAATAAATCCAGCCAAGAGAAATGGCCAAATGCTCTTCTCGGGGCATGGGAATCATGACGAAACCTATATATTACCTTGTATTATCTTGTTAGTAGGACAAGGAGCAGCTTTGAAACAAAGGCTGAAACTGATGAAGTAACTCACTCCCAGTCTGCATCATCCCACCTATACTAACACTGGAATCTGAAAGAAGAGTACTTCAGCCACAGAACAGCCACACTGGCATTAACCCCCTTAACTCGAATGCCAGCAGCATCAAAGCTTTCCCATCACACCTTGGAGGCTTTTGGCAGCTGGCAGGCACCAGAGCAAAGGCAGGCCCCCAGCCTTACTGACAAGGGTGCACCCAGCTGGGCTGCAGTTGGGTCCGCACCAGCCCACCTAAACACAACCAAAAATAGGTCAGAGTTCGCACCCACTGGGGTAAATTCTGAACTGCTTCCAGTCAACAGCAAAGGCTGCTAAAAATTAGAAAAATTACACTAGAAAACTTTCAGTAAGCTCAGGAAACAAGCAGCAGAAATATGACTAATCGCACCATCTGATGGAAGCATCAGTCATTTTGCATCAGTTGTTAAGATTACAAACATCACCCACAATGATTTGGGTTTTTTCCTTCTGCTGCAGCAATAGTAAGAAGGTAGTGATGTTTTAGATTGAACCAAACTTTTCCCAGAGTATCAGGTGGTAACTTCTCTATGAGTCTCCTGAATTTATGGTCAACAGGGAACAACTGGAAAGCCATTTTTGCCTCTCAAGGTCTCCAAACCAAACCAAAGCATGAGCAAGAGACTGCAAGCTCACAACATGAGAAAAAGGATTCCTATGTCTACTATTTTGTACCCAAGAATTCTCCAGTTTGACTTTGTTACACTTGCACCCTAGTTTCAGCTGGGATAGAATTAATTTTCTTCTTACCAGTCAGTTTGAAGAAGTGCTGTGTTTTGGATTGAGTGTGAGAACAGTGCTGATAACACACTAATGTTTTGGTTGTTGCAAAGTAGTGCCTACCATAATCAAGGTCTCCTCAGTTTTCCATGCTCTGCCAGGAGCAGGTGCACAGGAGGCTGTGTGGGAGCATGGCCAAGACAGCTAACCCAAACCAGCCAAAGGGATATTCCAAGTAGAGTGTCATTCCCAGTATATAAACTGGGGGAAGCTATCCCAAATGCCACCACGTGCAGCTCAGGGACGGGCTGGGCATTCGTCAACAGGTGGTGAGCAACGGAATTGTGCATCATTTTTCTTGATTTTTCTCTCTACCCTCTTGACCACAATTATTAGTATTACCACTGTATTTCAATTTATCTCAGTTACTGGACTGTTCTTATCTCACTCCAAGTTTTACTTTTTTTCCTGATTCTTCTCTCCATTCCATGAGGGAGGGGACAAAGGGGAATGGAAGAAGCAGCTGCAGGGTGCATAGTTGCCAGCTGGGGTTAAACCATGACAACTTGTTAAGCCAACAGTGGCACTGCCCAGTACACATGTATGTATGGATACACATCAGCTGCAAAGTGTTTATCAAAGCACAATATTAAGAAGTCATGCAAAGGAGTAGCTGTGTGTTGACCTTTTCATACACCTGCTCCATCAGTACTGCTGATCTACTCTGTCTCTTCACAGCAAGAAGTATTATGGATGAAATATGCTTCACTTGTGTCTGTTTCTGATGTGTCTCTAACAACACTAGGAAGATGTTGCACATGCTGACACAGACTCGCTGTTAACCTACATTTAGAGAAATCTAAATCCATCTGTCATTTCAGGTCTTCCTGCAAGGTAAAGAAAAGAATTAATCACCTTTTCTATATTCAAAGTTGTAAAAGTGGATGATGTACAGGTCAATTGGGGCACATCCTATGGTGTGCTACTCGTCACCCTTTTTGTTATATTTCATGCCAGACTTACTACTGTTCTGCATCTAGCTTTGCCTAGAACCATGTACTACATTAACTGTGTTTTGGTTTACGCTATTGAACAGTTTCTACAAAGATACACGAAGAAAAAGCAACTATTTTTGTAGGGTTTTAATTTCTCTCCCATCATCACCTGTTATACTTCATATGCTGTTCAATTCTATACTCAAATTGCTCAGAAACACATACAACAAAGACCTGGTCTAACTAATTTTCAACAAGTTCTTTCCTTTTCTAAAAAGTGCACCTTTCTTACCTCAATCTGCTTTTCAATGCTTGCTTTCTATTTACTCATGAGCACAACCTTATTTTTGCTTCTGCCAGTAGCTTTCCTCTGCCTCCAACTCTTTGGTAATGCTTTGTATCTCACTGTTATTTCTCACTCACTTTCCTCAGTAACCATAATTTTGCTTTTCCTTGCTTGTATCTTGGTAAGTTGTGGAAGATGGGAGATTCGATGACCTTAAGATGATCATGGAAGTGTGGCCTCTGTGATGCATTGCTCCAGCTCTGTGTTCTGGTTCAAGCTCTCAGAACATCTCCCTTAACATCCAACCAACTGCCAGATCTGCCATTTCACTATTTCAACCATTGAAACCTGTCAACAAATTTATCCTTGTCTGAATACAAACAAGCCGTGACAATTCTAGGTTTTTCAACAAAACCAAGGCTAACAGCGTAAGTGCAGCTTTCTTAATGTAGTCTGCTAACAGCAGAGAGCTACAACCAACTGCTTCCTACAGCATGGAAAACAAACCAACCTGAAGAACATTGGAAAGAAGCAACAAATGGCTGTTGATAGCTGCATATTGGCAGGTCATAACTGCATAGCTTATACAGGTATGCTAACGCAAGGACAGAAAGAAAAATGGTAAAAAAAAAAACTTCGGGAAAAGTGGGAAGGAGAACACACAGATCAAACAGATTAAACTTCTTCAATGCATTCCAGAAGTAAGGCCTATGACGTCCAAGGCTGTCACTTGTGACACTCCTTTAAAAATACAAGTTTTTGTAGCAGCTCTTATAAATACTAGTCAAGTTAGATCCATCCAGCAAACTAAACAGGTAACGTTTCATGGACGAGGTCTACACATTTTACATATATGCAGTAAAGAACCTCAAATGAGAGCAGCTTCCCATAGTAAAAACAGGAAGAAAACATCATAATTAAACATGACTTAATCATCACTGCTGCCTATACAGCAAATAATTGATGCTTTTAAGACTTACATTTCTATTTCTCCTCTGACAAAATTGCAAATTAGAAGTATTTTGTAATTCAAAAAAGATTCTGTTTAACTTAGACACCTCAAAACAATTGTTCAAATTTATTTTTTCCAACTGAGTCATCTCTCAGTGAGGCCTAGAAATCCTTACATATGTTTCAGAGCTTAAAAGGTTTTCTTTGGGTTTGAAAGTTCACTGCATAGCAGTTTAACATAAACAAGCGAAAAATAAATCTCTATTTATCACTAGTTCAGACTATTGAAGAGCTTTGCCCTGTACTTAGAAATCACAAGGTCAAATAGGCTTTCCTTTGGTAGTAGAGCAAGAGAATCTCTGCAGACATTTTTAAGTTAGAGAGCACGCAATAACTTCAGAATTAAAAACAAAATCAAATGTACCTTCTTGACTATGACTAAAATCTAAAGAAAGCAACGAAAAACCTGACATAGCACTGTGCTACTCTGTCATGTACCATTTTCTTTTTCTCAGTTTTAATTAGGTTAATGAAGTTAAAGAATACAGTCTGATGTTGAGATCATACTCGTAACTGTATAGACACTGCTACAAACACATCACTTTAGTCAATGCCAGTAATGCCACCATGATAACTTTATTACACTCTCAAATGAATCATATCCTCATCCTTAATGAGGCACAATTTAGCCATTTGCATTCAAATATGCATATAAACATCCAAAAGAGTTACCATAACAGTTTTTATTAAAAAACCTAATGTACACGTTTTGCCCCAGCGCAGCTATATGTTCCTTAAAAAGTACTGTATGTATCAAACGTTTAAGGTTTATCCCATCACTGCCAATTGTCTTTGAAGAGCTGTCAAATACCTCCAACTTTAACGAATGTCAGTACAGTCTGAAAAAAAAGCTGTCCGCTTTTTAAATGAAGAAGCTTACTATTTTCTGACATGAAAACAACATGCCATTAACAAGTAATCCTTGTGTTTACTGTATTCTCTCAGGAATAAGTTCCAAATCCCATGTGAGAATTCATACCCTGAAACAAACTAACACAAGATACATTATTCAGATAAATGGAGAGCATTCAGAAAGATATGTCAACATTCATATTTTTAACAGCTCTTTAAAGAGGTAATGGTGCAGATTACGTACAAGCTCTTTGCCTCAGTGTAATACACATTTGAAATTAAAACAAAACATGGAAGACCAGTATCTTTACATTTTATTCTTCAGAAAAAGAAGAATCTTTAAGAAAGCATTTAGTAGTCCACTTGTGCTTAAAATATTCAATGCATGAGAAAGCCAAAAGAAAAAAAATACACATTTTTGTACACCATGATCAAAAACATAACATTATAAATTTTCAGAAATTGCACTGTATTTAGAACACTCTCTAGAATCTGCTCCACTTCTATGTGTAGGTACTGAGGCTGCCTGACACAGTTCCTTTTCCACTTTAATTGCCAACCTGTGGAGGCCCTTCAGGGATCAGTGATGTGAAGAAGGTTGTGATAAAGGACCAAGCAGAAGCCATGAATCCAGGCTGCTGCTCTGTATTGCCATCTTCACCTGCATCTTCTCCGTTGTCTTCATCAATCCCATCATCCATAAGTCGCTCCTTTAAAAACAGAAATTGAAGCAATTCAACTGCTTCTTTTCAGAATTCTGACATAAGGTAACCAGCAGTTACATCACAGCAGTTACAGTCACTACATTAAGTGACTTCTCTCAAAACAACCTCCTGAAGTAACTAACATGAAGAAAGTCCGTGACTGAAGTAGAGATAATCAGTAACTGTCAGACTGGACAAACACAGAATTTAAGCAGCAGGCACAACCTGAGGACAACGCTGAAAGCTTTCTGGTTAAACCAGCTCCATTTCACAAAAGCTGACTTTCTGTCCATGCACTACAGCATACTTTACAATATAACTCTCAAGAGACATATCTGCCCTTACTCACCATCTCTTCAAGATCAGGATTATTTGCATGTTGCCCATCACGGTTCACTTCTGCATTATTGGCTGCCTGTTGTGGGCCTCCCTCTTGCCTAAAGGGAAACCATCCAGCTTGGTGTCTATGTAAGAAAGCGGAACAGTTGAAAACCTCTCTTTTGAAAGGAACAAAAAGATTTTTCTTCTACAGCTAACTACTGCAGCAAATTCTCTAAGTACTTTCAAATGAATGAAGTTACATCTAGTTTTCTGTAATTCATCCTTCTAGATTGAATGGCTACTCTCCAATGTCTGCATCAAGGTCTTGCTGTTCACAGCCCTCAGTTCCAGAAAACTAATAATGTACCATGATTAGGTGATTAAATATGTAAAATACTTTTTATGGATCTCCTCCCCATTCTTAAGTACTGAAGTTAAATGAATTTTCAAAGGCAGCCTTAATTTTCTTAGTTTAAATTTGATTTTCTGTGGAAAAAAGGAATTTAAACTTCAGCTAATCCTTGAGCCACATCACCACTGAAAATTAAATAAGCCTCTTCTACATTTGCAAGGGTCTATATTCTGATTTCAACGACCCAACCTGTATGAAAGAACAATCCTAGTCAGAAATGAGACTACAGCATAAGTAAACTCTTAGTGAATGACATCAGTCCAAACTATCAACCATTACTGCTGTTTTCCACTTCTATTTACATCATTAAGGTATCTTCATATGCAGAAGGAAGTGGTGACAACAGTACTGGTATTTCTTAACTAAACACAGCATGTGCTTAGGTCTTTATGACATGCAGTTAAAAAATTTTTACATCTCTGTAATTCTAACTGATCTAGTACCCATCATTATAGTACCACTACCTTAACTCTGCCTAACAAAACTTATTGCACACATCCCTTAAGTTATTTTGGAAATATACATGAGCTTAGCTCTGCAATTCACATCCAAGCATATATGCAAGTATATGCTTGACCTATATGAACTTCTCTCTAAATTTTCATCCCAAAATGCCACATTTCAACAATACTGATCTTTTAATGTCACCAATATGTGAGAACATTGTGTTTCAGGAATAAGTAATATCCAACTTACTGTAAAAACATTTTGAGAACTACTTCTTTCTTCACATCTTTTTCTCTAGTTGTTTAAATTTCTTTTTTAACAGACACACCCTACCGTAAAGGGGCAGTGTGTAAATTTTTGCACGGGAATGATTTTTAATTTTAAATGGAATAAACATTAACACCACACTCCACATCTCAGATGTGCAGCTATACTCAACTGTTGTACTCACAAATAAACGAGCAGCATGGCTCCCATTACCATGACAAACCGACTGAAAGAGGAATAGAAGTATACAATGCTCAGAAGAATTGCTGCTCTAGAGAATGTGTACATCCAGTCCAGCCAGTCCCGGTTGAAGTCCTCTTCGTTCACTACTGGGCCACCCTGGGCATTCATCTGAACGTTTTGATTTACAGGCCTGTTCTCCTGGACGGCTACATTTGGCACTGCTGCAGGCTCATTTGCAGGAGCACGTTCTAAATTTACAGCCTGGGCAACGGCAGATCTCGCTGGCTCAGTGCTGGAAGTCACTTGGGCTGAAACAGCAGCTTGGCTAAAAATTTAAACATAAACCCGGTTTGTCAAAAAAAAAAAAAGTGCCATAATTACTAAGCCTGTCTTCTTTGCTGCAGTTTCAGATGTAATACATGTCAAAACAAGATTAAGATTTTTACTTACTAAGGCAGTAATTTAATTCTAATCCAAGACTGGATTTCATAATTTTCTGGACAAAACTAGATACAAAACAGAGCCAGACAAAACAAACACAGACATTTTGATCCTGAAAAAAACATTTAATATATTCTTTTCACTAGTGTTGCTCAGTACTAAGATATTGTAGACTTACTATTGCATGTAGTACTGACGTACATACATCTGTTGCCACCATATCATCTGTAGGGGACTGAATGCAGGATACATAGAAAATCCAGCAGGAACACCTTGGCCTGGAAACTGGTTGCCTATATTGCTAGGAAACGATTTAAAGAAAAATACTCAGCTCTGAATTGTGACATTTAAAAAGTGTGCTAATATTAAAAAAACATTAAAGTAGCATTTCTCCTCTCCTATGTTCCCCTAAAATAATGCACTGAAATAACATATAGTGAAATCATCCAACACATTCCAAAAAAGCACTACATTTTCATAAAAGAAATTAATAAGCAAAGTTATTTCTACAGAAAGAATATTTGTTTTTGTACTTAGTATGGCATCTCTGGGACAAAAAAATGCTGAAAATTTTTCAAGACTGTGCTAAACTGCAGAAATTCTTCCATAAAATTCCTTTTAAATTCAGAGATCACCCTTAGAGGTCTACAGGAGCTCTAAAGGGGAAACTTACTATCTTCTATAGTTCTCTTTTAGAAGCGATACCTGAAATATCACTGTGATCACAGACATGAAGAAATAACACAAGAAAAGACAACAAACTAATCTTTCAGATATAGCTTCCGAAGATTGCAGCTAAGAACACTGTAAAGGATTATCTTCCCCCCCTTCAATCTTTTGAGCATATGCGATTCTTCTCCCTATGGGTTTTTAGCTCCAATTCACATGCAAGAGAGAGAAAATTCCTGTACATAAGTTTTATGTTTGGTTTTGTCTGCTATTAGACTTCTTATCCTCTCTTACCTCCTAGAGCATATAGCATGTTTTGGCAAGATTTCCAACTCTTTCCCAAAAGATTTTGATGTAGTGAACTGTAGTAAACCAGGACATCTTTCAGGACAGCATGAGAGTATAAAGCATGAAGAAAAGTTTATTCAGACTGCAGGTAGCAAAAGCTGAGACTGCTGTAATTGTACTGCAGACTACACCTGTTCCCTAAGTAAGGCACTCCCTGCAAAGATATCACCAAGAGATTTCATTAGTCTACCAGGCATTCAGATATACACGACATGCCCAGAAAGAAAGATGGGAGGAAGACATTAAAATCTTTTTTCCACGTTACACATGAATAAATATTTCACTGTAATTCTGGACAAGAGCCTGCCATGCAACTCCATGACCTCTGCTAAAACTGTTATGTTTGCATTTAGCCATAACTTGTTTTGACAACAGTTTCGAGGGGGAAAGAAAGCCAAAGTACTTTTCTGATACCAAACACAAACTGAGGTAATCACAGGCATTATTCTAGGTTTGTTTTAAAAATTGAAAGGGTTAACTAGCAGCCCTGCTGATGTATTTATTTATGCATAATTAGCATGTTGAAACAGCAATGCCATGAAGCTACTGTTGAAAAACATTAATCATGATTTACAGCTGCAAGCTATAATAACGTGTTTTTCTATCCCTTGAACTGGCAAACACTTTGAGAGGTAAGACTCCTCCAAAATTCATACAACACTTGACCTCAAAATGTAAAGATGATTTAAATATTCTACATGAGTGCCAGTAAGTACTGTGCTGAGACAAACCACTAAGCAGAGGCTCAATTTCAAGCAGGTAGAGTATCAGATGGGGTTCTGAACAGGCAAAAATCACTCATTTCTACCTCAGTCACCAAAAAGCAGTCCTACCCAACTTGCCCGAGTGAGTTCTGAAGGAATTCATCACTTTCTTTTCTCATCAGACACAGATTTTAGGGTTCTTCTTTGTAACTGCAATGGTGAGCTCCGAAAACATTGAGAGGCCTTAGGCTAACAGCCTGCCCTCAGAGATACACCTTTTAGAAGTCTGGATTTGAGCCTCCCCTTTCTGTCAAAAGCTGCCTTCTTGATGCCTTAAAGCTTAATAGTAGATTAAGTAGCCAGTCAAGAAACCACAGAAGTTCAGTTATGTCATGTTTTTTTCTTTCACATTCAAATATTGTGGTGGGTTTTAATTTTTTTTTTCCAAATAGCTTTTCTAGAAGATGTGACATTTTGAGAAGCAAGACTTAGTTTTCCAAGACCTGGCTCCATTAATCAAGCAAAGGTAGACTGGCTTACAACTGGCTTCTGGTTTAAAATGCCAACTAGTACAGCAGTATTTTGTTTGCCCATCAAAAATAAAAATGAGGCAGATGTTGTGAATTATACAGCTATTACAGTTGCAAGGGTATTAAGTTAGGTTATGAAATTCAGAAACAACTCTTAACAGTGTAACAATGTATTTCAGTGAGAAGAACCTCCCCAAAGGAAGAGGATCTTCTCAGCAAAGCAAGGCAGCTTGTTGTTCAAGGAAAAAGGAAAGTAGCACATACTTTCTCCTCATCTTTTTCCAAAAGGAGGAGAAAAAGGTAGGAAGCAGACTATTTCAAAGGAATGGCAGCAACAGCATAAGAACAAAGAAGCAAACGGGATCTGTACAGGCATTCCAAGACTGGAGAACAAAGCAGAGCAGACAACAGAAGAACAGTTGGATAAGCCAGAAAACAGTTCACATGGTAGAGGTAGCTTCAGAATATTCTGAAAAGACACATAGTGCTTCTCAATATGGCAAAAAAGTTCAAAATTACTTCTTTTGGAGTACAGAAGACACCCAAATGAAGTAACCAGCACTGAATTTGAGGGTAAGGTTACCACGAAGATACTGCTCACCACCAGCAAAAAAACCAAGACTTTTTATTTGGACTTAAAAGCTCATTCTCTGTTACCTGTCTGATTATCAATAACTGCATTTGTTTAACCTTGACCCACAAACATCCCATTTATGGTTCATCTCATATGAGCCAGGCTTATCAACTTCAGGTGGTATTTCAGCATGCTGTGCTATTTGCTACTTCGAAGAAAATACCGTGAGCAAAGGTGACTGATGCAGCAAGGTATTTGTGTGCTAGGATATATTGCTGTCTGTCAGTACCTCACTCTGTTATTTGCTTTCAAACATTACTGTGTACACAATATGAAAACCTTTCACTCGATGGGCCACCCACACTCGACAAATGATTTCACTGCCTTGATGTTTCTTGTCTGTTTACTGCTTCCAAGTGCTCTCCAATCTGAAATGCAAACCTTGTCTGCGCAGAACAGCAGATGCCCTGATCCCCAACAAAGTCCACAGGAGCAGACAATGCTGTGCTTGCTCCCCACAGCTAATTTGGTACCATTAACTACTTGCCCAGTCCCACCTCAAGCTTATATTCTTTGAAAACAGCATTTGCAAAAGCTCAAAAGCAACAAAGTTAATTTTTTCCCCCCATAATACTTCAACAACCTGAACGAAATACTGTTTTCCCAAAATACATTCAACTCTCACATTGCAGCTTTAAGCCAGGAGCTGAAAAAACATCAAAACCATAATTTAATCATCTAAAGTTCACATTACTTATTTGTACAAATCAATCAAATACTGCAAAATGCCCAAGGAAACTGACCCTCACACAAATTTTCAAATACCTGGAGATCTTTCCCCACGAGTAGTGCTTAGAGCTCATCATGCAGCTAGAATAAAAAGGTTTGGTCATGAAAATATGAGAAAAATCAACAAAGTAAGACCAGTTTCAGCTATGAATCTTCATGTTCCTAACAAGTCTTGATCAGCATATAAATTACATTAAAGCTAGATCCCATTGCCCCAAATGATGTTTAAGAGACAACTAAAAAAACAGAGGGCAATTCTTACAGCTTGAATACAAGCAGGAGTGCCCAAAAGCAAAAGCAGATGCATCTGAGAAGATTACTGAAGCATTAAAATGGTTTTTAAAGAAGCAAGCAGACTCCAGCAGGCACTGAGTCCAGATTATTTAGAGATGAGAAGATCAAGTACCTAGCAGTCCATAAAGATCTACTTTAAGTTCTGAGAGCATTCCATTAAAATACTTTCAAAAAAAAGAAAAGGCCTAGGATTATTTAGGGTTCATTTATTTTGGCATTTCTGCTCAGATTAGGCACACCCTCCTGGAAACCTCCAGTAACTTCCTCTTACTACTGTTCTGTTTGCACTACAGAATGCTCTTGGATCGCCATCTGGATTCCTTTTGGATTACACACACTTGAACTATGTGATTTGGGTGCACTCCTAATGCACCCAAGCCACAAGCAAGACTCCATTCCTGGTAATCAAGCTTGAGATAGTCCAGGTAAGACTGAAACTCCTGAAATATGTACAGTGATGTTGGGCTCTCAGCACTTCTTCCAGTCTACAGATCCACTCCCCTCAATCCATATTACATAGCAAGTCACAGACTTGGTTTTTTTTATTGACTTTTAAGTTATTCTTTCTTTCTAAGACAGCAATGTCTCCCAAACTGACACCAAAGACTGAATAATGGTTCTGTTGCCTTTTTGAAGTCCACAGCCTATTCAGTTCACCACACTTGACAAAAACTCACTCAGAATAGGTCTATGTGAAAAGCTAATTAGAAAAACATTAAACCTTCTTAGATCAGTCATTTACACAACACATAATAAATTGCTTCTGGAACTAATTTGCATTACACCAACAGCAGCCTTGACAGTCAACCTGGTCTCACCTAGCTTTGTCAGAAAGGCAAGTATGACCACTTCAGCAAAGATGCATTTGGTCAGAATAACTTAAGTGCTCCACCCATTCCAAAGAAAGTACATTTCAGATTATAAAGAAAAATTTGAACAAATTCAACACGAAAACTAGCAAGAGTAGTAAAGTCTAAGTTAACTCTAATGAGAGCATGTAAATTAAATCTAAATTAAACTTTCAACAGTTCTTGGCATCTGTTTTCTTTCCAGCAACAGAAGCAATTGTTACTGTTAGCACATTCATACCTTATGATTTTTTGTTTCAACATTCTCCTAAGTAGTTTTCTAGAATTGATAGACTGGGAGAACACCTTGTCAGAAAGAAAATTTTAAAGTGCTCCCTGAGGAAACGACAGCTACTATCTCAGAACACACCATCCTCCTGATTTTTCCCTCAGGAGAAGCTACTACTACTACTAACAAAAACAACATGTTTATACAACTGCCAAGGGCCCATGGGTTAAAAATCCTAAAGCTGCTTTTTAAGCACAAAAAAAGTCAGAATTTAAAATTAGTAATAACAGATCTGATCTAGAAATGTACACTGGTTACCTTTCATTGGTATGTATGAAAATCCTTAAACATTCTGTTGTAGATAGACAAGCACTACACTTACTCAAAACACCTACATACCATTTCTACAATTCAACCCAATACTGAGAAATAAAGAATTACATCTCTTATGTGTCAAAAACTAGAACCCATCATATTCTGCTAAGAATTTAGTGTTAACTATTAAAACAAAGGACAGAAAAGACAACCAGAAGTAATAATTCTATCAGCTACTAACTACATCCACTAGACATATTAAAGCTGCGTTTGTCCAAGAAAGTTGAGGGCTGAAAGCATAAAGGAAAATGCAGAAAAACAGCCTGAAGGGGAGCATCAAGAGCACTAACTCTTTGACTGACTCCTGACTAAAAATACTCATTTTCATGTGAAAACTCTTCTAATGTGACTTAGGCTTCAAGGTGAACTAGCCTCATAATTTTGCAGACTGTGAAAGAAACATAACTGCAACTGAACATTTAAAGCACTTTAAAGACTATCAAAGTGTGAGGATTGCTTCATTCTCACTTACCCTTGCATTAAATAAGGGAACTGATGGCTTGGCATGGGATTGCTGTGTGCTTGTGGAAGATTACGATGCCTCACTCCATCTGCACTAGTGTTCAAAGACGTAGAAGCAGCTTCTTGGCTTGTGGGTGAGGCAGCAGTTGATCCGGAACGGTCTAAATTCTTAAAAAATAAATAAAATCGAGGTTGTGGATCTTTTGCCACAATTATAAGATTTACTACTGTGTCTTAAAAAAACTACTTGCTTTAATGCTTTGTCACAGTTTTATTAAGAATGTAAACACTGGGTACGTCTTCTGTGGTTTTATCGGTTCTGGCAAGCTTTAATAAAAACAGAAATTCAAAACTGCACTCAGGTGTGTGGGGGGGAAAACAAAGAATTTTTCAGAAAGACTCAACACTTGATAGTTTCCAGAGAAAACCACAATTCATTGGGAATCATGATTTCAAAAAGCTAAAGCAAACTACAACTTAATTGAAAGAATATTTAGCAGGAATGAAAGTTCTAGTGGCTGATATTAACAGAACTACAACCTCAGGATATGACTATCTTCAGAGACAACAGTGCCTGCAATGGCTTAAATATACCATTCCTCTATCCTTATCTTTAGTTATCCCTTCTAGTCTTCATCCTCTTCACCCTCTTCACTGTGCCAGCTGCCCAATCCAAATTGCTGTGCACACAGCTGGAAGGGGGCTATCAATGGGAATAAGGAAACAGCTAGGAACTACTTAGGATCCCAGGAACACACCTGAAACTAGTGTCAGACCTTCAATACCTGGCTTCTAAACAGTCTGTCACCACAACAAGATTACAATGGGTCCATTGAGATGCATTATTTCAGCTGTAATAAATCCCCAAATCCTGTTGCTAAGAACTACTGTAGTGTTTACTTAGCAGAAAATCCTCTTTAACTTTGACAGCTCAGGAAGTGAGGAGGGGCAATTACTTAAGACACATAAGTAATAGTGTCTTATCACATTTGCCCTACAAAGAAAACAAGAAAAAGTTACCACTCAATAGTAGGGGGGGAATAAAAAAAAAAACAGAAGGCCAAAAGCCATTCAAACTTTGAGTTAAGGCTGTTTCCTCCAAAGTATTATGAACTTAGCACTTTGCACATACTGTGTGCTTTAAGCAGTCATTAATACAGTCATTCAAATACAACATTTACAGCTGATGTACACAGCAATAAAACGCTTGTCAAGAAGGCCACCTGTGCCCTGCTTGCAAACAGAAATATAAATACAGCTTTTGAAAAGATGTTGTAGCCACAGTCCCCTCTCTACCATTGCTTAAACTGCACGTTTCTGACTCACACAGCAGTCTGACACAGGCCCATGAAGGCTCAAAACACTCTAACCAAACATGCTCTGCTAACAATAAAAGTGTTAGGAACACTTCCTACTTTTCATCTTACAGACGCAATGACTACCTTGAAGTTTACACATAAATACTGGCCAATTCCTGTCAAACAGAAAAAACCTTGGCCAAGTTCCACCTCTGTCTCATGACAACAGCAATATTTTGACTGGTCTCTCCTAAATTTTCACAAAACAAATCTCAACTTAGTTTTTTTAAAGTTCTGAATACATTGTTCCATTTCCACCAAAGATACAGGGATATGGAGAGAAAGGAAAGTGTACTTTTCAATACAGTGTTAAAAAGAGAGCTTAGAAAAAATAGTGCATTATCATCTAATAAACGTAACTGTATTACAATCTGAAAAAGATCATCTTTGTTTAAATAAAATGACACCCTTAAATAATCAAGTCTAATTGTACAAATTCATATGGCATGCTCTACTTTCAACACACTATTTTACAGACAAATATAAAAAGTTAAAAGATAAATTAATGGCAAGTTTCCTTAGTGTGGAAGGAATTCATGTCCTGTGTATGAACAAACTCACTGAGCTACTGCTGGAGGTTGAAGCTCCATGACCTTCTCTACTGGTGCTGGGTTTTGGAGAACTTGGGGGTGTCCGAGATGTACAAACCAGATGAACCATATGATACTCATCTTGCTAAAAATTAAAGAAATTGAAAAGCTAAAGCAACAATATTGGAGAAACTTTTAAGTAAAAACAGTCTTTAAAAATTCACTTTCAAAGCTGTAAATGCTAAAGAAACATTATACAAAACAGAGAGACCATAAAGCAACACTTGAGTCTACCACAAGAGAATCTTACTGTTTCACAACTAATGTCTTCTTAGAAGCAGTCCACAATAACATATGGAACATTGAATTTATCCCAGTTTTCCCTAAAACTGCAGTATAGCAGAACCAATGGAAGAACCCCAGGAGAAACATGAAGAAGTATGTAACAAGCTTTAACTTTTATTTTGGAAAAATCTCAAACCTTTTACAGGGCTCAGTTTCCCTAAAGTTAGCAATGCTTACAATTGCACTGAGATCTATAAAGAGTGTTATTCATCAGGGTACATGAAAAATGTAGGTGCTGGAATTCCTCAAGCAGACCAAGATAAGAACAATGTGCCAGCCATTGCATTCACGTTCCTCCTGTCTACTTGGCTCAAGCCTAACCTGCAGACACCCAACTGAAGGGCTCCTGCAGATATTCCATGCTCAGGGAATGCTATTCGAAGTGCTAGGTGGGGCTTGAGTATTGCTAAATATTTAAAAATATTTGAGGAATATGAAGAAGCAAATGCCTGCCACCACTTGAAGCCAGCAGCAAAGCCATGCCACTTCTGCAGGAACACATTCACCCCCAATCTGGAGGCCATAACTTCAATCTGAAGCTATTTCACTGTACCAAATTAAAACATCCTCTTACATGGCCACAGCAACAGAACAGCTATGGCTGCATATTTAAATTGCACACCCCACCTTCCTCAGTAACTAAATTTTAAACAAGAGGAGGAACAAAACCACTCCTCTATCCTCTTCTGAAATCAGCATGGCTCAGGCAAGCTTCCATTTTTAATGAGATGACATTCAGAAAGACTGCATTTGGAGGGTCTTTTTTAAACTACATATAAACATGCTGTAACAACCACTTAACCATTTTTAAGGTTTTGATCTTTGGGAATAGAGACAACTAGATAAAAGCTTCTATACACCACTGTACATTACTGTTAGCACAGCCTATGCACACTCACAGTCATTTAAATTTCTCCCCATGTACTGGTCCCTAACCCCAAGCACAGCCTCACTGCTACATTAAGTGTAATTTCTTACCAGTAAGTGACAGCAAGGATCAGAAAGCACTGAACACAGGTGATTAACACTTTGACCATGTCAAAAGCCTTTAACCTAACTAACCACCTTCTTCCTAAGAAAGAATTTATGCCCCTGGGAAAGGCAAGGGAAGCTACACTTATCAGTGGTAAGCCTACAGCGTACAGCTTTATTAAATGTGACTGTTTATTGTAACATACTTCTATTCCTAAGTAATGTGCTGGATATCACTGGGCTAGAAGAGTGCCACGACTTCCAGCCTCGAGGCATTCTGTATCAATGGAATGACATTGGTCAGTACCAAGGAGCAAGTATCACAAAGCTAGATTGAGCGATTTGGTAAATCCTCAGATTAATATTAGGAATTTATAAATAATCCAGTAGGAAGATTTTGGCAGAGAGTAAGACCGAATTTAAGTTTAATCATACTATCTTTCCAAGAGCTCTCAAAAGATTTAGCATAAAAAACTCCTTCCAACAGAAATTTTTAACTTTGTGCTGAAGACTGGTGTGTTTTCAAAGTCACTAAATTTCTTTAACTACAGTCAAGGCCTATAACTACTAAAATGCTTTATAAAGCACAGCCCCTATACAGTGAAGAAAGACATTAGTTATAAAGCTTCTCCTCTAGCACATAACTAAATTTTGAAATCTTGTTTTCTAAAACCAGTGTGCTGCAAGTAGGCCAAGTGAATTTCAGGAATTCAGATTTCATTTTGTCCTTAGTAAGAATAACTAAGCTTTGAGATAAGTTATATAAGCATTTCCTTAAATTTTTAAGTGGTACAAGGCATACACTAGTTTGCAATAGTCCAGCTTCAATTTTCTAGTAAACATAAAACATAGTAAACTGCAATCATTTTCTCTGGTAAGAAGTTTAATCCCATTTAATAAAATCTATTTCAGAATAAAGATTATAAAGGAACAGCAATGTTAGTCTGCTGAAGCAATACTCAAGACTCCTCTGCATCTGTTTCTCCATCGTTAATGCTGAAGTTCACATGGTAGAGGTAGCTACCATGCTACCCACACTGCCCACTTTCACTAAAGCCCCATCCACATTTGGAGATTTTCCTCCACAGGAAGTTTTAAAATGTGACCCACCCACTCTTACAGCCTGTACATAGATTTTTCCCTCAATACATTACAAAAAAGTGTCATTACCAAGAGCCAGGTACTGTATTAAAGAGTTCATCTATTTCATAGGATTAAAAATTGTGCAAGGACCTAAGAACCCCAATAACAGCTATTGATTCATCCTGAGCTGTTTACAAAGAATTTAGACTGCTCAACATAATGCATCATGTTTTCTGTCACCATCAAAACTGAAACAGAAGTTCTTTATAATCTACCCCAAATACCTTCTTCTATACATTTTTAAGAACTTTACTAACTTAATGAAGTCCTTATTACTTGGTATCATCAATCCAAACTATTGGAACCAGCTTGAAAACCAAATGCACATATTCCAAGATTTCCTGCATGAGATGTCATGCATATTCAGGATTGGGATTTAAATGTTAACGGAAGAATTCAAAATTAGATTAACAGAATTATTTGTTCCAATAGGAAACAACGGAATAAAAAAAAAGTAAGAAATTAAAAGAGCAAGAACCAACAAAGTTTCAAACATCATCAAGAATGGTAAATAGCTGACAAATTAAAAAAAAAAAAAAAAAGACAACAAACAGCCTTCCCAGGAAACTCTTCAGGAATTTAGAATTTCGGTTTTGCATATTAAATACATTACACTGTCCACTTGCAGAAGTGCCATTTTTCATTTAAGTTCTGGATTTAAGCCTCAATGAGAATTTAAATGAAGTCCCAAATCAACACATATTGTATTATTCCATTCATCTGACAGTGGTAACTGTCCAAAGAAGTAAAGGCCAGGTTGGATAGAGCTCTAAGCAACCTGGTCTAGGTGACCCTGCCCACAGCAGGAGGGTTGGAACTAGATGATCTATAAGGTCCCTTCCAACCCAAATCATTCCATGATTCTATAATAAACAACAGATCACTTGCTTGGGACTTAACACAGCCTACTTGCTCTCCCACCAATTGGAAATGTGCCTCAGTCCACGAGTATTATAATCCTAGACACAAAGTATACTTGAAAACACATTTTCCAGAACATATCAACATTATATAGTAACATCTCTCAATAGGAGAATTTGAAAAAAAGGGGGTTTGATCAAATATTGTATGGTGTTGATATAAAGCTTACTTTTCTGAGAACATCTTTCAGCTGTAGATGATCAGGAAGCAGTCTGCCAGAATACACCAGTCTCTGATCCTTTGTAGACTAGGAGATGGGGACAAAGAAAGGAATTTAGCTTTTTTCCTGCTGTACAGGTATACAGCTGGAGATAACATCAGCAGATGAGAAAATTCCTTTTAAGCCAAATCACCAACAGACAGACTTAAAAATATTTCAGAGGCTTCATTAGTCCAACTCACAAATTACTTCTGAAAAAGAACTCTGCTATTAAGCACTTAGTAAGAGTGCCATAACAATTAACAACACTTAAGGGTAAATGCTTGTAAAGAAAACTTTCCAGTACATTCAAAAATCCCCATCTTTTAGTGATTTGCTCTTTACCCTGCTCCTGGTCCCAGGTATTTTCCGAAAATATGGATGGAGAAGTGGCTGGGGCAAAGAAAGTTAGGAGAATAATGGAATGCCAATTAAAATATGTAGAAAAGCACAAATTTCAATCTTTTTCAATAGGAACTTTCTGTTATTAGTCCTTGCCCCCACCCTCAGACCCCCTGCAGAAAAAAACCCAAAACCAAAAACAACATCATTAGAAAAAAAACAAAGAAGAAAGCATTAAAAAGCAAGAAGTTAAAGGATTTTTTTAAGGCAGACTTCCAACCTGGGTATGCTTTTTTAAGTATTCTTGGTTTCACAGTTTAAAACAATCTAGTACTGTAAACAAAAGGTTAAGTTTTTTTAAACAAATTATATACTATTCACATGATAGTAATTTCGGACTATTCTACACAATAGAAATAACAACAAAATTATTTTAAAGGAAACTATCTGAGGTACCTATCTACCATAAGATGTCCAGTATGCTGAAACAAGAAGCTTACTCAGTCAAACAAAAGAGAAAAACATCAATTCAGTTGATGCTGTCAAAACAGTGGTAAATAGTCACTAACATACTGTAACTACGTGAATATATAAAGCGCTCCCAAATATTCACAATTTTGGAAGAATTTTAAAGAGAATCCAATAGTCACACCAGTTCAGCTTAACTATGGCTTGCACCCCCAATTAATTCAATAGCATTTATTACTTCAAAAAGAGCACTAACATAAGCAAATGCTAAATGAAGTAATCCAGCCTAGCATCAGCGGAACAGACATGCATGAACTATTTGAAGAACTTCCCCATCATGCAAACAGCAAGTCTTACACCTCTCCTCTTCCTACCCCAGCCTTCTGCTGCCCACTCTGCAGTCTTGTTCATGCTAATACTAAGACAGACTCAGAAAAAGCGTGCACAGAAATTCTGACTTTTCTTCTCGCAATAGCCTTCTACAGATCCCAAATAACTTATCAGAACATAGAAATTACAAAACTGGGGTTTTTTTTAACCTGGGACAAAAGTGGTCATATCACTAGAACAAAACAGAAATACTCAAAGCAAGTATTTCTAGTAAGTACTAAGTAAATCTGAAACTTTAACTTTTTTCCCAAAGCCATACTAGCCATATATGATTAAATACATGTTTTTTAAAAAAATAACCTGCCAGATACTGTGCAGAACTGTTTATAACTTCTATTTAGGAGCAATTTTCTCTATTCTTTTGCAATTTAATTAGTGACATAGAACATTATTTTTATGTCTCATAAAACAAGGAATTAGTTATTTGCAGTTCAGATTGATAAAATACTGCAATACATTTAATAACAATGCTGTACTATTTCTATTTACATTTAAAACAAGAACAAAAAATGCCCAACTCATGTCAGTAACTACTTTTGAGCTATATCATTTTGCTGCTCTCTTCAAGCAAGAAAAGGCTGCTAGCAGAATGCAAGCTTGCACTTCACATTTGGGAAAGGCCTTCTTAGAAAAATCAGAATTTCAGCATCAAGATCCAAGAAAACTTTCATTTCCTGTAAATTGGAAACTTGTTTAGATTGACCAGTGCAGTCAGAAGAAAAATCTTAAGAATCTTTGGTTTTGGGTCCTGAGACAGATTATCTGGAGATTAGTAAGAACAGATAAGCACTTAAAGCAAGCAAAGCACAACGGCAAAAACCCCTCCAACTCCAAATCTTTAAATCATCACCCAGCATAGCACTAAAGTGTTGTTTCGCATGTCTCACTTGCAATGGAGCTTTCTACATGGTCACTTTCAATTCTTTTCTTCAGTACCTCATGAACCAGGCCCTCTTCTACCCACTCTAATTAAGTATCTTCTCAAACATGATACGACTAACTTGTAAATATGAATACTTTACAGAGGTGAAACTGCAGGATTAAAACGACCCCTCAAAGCTGACTACATGGCCTTCAGTAACACATTTTAGCTCCCTACAAAACCACAAAAGGAAAGGTTAAACATATGTTGAGTACTGTTAATCATATTAAGCCAGAGACTTCATTGGGGAAGATGAGGCCTTAAACCCCATACTCCTCCCTTCATAAATTAAAGACCTACCTGAGAACTAAAGGATTATCTTTGCAATTCTCAGGGTGAAGGCCTGCAATTCTGAAATGGGCATGTTGGGGTTTTTTAAATGCAGATGGAAGAAGGGGTAATAAATGTGGAAACACACTAGCTCACATATATGCCAAAGTAAATGGAAAAGGCATTCAACTCATCTTCTGCCAGAGGAAATTTCACTACCACACCTTCTGCTTCAAGGACAGCATGCTCACTGCTATCCGAAACATTGAACCGTGATGGAAAAACACCTCAAACCACATAATTACAGTAGCCCCATTTTCGAAAGTAAGCACAAGGCATTGGAAAAAATTATTCTAGAATCTAAAATTTAGAGTGAGATGGGAGACAGTTTGCAGATAAAAATCCAAAAGGCATGTATTCAAAACTAAGACCTCCAGAGCTACTGGTTTGGTTTTTTATCTCCATTTTCCCAGGCAAGACTTCTTTTGCAATGCTTAGTCCAAACAAGCAATGCCCTGCACATTGCCTGCTTTCCTACAGGACATTGCTATGCTATTTTACATTTCGCGTTTGGTAATCTCTGAGCTATACTGTTGCAGCTAACACACAGGTATTATTTCAGTTCACTAAGCCTCTCTCTCGTTCTTTTTTAGGAAATAAAAATCCAAACAACCACATGTGCTTAGAACTGCAGGCAAATGCTAGATGAACGGTACTACAGGAAATGAGAAATAGCAGTTTGAAATTACTGTTTATGGGTGTAATCAATGCAGTAGTTGATGCACTGAAGGTAGGATCTGCCAGACTGAGACAAATAGGTTGATTTTACAACAACCTTGTGTTATTTTACATAAGTATTTCTTTTAGGGACACTATAACCATGGTACTCTATCTGTGAACCTTCCAAAAGTCAGGGAGCAAAGGTACTGACAAATGAGAATGTTAGTAAAGACTCACAAACTAACTGAATAACCTTTTGAACCTATTTAGCTTATTCAAGTACTTACTTTGGAAAGTGTATCAACTTCAATAACTACTAAACCAATTTAAATCTGCCTGCATTTGAAATTTGAATGTACTTAGGCAAGTCATTTACACAAATTAATCTGGAAAAAAATCACAAAACAACACTGCCTCAAGACCTAATTTCTCATTTGCCTGTTCTAACCACCTCACTTTCTGAAGACACACTCCTAATAAATTGTAAATTTAATTATGACACTTACAGTTATCATCAGTTTACCAACTAATTTACAGATGCACATACGAGAATGAGGTTAAAGCCACAGAAAAAACTTGAAATACTACATCCAGCAGTAACAGCAACTGATTTCTATTTTACACCCTTAGCTTCAAGAACACTGCAAGGCCTGCATAGTCTCTGTGTTCTGGTGTATTCCCACCACCTTAAAATAGCACTGTAATGGAAGTTATTTCCAGGACCTGTCATTGAAAGAACCGAGAAATCTTATCAAAAAGCTTTTAACAGTGATCTGGTTTAAAATGAAAAAAAAAAGGGAGGGGAAGGGGAGCTCCTAAAAGTGAAAAGACTTACACATATTTGAAAAACCAGTAGCACTCAACATCAAAAATACGTCAAGCCAAAACCACACTTTCTGATTTTACTGTACATAGCAGCCGGCCTATTAAACAACTTTCTCCTCTGCCATGTAATTTAAAAGGTCCTATGAAATAAAAATACTGTGTTCAGTTATTAATTTAACTGCAAGTGCAGTAGATCCAAATTAAATTGGAATTACCAAGATATTTTTCATTAAAGAAACTCCCCATTCTTTAAGCCAGCATAAATTTGGGCACACTGAACTAGTCATTTAATACTGAGAGGCACGTTGAGGAAGATATCTTCATCAGAAAAAAGATGTTTCAGGAAACTGAAATTTAACAATATACTACTGTTTAAAGCCTACAGTGCAACATGAAAACCTCTTGTTCATTAAGGTTCTTTCCTTGCAGGAGCTCAATTTAGCAGGATCATTCATAGGATGAGTCAGAAAACTAGTGTTTAAACACAAACACATCACTGGAGGAGATTCTAGTGAGGAGGATGAAGCAGCAATCAGCTAGAGTCATATTTTTGTTTTTCACAGCAGATAGGCTCTTTCAGCAGAGAATTACTCACAGTAATAACTATATCCACAAACCCTCAAAACTGTTTAACAGATGTCAGTGTACCAGTGACAAAGCCAAGTTGTTGGCTGCTTTTCTTCTTTCTCCAAAATGCAGAAACCCTTTTTGAGACAAAGCTACTCTCTCACTTTCCTCTGTCAAAAAATCAACGACACTAAGTCTTCTATTAAACTAGGTGGAAAATAATTTACAATATAAATGCCACCTTCTTCTGATGTTTTCTAAACTGTAGGCCCCACTTGCTGCTGTAGTTCTCTGGAACAAATTTTTAAACGTATCGTTCTGCATGACTGCCACTCGAAACATATACAGTATTATCAATTATTGCCTATGTTTTTTTCATAGCCTCTTTTTAATTGCCAAATTTAGAACTTCAAGAAATTCAGAAATAAACAGTATTTCCCTCAGGAACAAAAAAACCTATAGGTATTAAGTTTCAAAATAGAGGCACGGCTGTCATACAAGTTCGTATAACACCTGACAGCAGAATTTTAAGCAGAATCTCAAGAAAAATGGCTTTTCAAAGAGAAAATAATTTTGGAGGTTGTTCAACTATATGTTTCAAATAATATTATGAATAAACGTCCATCTGCTCCACATCTCAGTGAATCCCCTAGATCGTGTCAACCTTAAGCATATCGCTTATACTTTACAACAGACAAAACTCTTAGCCAAAGCTGTTAGTTACAAAAATTAGTCTCAAATTCAGTTAACTGAGATACCTAAATCTCGGTTCCCCAAAAAAGCTAAATGAAACATTAGTAAGCATCTTTAGCGATACCGCCGTTCAGGATGCTAACTACGATCTTCTCACACGATGCAAAAGAGCAGCTTCATATTTGTTACCCTGCCAACTCCCCTGAAAGCAGAGGGACGGCCACCGCCTTCATGCAGATCACTCTTCGGCAGCAGCGCTCTTGTTTGTTTATTTTGCAGGGTTTACGGGAAGTCTTGACCGCCTGTCCCCAAGTCGCCGCAGTGCCAGCCTTACCGACACGGCGAGGCAACAGGGCTGGCCAACAACTCACCGGCTTACTGGGGTACACCTTGGAGAGGTGGGACTTCAGCTTGCCCACAGTCCACTCCAGAAAGCAGCTGATGGTCTGGTCGGTGTATTTCTGGTTGGGGGCCTTGATGATGAGGGTCACCGGGTGCTCCACCACGCTCTGGTCCATGCTGCCCGCGGGGCCGGCCGGCACTGCCCCGCTCTCCTCCTCCCCGGGCACACGACGTCGCTCGAACCTTTGGGGGGCTCCGGGCGGGTTCAGCGGCCGGGGGTGAACTTCCCGGGGGAACTGGGGGAGCCCATCCCCGTGCTGGCGCTCCGGGAACCACAGCCACGGGAAACCGCGCCCTCGTCCCCCACACCCGCGATCGCAGAAGGAACAGCGCGGCACCCGGNGGGCGGGGGGGCTGTGTGGGGCCGCCGCAATTGTGTCCGTGGGCGGCGGCCGCGGTACGAGGGGTGGGTGTTCACCGGCTGCTCGGGTGGGTGTGTTCATTCACAAGAAGGTCTCAACGACTGGAAAGCTTAAATGCTTTTATGCGTGGGAATCAAAGCTTTGCTGCTTGTGTGTCTTACCTCCGTCACCGTTGCGTGGGAATGCCGCAGTGTAGTTATCCCAAATATCCTTGTGAGGTCAGGAAATGCCATTTTATAACCAGAATGGAGGCCACTGAATCACAAAGAACCACAAAATCACAGAATGGTTTTGGTTGGAAGGGACCTTAAAGATCATCTGGTCCCAGGCCCCTGACATGGACAGGGACATCTCGCAGTAGGACCAGGTTGCTCCAAGCCCCATCCAGCCTGGCCTTGAGGGCTGCCCAGGATGTGGCATCCACAGCTTTCCTGTGGCAGCCAGTGCCAGTGCCTCATCACCTTCACAGTAAAGATTTTCTTCCTAATATTTAACGTAAACCTACTCTCTTGCAGTTTGAATCCATTCCCCCTTGTCCTGTCACTACGTGCCCTTGTAAATAATCCACCTTTCTTGTAAGTTCCCTTCAGGTACTGGAAGGCTGCAATTAGGTCACCCTGAAGCCTTCTCTTTTCCAACCTGATCAATCCCAATTCTCTGAGCCTTTCCTCATAGGAGGTGTGCTCCATCCTTCTGTTTGTCTTGGTGGCCCCATCTGGACTCGCTCCAACAGGTCCATGTCCTTCCTGTGCTGGGATCCCAAGCTGGATGCAGCTCTCCAGGTTGGATCTCACCAGAGCAGAGCAGAGGAGCAGAATCTCCTCCCTCACCCTGCTGGCTACCTGCTTTGGATGCATCCCAGGACACGTTTGGCTCTCTGGGCTGTGAGCACACATGGCTGGATCATGTCCAGCCTCTCATGCACCAGCACCCTCAAGTCCTTCTCCCCCGGGCTGTTCTTTATCTGTTCATCCTCTGGTTTGTGTTGATACCATGGGTTGTCTCAACCCAGGTGTAGCACCTTGCACTTGGTTTTATGAAATCTCATTAGATCTCCATAGGCCCACTTCTTGAGCTTGTCCAAGTCCCTCTGGATGGCATCCCGGCATCACATAGCTTGGTGTCATCTGCACATTTGCTGAGAGAGCACTCAATCCCTTTGTTTATATCATTAATGGAGATATTAAATAAGGTTTGTCACAATATGGACCCCTTATGTTGCTCAATAATTCTGTCTAAAACCGCAAAATAAGTTCCTGAATTTCCAGGTTAGCACTGCAAACTTTTAATCATCAACGTGATTTTTCAGTTGCTAGCGAACAAAATAATTTAAAGGATAACCATCAAGGTGGATGGATAAAATGACAATAATAAGGGAGAAGTTAAATTCATAATACTTCTGCTAAATCTCTACAATAAAAGTTTGTCTCACTAACTTGATAAAAATTAAAAAATACTTATAAACACCCAAATTGTCTCTTGAACAATGTTTCCGTCTATGTCCTTCTGTCATCAAACACGATATGTAACTACAGAAGAGTTTCAGACAGGTTTGATTTTTCCAGTAGATAGTGTCCCTTTAATGCCAAAGAATGAGGCCTTTAATTAAGATGGAGTGAGGCATGGAGAAGTTTACTAATAAAGAGAGGACCATAAGGAACTCCAGCTTCTGAAAGGAAAGATAAAAAGAAAAGCCTGAAGGAATATCATTAGCCCCCAGGACCTAACTCTTCCTTTTAAATAAAACCCGGATGCAGACAACAGCTAATGTTAGAATTTGCAAAAGCAGAGGAAACAGTCTTAATTTTTATGTTTAATGACTTTTAATTACCTTCCTCTACAACCATGCCTTTGCAAATCTCCTGTTTGAGATTGAGCATGAGACCTCAGGTGTGTTCCTACAGCATCTGTTGTCTTTGAGATGGCTTATCAAATTGTAAATGTGGACAACTGGTACTTGACAGCACCTTCAGCTACAACATTTGACATGCTCATACCAGTTTCCCAGTTTCCTCCCTTGTTATATAAGAGCAATTGTTTGCTCTTGAAATTCTGAACATGCTGTCACTACCAGAGCATGTTACTTAGAATTCCTGGGAATTTCCAAGAATAAACTAGAATTTCCAAACAGTAGGCAAATATTTGTACATAAGGTAAGGCACCAAAATGGATCGGCCAGCTGATCATGAGCACTTGGAAGGATTAATATGCAAAAATCAAGGCAAATAGTGCATAGAACTTTTCATTCAGGGTGGTTGCAATTTTATTGCTTGACAATTTGGTAACCAATAAATACACACAGTACTTCTGTAGCACATTTTAGCTACTATACAAAATTTCAGACTTGGGATGACCAAGAAATCTCCTGAGTTAGAACCTAAGAACAGGAAGATCTTCTTCTGTGGTGGCATTTTAGAAGCTGCATGTTGTGCCAGATCCCTGCACTGTGCACAGGCCCTCAAGGGGCAGCATGACACTTGCAACAATCTCATTTTAGGACTAAAACTTAAAACCTTGTAAAAAATGGTTCCGTATTAATTTATGTTCCAGAAAATCAGACTCATAGAATTATAGAATGATTTGGGTTGGAAGGGACCTTGAAGATCATTCCAAACCCCTGCCATGGGGGCATAAATGCCTTATGAATATACATTGTGAGATATCCTATCA
Organism: Vireo altiloquus; assembly: GCA_013396875.1. Taxonomy (NCBI): domain Eukaryota; kingdom Metazoa; phylum Chordata; class Aves; order Passeriformes; family Vireonidae; genus Vireo; species Vireo altiloquus. The sequence goes on along the minus strand of VZRF01011152.1, from coordinate 179,201 downwards.
CACCAAGAGTCCATTTGATATTTTAACATGCAAGAAATGATGTCGTTATGCTTAATACTTGTCTGGCTTGACATACCTTGACACATCCACAGCAATCTTTTTGCATATTCGTATCGTCTGTGACATCTCTAGTTCAGAGGAAAAATTGTGGCAAATCTTTAAGAATGCCAAAACTTTTGTTTTTTTGCAAAGGAATTCATGCATTAAAATGTTATAAAAGACTGAGGGATCATCTTCTGACTCTTGAAATTTCTAAAACAGGTACCTGATTTGAGAGTTGAGCCTTCTTATACAGGCATTAGACTATCCATGGGAAACTTCCTAGCCTATGGGATCTTGCATCTCTAGGCTCTTAACTAAGGAATGGAAGATACATGTATGATTAAGTTATTAGAGAGTATCCAAGGGGGGCCATGAAGATGGTGTCCAGTCTGGAGGAAATTCATACAGAGAGTGGCTGAGGTCACTTGGCTTGTTCAGCCTGGAGGAGACTGAGGGGAGACTCACTGCAGTCAGCAGCTTCCTCACAAGGGGAAGCGGAGGGGCAGGCACTGGTCTCTTCCCTGTGGTGACCAGTGACAGGACCTGAAGGAACATCATGAAGCTGTGCCAGGGGAGGTTTAGGGTGGGCAAACACCATAGAGTGGTTGGGCACTGGAACAGGCTCCCCAGGGAAGTGGTCACAGCATCAAACCTGACATAGTTCAAGAAGCCTTTGGACAATGCTCTCAGGCACATGGTGTGACTGTTGGGGTGTCCTGTGCAGGGCCAGGAGTTAGACTTGATGATCCTTGAGGGTCCTTTCCAATTCAGGATATTCTGTGATTCTGCAGTTCTAGTCCATACTGATATCCATTTATCAAGCTGGAATAGATCGAAGTCTCAAGGTATTGGCAGTAAAATATCATCTCTGTTTCTCAATTATTTTTATTAATTTATTTATCTCCTGATAAGGTAGTATACAGTCTAAAAATTTGGATCATTTCTTTCTTTCATTCCTCTGCAGAAGCCAGCAGAGCACAGCTTAAGCGCTGTAGCATAAAGTAAAACCACAGCAGTTGCAAGCTGAGCTACAAGCTCAAATTCAGCCTCTTCTGTTATTTATACTAAAAGTAGGGGTCATGTGAAATGTCTGACCTGTATGTGGGATGACAACCAGAAAGAACTTGAGAATCTCTATGCTCAGACACATTAGTTTTCTCCAAGACTTTTTAAAAACTCTGCCTTACCATGAAATAATCACATGGATTCCCACATTCCTTCTCGAGAACATACAATTTTCAGAAATCAGTATTTCAGTCCTTGCCAAGATTTTTCCTTAAAAATCACAGAATTTACATTTCAATTAATGCTTTGGAAAAGTTGATTGACCAGGAAGAAAGAGTGGGTTTGTGCTGTTTGTGCTCCCTTCAGTTGTATACATGCAGCCAGAGTGGTTTATTCCTTAAGAAAACTAAGGGAAAGGTCATGTTCACATGGGTTTTGTCACTCTAGAAGTGTGTATCATCCCCTCAGTACTAGAAATATTGCAATTCCCAACAATACTATAGGAATTTCCATAATGGATTTCCATCAGGAAAAATGTCTCTGCAAGCCTTTTTGTTGCCATATTAACAAGACTAACAAACAGGTTTGGCTACATGTGTTTTGACAAGAAGTATACCATTTGTCAGTGATATTTCTGTAAGCAAACAAGCTGAAATGCATATGCTTTTAAATATAATAATGAGCTTCTTGGTTTTTTGTCTGGACATACATGCTTATGTTTTCTATATGTACCAGTTGATCCTCCCCTTAACCTTTGAGCTCAGTGGCCAATTTCCATCAAACATCACAAGGAGTAGAACTATGGGGCTATTAAAAGAGAGAGAGACCCCTTACAAACATATTCACTGATAAGAAAGCTAATAATCTTTCTCCTTTCTAGACACCAAAGAATTCAAATGGATCAGACTGAGAGGGAAATACAGAATTATTTGTTTTCACTTGCAAATCACGTAAAGAATGAGACAGCTTAAGGTCCCACAAGTCTGCAAGGGGTGGCAGGCAAACATATGTCAACATGGAAATAGGCTGCTAATGCATTCAGCTAGGCTATGCCTTGATGATCCTTGAGGGTCCTTTCCAATTCTCTATGACTTCTGGAATATAGTCCTACAAGACCAAGATCCGGTTTCTAACAGGGGTGTGAAGATGGCTTTATATGCCATTCTTGAACACACTTTTTACTGTGTGCAATGCTCCTAGCAGTGGTGATCCAGTTGGAGACGCATATCTAAGGCATAACTCCTTGAACAGATTAAATGAAAATGTGATTCATCTGCAAACATTTTTGTCCTAGTGGCATCTCCATGACTGAAAAGGAGTAGCAGTTACCTATGCATTTTCCTTCTTACATGTTGGGTGCTCCAAAAGAGACAGACAGGTAACAGAATATCCTGGTCTTTTATTGCTCTCAAGGAAAATCTACCAGTAAATATGCCAGTTAAACAGCTGCAAGGATAGACAAGTTTTAGGTGAGCAGTAGCTTTTTGAAACAGGACTTCAATGGACCCTTCCTTTTCCTGTAAAACTGCAGTATAAAAGAGCTAGACCCCTGTGTTATATGGTGTCAGATCAGATCTCTGATTTGATCTCAGTCATGGACTAAGGCTGTCTAGAATGGCCTTTTACTTGCAGATCTAACATCCTGTTTTATTTTTATGTTTTATTTGTGTGCTGTTAATTAATTATTCCTAGCAAGGGTTCAAATTAGATCTATATTTTCAATAATTTGTCTTTCATTTTAGACATAATGAAAAAGCTAAATGACATAATGAAATGCTGAAATGTCAACAAATTGTTTTGTTGCAGAATGCTGAAGAAAAATTATTTAAAATACTTAATTTAAAACATTGCTAAAATGGCCATGTGAAATCTATCAAAACTGGCTATCGTGTTTTTTTTAGAAGAGCATTTGTTTTTGTAAAAAATACTATTTCCATTTAGCAAACTCCTTGTCTTTTTAAATTTCAAATAATTCTAACACACTATGAAGAAAAATTGGAGACAAATCAGTATTTCTGTGAAGAAAGATCTCTTGCAAAGCAGTGAATACAGGAAAGTGTACTGATATAATTGAGTTTTAACTTTCAAAAAGCCTTTGACCTTACTGCCCACAAGAGGCTACTGGTGAGATCAGCGCTGTGATCCAATTCCTGCTTCCATCAGTAGCATTCTTTACTCATGTGACACCCCATTAAGAGACCTATCAGTCTGCCCACATGAAAGAAACTGCAGTCAGCTCCCACAAATACACTGACAGAATAGTGTATGATAAAATTGCACTGAGACCTGAAATAGTGTTTCTCACTCTAAATGTTTCCTTGTTTTCTGCTACTTGCTCGATTTTCTTTTGAGGTTTCTAAGCCCTTTGTAGCAGAGACTGTTTTCCATGGTGCCTGGCTGTAGACTGTCGCTATAGGACATAAAATGAACAACACATACACAGCCAGTTTTCTCAAGCACAAAAGGCACACTTTAATTTTGACCTGGGTATACATTTTTGAAAATGACCATGGATTGGAGGATGAGGTTGCCTCCTCTCCAACCACACTGGTCAAAATAGAAGTCTATCAATTGTCTACTCTTCAGGAGAGAGAAATGAAAACAAAAAGGAACAGTTAGAAAAACATTGCTTTGTTTACATTAAATGCGTGAGAGACTCCATTACAAAAAAATGTAAACATTCAGAAGGCTGAAAATCAGAGCGACAGTAGGCCAAGCAATGAGCTGATTGTGCTTTACAGACATGTATGAAACGTGGGAGGTGCACAACTGTCTGCAGGAACTGGGGCTTCCCTGTTTTGCGGCAGGTTGCTTCGTAGATGGATTGACGGCAAAGAGATGGGAAGGGTCCTCATGTGGTATTCCACCTGGAGATTTATTGCAGCCACACAAACAAAGGGAACCTGGGAAAAAGAGGAACATCAGCGGAGGGTCCAGGTTTAAGTATGAGGGAAGGTAGGGGTGGGGAGAGCATCAGGAACCAATGGTCCAAGGGCACAGGGCCAGTACAAAGGTGGGGTTAGGATACAGGAACCAACAGGGAAACAGGGCGGGAGTGGCTAAGGAACAAAGGCCAATGTCCAAAGCAAGGAAGGGAGAACATTCTAGGGCAGTGAGAACATTTTGGAGCAGGGACATAAAGAGTAGGAAAGGGGTGGGGAAGCCAACCGGCCACCCAGGGAAACAGGACTGGGGTATATTAACATAACAGAACAGGGTATGCTGGGAGAGGCCTTTTGTGTCTCCTATCTCAGGGAGAATTTTCCTCCTTAGGGCCTAACCTCCCTGGTTGTCTCCCTCTGTCTCTGCTTTGGTAAGCCCACTGGCTTTCACACTTTGTGCATCACATCATGCTGCCCCACAGTTCTGAGTCCATAACCACAGAAGCAATAAACCCTAAAGGATCTCTCATAATTTGAGAACAAAACGATACTTAATTAACCAAAGAAGAAACAAAGTGTGACCCTTTTCTTCACTGTTCTTTTTACAACAGCGTATAATTAGTCTGTGGAACTTGTTCTCTAAAGAGACTCTCAAGCCCCAGTTTTGAGGGCAGTGTCAGGAAGCATTTGATTGAGGAAGGGCATAGTTCATGGTAGGAATGGAGTAACTTGTCCCCCAGCTAAGAACACACCAAGTGCAGACTGAAAAGGTGCCTGTTTCATTCTCCATAGCATACAAGCTATTGCCAATAAGAGTATCATCCCTTTCATCTCCAGGAAGCAGTAATGGACTCATCTGGATCAATGGCAATGTAAAATTTATTGTCACTGGAAAGATCACTTCTTCCTTTTTTTAGTCTTACTTAATAGTCTTACTTTTTTTTCTTTGAGTGTGTTCAGGGCTAAAAACCTAAACTAAAAACCAAGAGACTTGATGGTAGCCAGAACTTTTCATGCTCAAAGGAGAAGTTAGTCTGAAACCTGATAGGTTCCTGATTTTACATTACAGGAGCTCTGTCAGATATTTTTAAATTGTTTTATCTTTTCTTGTGTAAAGTTTTTGTCAGCATCTCTAATTTCAGCTCAGGACAACACAGGCAGAAAAAGGGATGCAGGCATGTCCTGGTGTATGCTCAGATAACTGGCACCTGCATATAAGCGTGACATGCTCCAGATACCTCAGATTTTTATTCACTTCAAATACAGCTGATCTATGTATGTGTGGTGGCCAGTTATCAGGACAGACATCACTTGATCTGCACTACTGCACATCCACCCAGGTCGCTAGCTATCCAGAAATCCCAGACAACTTTTCTGTGTCAACAAAATTTAGGGGGTGAGGGTAAGAAAAGACATGCATGGAAAGAATTAAGATATATGAGTGAACACACAGCTTTTTATGAAAGAAGGGATTGCTCCTCCACTAACCACTACAGTGCTGTTTGTTGCTGAGTGCCTCCCCAGCTCCTGGGACATGGCACAAGGGATTTAAAAGGGCAGAGCAGTGCAGCACTGCCAGTTCCAAGCCTTCTTCACCATGCTTCATGCATGGTATGGCCCAGCACCTTCTCCCAGTGGCATCTGTGGGACAAGGAATAGAATTAGGAGTGTGGGTATGGCAGAATTGTCTGGATGAGAACCAGGCACCAGGGGCTCAGTGATGAAAATGCTTGGAATTAGCAAGGCAGCTCCTCCCTTCTTGCAGCTCTGGGGTGGCCTGAGGGATACTTACCTCCTGGCAGTATCCCTCACAGCAATGCCCTCGGGATTTCTCTCTCCCCCTGTGCCATACACTCTGTGTGTCAGCACTACACAAGTGAAAATAGCCACACAAATAATTCATTAATTGGAGGGAGAGCATGAAATGCTGAGAATGTGCCTTTGTGAAGGGGCAGAGGAAAACCTTTTAAAACTGCCAATCTAATGATTATAAAATATCTATCTTTCCTCATTCTTGTCTTTATAGGTCTTATTATTATTTATAACGAAAATGACCAAATGCTTGCTAAGTTTTATCCAGTCCATAGAAAAGAAACCATTGCTCTTCAGAACAATTTATCATTTTCAAAGTTCTAGTTTTACAGGTTTGCAAATGTCACTGCACATGACTAGATACTTACTGACTAACTAGTAACTTTACTCATGAGCAGTCCCAGGAAACTTCATGCATCCATTCCAGTGCATAGGTATTTACAGAAACAAGGTCCAATTGTCCTGGAAATTCATATATTTTGTATATTTATAATTTTTTATGTCTGAGCCATTGTCTCATCTCTGTTGTGATGACACTCTCATTTATTTTTGAGTAGAAACAAGGTGGTTTAGATTTTCCTTCCAAATATTTTGTTTCCAAATGCTTTTCTATTCTTGTTTGTCTTTTTAGGTGTCATCCTGACATCTGTACTCTGAAAAATATAACCTTCTCAGTCTGAAATGCTGTTCTTGCAGCTAAAAGATTTTATAATAACATTTATCTCTGTCCATGAAACATCACACTCTTATTTAAAGAAAGATTTTACAAGTTCTTGAGTATCATAAGAAGAGTCTTGAGTCCCGGATTAAAATCTCAAAAACTCATTGCTCATATATGTGGAGCTTTACTCTGTGTTCTGAGAATCCAGTCTCACTTACAATAGCAAGATACAATGAAATAACTTAAGAGGAGTATTTTGCCTGCTCTTGAGGCCTTGGCTTTTGTTTTTTCTAAAAATTGCAAAGGGTGAATTCAGCCCACAGGTTTTGTAAGCAATAGGGATTAAACCTAATTATAATTTCATTCAAGCCATGCTGAAGTGGTTGCAAGAGGAAGAAAGACACAATTTCCTCATAGTGACACTTCAAAGAGAAGTCTTAGTCGTGTAAATCTGGATGCTCCAGTTCTAGCAAGGGTAGGAATCCTGTGTGTGTATGTAATCAGCCTTCTGCCTAGGAGAGCACTAAGAGCTTCCACAGCAGCACTGCAGGTTACACAGCTCCTCCAAAACCCAGGGGGGATCATGGGACCTCATTCACCATTTGTGAAGACCAGGTTCTACAAGCTGCTGGGAGGCTTACTGGGCAGAGTCAGTTGCTCTGGCCAGTCTTGATCCCTACAGTCATTTCATAAAAATGCAAGACATTTTGTATTGACAGTCTGCTGTTTGACTAAGTTTTTCTGAGTGACTTTTGGACTGTTCAGCCAGCTACTTGTGCAGCAAGTATGCCAGGTCATTTCTGTTTGCTGGCACAGACATTGTTCCTGCTAAATCTTACATGATTATTAACCAACAGAAAATTAGTAAGAGGGAGCTTCTTGACATCTATCCAGGATCTAGGTGTTACCATAACAAAAATGGTCTTTGAAATCAGTATTTCATGCACTTTCACTCCATCTTCACATCTGTCGTTATAAGGTGTATGAACTTGAAAGGTTCTTTGTTTGTTTGCTTTACTGAGAGTCTTTGGGAAGACATGGACTTCCTGCAAGACTCCATGGTCCCAGGACATGGGAGCCCTCAGGTCACGTGGCATATGGGGTGTTGCATGTCAGTCTCCATTTTCACACCTGCATCAAGACACAGCAGCTAAATACCATTAAATCCTAAACACAATCCTCAATAATTCCCGAGTCAAAGATTCCCATTCCCTTATTTTGCCAGTTGCTCCAGTAACTTTGTGTTGATGTCCAGAGTGCTTCTCTGCCTTCTACAAAGTAATCAATGTTCAGCAAGCACCAACCTTGCTTCTCAACCATGAGATGTGATGCTACCTCATGCTTGGCAAACTATGTGGCACATGCTTAGGAGTGCTTATTCACACAGGTACCTAACCAGATGTCAAAGCGATGAGTAATAGAGAGACTCAGCAAATTGCTAATCAGCTGTTAATTGTATGTTTCAGTAACTAGCTTCTGCTGAAAACCAGTTCTCCACAGGCCACAATTTTAGGATGGAAATGGCAAGTTAAATGAGAAGCACATGAAGATGCTGTGGTTAACCTCGTCAGTCAGTAGATGGCTCTATTGCTTCTAGCCATCTTCAGGGAACAGCACTCCATTGCCATGGCCAAGAAGAAGAGTGCCCTTCCCCAGGGATACAAGGAGCCACTGACAGTACACACAGACCTTTTCACTTTGCTGTTTCCAAATGGTTCAATTTGCACACAATATCATTAATCTATTTATTTTTATGAAGATATTTGTTAGTTGCACAAAACCTTTGTAATACTCTGGTTGAGCAGTCTATCCATTGCTGTTTTATACAGCTTAGCTTAAGTAATTATCATCTGCTCTTGACATCTCCATAATTTCACAGCACCAGGTTACAAATGCCCCACTGTGAAGGAACTGGTTGTTTCAACTGTTTGGAAGTGGGCTGTGAGTTTCTTCAGTTGTGTATTCATAGTCACTGTCCTGGTTCCTTCTGATTTTCACCTTGTGGCCTAGCAATTGTGTTAGTGATGGGTTTCCTGTCAGTTTAAAACATGGCAACACTCACATCACCAAAAAATTACAATTGCTTCATTGATTAGCCCCAGCAGTGAGAATGAATAAGCACAGAGTTCAAGCTACTCTTCCCTTCCAAAGAAACAGTCACACCAAATTGGAATTGCAGGAGACTGCCAGGGCATCAGGAGGAAGCTTGCAGTGTTAGACTCTCTCTATTCTGCAGAAAAACAACATTTCAGTTACCCAGAAAATCTATTAATGAGTTTTCTCATGCATTAAATGACCACACAAAACCCTCTTCCCCTCCGTCCTAAAAACACAAGCCAGCATGATGCCAGAAGAGCTCAGTGGTGGCAGAATTTGCAATGGGAAAAAGGAGATTGTTTTGGCTGCAATGGAAAGAAATTAAAAAAGAGACAAGTTTATTCTTTGGCAGTTGTGGGAAAATGCACCAAAACTAGCTGCAGATGTGAAAATTTCAGGAAAAGAAATAGTAAACACTTTCAGATGCAGGTGGAATAATGTTCAGAAGGTGGTATCATTATCTGAGTTCCTGGAGCAAGGAAAGCAGATCCTGTCTACAGGATCTGCTGTCCTCTGAAAGAAAGCACTGGGAATGTTTTTATGGGTTTCAATAGCCCATAGAGCTGCCAAATGTCATGCATTTCACTCAGGCTAGTGAGGACCTTCTCACGCTGACCTGGCTTTCAGCTGGTTTCTCAGGCACTCAGGCTGGCAGTGGGAAAATGTGTCAGGATTTTGGCTTGTAGTTCGGTCTTTGGACTGTTAGGGGCTCCCATGGCTCTATTCCTGTGTAATCATGACCTGTCTGTAACTGGTGTATGGCGCTAAGCAGTGGACCTGATCCAGGGCAATGGTACCAGTATAAAGTTCCCAAGCTGACACATCTGTCCTCATCAATGGCAGGATCCCCAGCACTTTGCTCCTCAGGTAAAGTAGCTTTTACCTCTAGCAAGTCCAAGTCAGAGCATCGACTGCCTTTCTCACCCAGCAATATCTTACTCATTCATCATCCTTCTGCACTGAAACCACATGGGTCTGATGTTCTCTGTGCTTCCCTCCTGATGGTCAGCCCTAGTGACCATCTCTTCCCATCAATCCCCTTGCTAATTTCCAGGAGCATCCCTCTAGTAGCCCTCTCCAGCACTGCACTGCCTCACACCTCTGCTCTGCATGGCTTAGAGTAATGTGTGTTGTCTGCTAGTCTGGAAATTGTTTGCAAGCATGTGTAAAATTGCACACAGGGAGCGTGGCACCTTTTGGAATCGCTGTTTCAGTCCCAGTCTGGGGCAATATAATGGGGAAAATAATAATCACAAAATCAAAGAAACAGTCATAGCTGAGGCCCATCAAATTTTCAGCTTGTGGAAAATGCCTGCAGTCAAGGAATGGCTGCACAGCCTGTGAAAATGAATGACCAAGGTCTGGAACATGGTAGGATTTATATTGCCATAGATTTCACACTGGATGGCAAAAAACATCGAACAGATTGAAATAGCAGAAGAATTTATCTAGAAAATGCTGCCCTACAGAGCTATGAGAACATGGAACGTTAAAAATCCGTATTCAATGAGGGGTCAAGGAAGATATTTAACCTTGCTTGGACTGTACACATATGAAAACTCATGTTAGATGGTTACAAGCCTTAAAGCGGGCTGACCCATTTTGCTGTTTAAAATATTCTGAGACTTCCATGGAGACATATCTGATGCCACCTATATATAATGACCTAGATTTTAAAAACAGTTGGGAAGCAGACGTCTGGAAATCTGCTGTGAATTTTAACATTTTCCATGCAAAGATTGGGTGTAAACTGGCAGTTTAATTTCACTTATGAAGGACCAAAATGCTTTTAGGACTTCCCAAGTTATATAATTAGGATTGTCTTGTTTGGAAGATGACCATGAAGTGACAAGAGAGCCATCCTTTCCCTGCCATATTCCTGTCCTACAGGATGCTCAGGTAAGCACAGGTCTAAAGTCATTGCTGTCTAATAACTGTATGGTTGTCTGTGTGCCATATCTTAATGTGCTTATCAATAAATGGGTGTCTGTGTCACAAAATTCATGGGCACCACTGGTGCCTGCTGGCTGAGTTCTCACAGTGACCGACTAGTGAAGCAGTGAAGAGAATTAATTACTTTGCCAACATGAAGCGCTCAGAATAAAACAGACAAGTGATGATCAGGATGAAGCAATTTACAGGATAGCTTCCCCTCTCCTCAGATTAACAGGCTTCAGTCCGCAGGTTTTCCTTCCCAGCTATATTCTCTGGAGCTCATTCAACCATCCAAAGCATGGACTATGTGAAGTGGCATTTCTAGAGTTCAGCAGGCAGGCTGCCAAAAGAATCTCTTCGACTCCTATTTTAACGTGAATTTCTATGAGTTGGGGAAACTAAATCAAGCAGTCATATGAAAGGGAATTGCTGGCAGAAAATATTTGAGGGGAAAAAAAAAAAGAAACTAAAATATCCCTTTTCGTATTTTAAATAGGAAAAAATATCCCAGAGCCTCATAGGCTCAGGGATCCAAAGGTCAGCAGAAACAATAAGTAGTAAGCCTTAAAAAAATAAATAATCTAGTAGAGGGAAAAAAAGAAAATTTGTAAAAATAAGCAAAAGCAAGTTAAAGGGTAATTAGTGAGATAAATAATACTGATTTCCAAAAAAATATTTCAGCTGACAGCAAGGGGACACAAATATGTTTTTAGTGGAAGCTGACCAAAGATAACTAAAAATTGGTCCATGGGAGCATAATTGGCTTGATTGTCACAGCTCTTTAAATAAGAGTTTTGAGACTATGAAAACAGTTGTGTGATACTACTGAAAGTGCTCATTAAAATAAAGCTGGCATTTATGCAGGCTGCTAGCAAAAATTTCCTTTGAAAAGGTTTGATTGGAATTTGTTCTTCAAAACCTCTCTGCACAACTTTTGGAGGCCAGAATGCACATAGAGCCAGAGAAAAGCAGAATTAACTATGCACTTTCTCCTACAGTTTCATCAAAACCTTAGTGAATCACATTTTAATAACATTATAAAATAAATGCTCATTTTAATCCCCTGCAAGTCTCACAAGTGCTATCCCTGTTATACAAACAAGGATGACTCCAGACACAACAGTTATGTCTTGAGAAATATCAAGCTAGATCATCTTTCACCAGAGCAAATAAAGGCCAGAAAAGATAAAATACTGTGAAATTATGTTATGCTTTATAGCAGATGTCAAGGAAAATTCTCTGTTACAGTAGCAATACTGAATTAAGTCAGGCCTAGATACTAAAGTGATTATTGTTGTGCAGAATGACACAATGGCAGACATATGTGCTATGAATCAGAACATAACTGATGCTCATTCAGATGAATCTTTGCAAAAATTAGGTCTAGTGCAATAAATTTCAGAGATTTGGCTTCTCAGAAGAACTTTGAACTACCTCTCATAAATATTTGGTGGTTACTCTTGCAACTCTTCTTATTTCCTGAATACAGTCCCGTTAGTATGAGACAATGTTCCTTGAGTTTTTTGAAGTCCAGTATCAGAGGGGACTGCCACCTGTTTTATTCTTGCCCCATGGCAGAACAAACTGGTTTTGGATGAGGCAAGCATCAAGGGCATTTGAATGTCAACTGGAATGTCAACCAGGTGGAAACCCTGGGCAAAGGAAAACTTGCAGCAGTGCAGCAGACACAAAGAGCCTGAGTAAAAGGCAAGAAATAAAGCTCGGGATGGACAGAAAACTAATGCTACCAGATGCTTGAAAATTACCTGAGTGGTATCAAGTAATTTTCACTTAACTGCTCTTTCTTACAACTGCAACACAAAGAAGCTTTGCCAGTGCCTCCCATTCTTAACTGCACATTTGCAGCGGAGAATTTAAACCTCACAGAAGCCAACATGGTACTGCTGGCAGAAGAATGGATTTTGCACGTGATTTTTTTAAAATGCAAATTGAACTAAGCTTTTTTTATTATATACTGTGATTTCCAGAAATGACTAGATTTCCAGAAATTGCCTATCTTTTATACCAACTTTAATTAAGAATAACTCAGGTAGTAAAAACATACAGCCACTTAACCATCTCGTAGCTTGCAAAGTTGTCTTCCCAACAATTTATAGTTCATGCTCTCCACAAACATGACAAGAGTCAACCCCCAGAAGTTAAATGAACCACATCCTCTGTGAATATACCAGCCCCCAACCATCTGCAGAAGGCCTGAGAAAATAGAGCTAGTAGTATAACCCAGAAGGTCAATAAACTGATTCTTTCAGATCTGCACTATTTTGGATTTGGAGATAAAAGCCAGGATGCGAGCTTTCTGAGGCTGCTGCTTCCATATGTAGAGCGTGTTCACAAACTTTCTAAAGACAATTCAGGTCTATGTTAGTCCTCAGTTTCTCACACTTATTTGATATTTCCTAATTACAATTCCCCTCAGTGACAGGACGACTGAAATTCCTATGATTCCTGTTGTAGCTATTTTGCAGGCTTCCTTTATCTACATAAACATTTCCTGTTCTGCTTTCTCATCCTCCCCCAGTGTCCTATAATGGCTTCCTATTGTCATTTTTTTACCCTTTCTTTCACTTGAGTCCAAATTGGTTTTCACTGGTGACAACTCCGTGAGATTTCTTGGGTTAGACATACATCACAGCTTCTCCCCAAGTGAAGAGGTTTTCTGTGTGCTACTAAATTATTAAATAAAATATGTAGTATAGTGTTTTAAAATTCTTGACCGCATCTTAATTTGACCAGAGCTACAGCCCAACTGGTTCAAGTTCTGCATCTTACCCTTTCGTAATTTTTACTCCTGGGTAGTTTATTATTTATGGAATACCATAGATGTATTTTAGCTGCCATATAGGTGCTGTATTTCTCTGTGATTTATACTTTAGCCCTATAATGATTCACCATGGAGCCTGCAGTCTGACTGAGATAGTTACAGACCACACAGCAAAAAAAAAGAGAAAGACCAATGCTGAACAGCACCAGTATGGAAGCTAGTTCATTAAAGTCAAGTCAAAGTCAAACCAAAAAAGAGGAGTTTTAAGGAGGTTCGTAAGTCTTTGTTATGTGGAATAAGAGATGCACCTGAGGAAGGTCTGGGAAACGAGCCTGAGCGATGTTTGTGTATCCTTGCCCACACTGCTGTGCTTTGACCAAAAAAACTTGCCTCCAGTGACTAGTTCATCCCTCTGCTACTGGCCATATATCATACTAGCCACTTTTACAGCCTTTGCTTCTCATAATCTTCCTTTCCAGGAATAAAATTTATGAATATCCCCCAGCTACCACCACTGGCCCTGTCCCCCTACTAGCTTTACCAGTCCCTTGTTTTTTCTCTGCCTCCCATTCCAGATGTCATCATCATGTGCATTTAATCTGCAGCACATTTTGCTGCCGGTCACCCAAACCTCATCTACACTACAGCGCAAGGGATTCTCCTAGTAACACTTAAGGGTGCTTTGGGCTCTCTTTGGTGCTTTTCATTTAAAAAATGTAGAAGCCTGGTCGTTTTCCCTTCCCTGAAGGCCCTTCATGAAATACAAGTTTCCTTCTCTGAGATGGCAAGTGACTCCATCCTGCACACCTGCAGATCCTGTTCCATTAGTGGGTCTCAGTTCTCAAGTAAGAGTGCTCCTCATTAACTCTCATGCATTCCCTCATAATTGTCATTATTATGTATGGCCATTACATAAAATTTTCTGCTCTACTAAAACAAGTGGGCCATTTTTTAGAGTTCTGCTTGTTGCTTAAGAGGAAGATGTTGTAAACATGGCGTCTTGTACATCCAAGAATTACGTTGTTTCATCCTCAGCTGGAATGTCTCTCCAATAGTTTTTGTCTTTTGCAAAATCAATAGATATAAGGTAGTTAAAATAAGAGACAAGGGAGATAATTTAGCAGGAAATATATCCCTACTTCTGTTGAAGGAAGGCTTAGAACAGAATATAGAATATAGAATATAGAATATAGAATATAGAATATAGAATATAGAATATAGAATATAGAATATAGAATAGTTCAGCTCGATGGGACCTAAAATGATCATCTAGTCCAACTGCCTGGCTACTTTAGGGCTGACCAAGTTAAAGCATGGTATTAAGGGCTTTGTCCAAATAAATGCCTCTTAAACACTGACAATTGTGGTGCATCAACCATCTTTCTAGAAAGCCTATTCCAATGTTTGACCACCCTCTTGGTAAAGAAATACTTCCCAATGTCCAGTCTAAACCTTCCCTGGTGCAACTTTGAACCATTCCCATGTGTCCTATCACTGGATCACAAGGAAGAAAAGATCAGCAACTCAAAGGATATGCCTTCCTGCCCCCTCACCATCTTTCCTGTCCTCTGGGCACATCCAAAGATCTTCACATCCTTTTTAAGTTTTGGGGCCTAGAACTACACAATATACTTAAAATTAGGTTGCTCCATACAGTGGAAAAATTATCCCTCTCAGCTGGTCAGGTGTGCTGTGTTTGATGCATCCCAGGATGCAGTTTGCCCTCTTGGCTGCCAGGGAACACACTGCTGACTCCTTTTGAGCCTCCTGTCAGCCAGCACCCCCAGGTCCCTTTCCATGGGGCTGCTCTCCAGCCACTCCTCTCCTAGTTCATACCTGTACCCAGCAGTACTCTGTCCTAGGTGCAGAATCTGGCAGTTCAGGTGGCTAAATTTCATCCCATTAATCATAACCCAATGTTCCAATCTATCCATATCCCTCTCTGAGGCTTCTTGTCCTTCAAAACAGTCAGTACCACTTCCCAGTTTAGTATAATCACCAAACTTGTTAATGGTGCATTCAACTCCTGCATCCAAATAATTTATAAATACGTTGAACAGAACTGTCCCCAGGATGAAGCCCTGAAGAACACTGCTGGTGACTGATCTCCATCCAGACATAGCCTCATTCCCAACAACACTTTCAGTTCTGCCCTCCAGTCAGTTAAAGCTTGAGTAAACAAAATGCACCTTGCAATCTTTTTTAAAAAAGCAAGCAATGATCTGCATTTTTTTTCTTAGACAGATGAATTTCTGCAGCAAATATGTGTTCTTCACACTCTGTCTCCTCGACTGCTCTGAGTTTCATTTCAGTCATGACGATTACATCATCCTCTTTGAGCCAAGTATCCTTGGAGTGGTAAGGAGGGAAATACAGTCATTAATGGTGTTAAACCCTTTCCTGCAGAAAGACAAAAAGAAAAAGATCATTGTTCTGGTTTAAAGCAGCTATTGAATGGGGAATCACTAAACTGCAGGGAGATATGTTCTCAGCTGTACGTATTTGCCTATGCAGCTCAAGAGATGCATAGCTGTACAGTGGACTGGTTAATGCCTCTGAGCAGCTTTCTGGACAGTTTAAAAGATAGAATACTCCCATCTTCCATTTTAGAAACAGACACAGGAATGGATGCCCCAGCCCCAAGAAGCAGGTTGGATTAAGATGGAAGGTGTGTAAGGCTTCATGGGTGTTCAAACACTTACCAGAATTAAGTATTACCTGAGGGCTGATATTCTTGATACTCTCTTATATATAATCTCTCCTTAGCAACTGATAGAAGAAGGGGAAAGTCGTGATTTCCTTGAAGTGCTGTACCATCTGTCAGCTCTACTCATCTTTTCTTCAAACTTATTTTGAGGTAGCTTCTTTTCTCCTTCTGACATT
This sequence comes from Vireo altiloquus, assembly GCA_013396875.1. Classification (NCBI taxonomy): domain Eukaryota; kingdom Metazoa; phylum Chordata; class Aves; order Passeriformes; family Vireonidae; genus Vireo; species Vireo altiloquus. The sequence goes on along the minus strand of VZRF01011152.1, from coordinate 163,102 downwards.
CTCTATTCGCAGGCTTGGCTATAGTTGGATGATTGTTATGTTCAGTTACAGATTATGAGATACATGTAACTATTCAGTTTAGAAATCTGAGGTATCTCATCAAGTGACATCCCATTGACGCAAATGTTGACAACTAGTTTTCCATGAGGGGATGTGAAGCAAGGAAGATAACCAATATGATTCTCTCAGATATTTCTCCAGGGAGTGCAGATACAGCAGTACCCCATTGATCCCAGATAGCGTCTGTAGAAAAGCAGCCAGATCTGAAGTTCACTTGTGTCGAGAGCTGCTGATAAACCTTGCAGACTTTTACCAGAGATAAGAGGATCATATTGCGTAATGGCCATAAACCATGGTAAGAAAGGTTTGTATTCCTGTGAAAGCTGTGAATTACTGAACCTGGCTTTTTCATACTTTCCTTGAACTTAAAAAATACAGTGATTATATAATGCAATAAGTATGATTCTTTTATATTTAAATGTGATTCTTTTATTGAGTAACATCTGGATCATGTATGTGGGAAGAAATTATGCATCTTTTAAATGTCTGTTCTATTAATTTTAACCTTGCAAAGACTGGTTTTTGGCTTTTAAATTTTCTTCTTGCTGTTAGTAGGACTTTAATTTAGGGCTTTAATTTTTTTTATTTCCCCTCTGCAGTCTCTTCAACAGAGCACTAAGGCTGAAGAGGTTAAAATGACAAAAAAGGCACATTCTTGTACAATCAGGATGCAAAATCCAGCTGAGCAAAGCAAGCAGAGTGCAGATGCAAGACAGAAATAAAATATGCAGCAATCTCAGAAGTGAAAGAATAAAGAAGTCAGTATGGCAGACAGTGAGAAACTAAACAAACACACTGAAAACACAGCCCATGAGAGAAACAAACGCGTACCAAGTATAATGAGGAAGGAAAAGTCAGGCTCAGGCCATCCCAACTCGTTGGCAACACATGAAGAGAGTCAGAAAATGCAAGCTGTATGGATTTCTCTGAAAACAAAGGCTTGATTTTCAGAAATGGAATTTTCTTCTTCCCATGAAGCAGCAGATTGCTTCTTAAAAGTCAATCTCTCCAAAAAGTCAAGGCAAATATCAGAATGTGGTTTAGTGTTTTGTCTTCTGGGGAAATGTTTATCCACACTAACTGGGGGTAATTGGAAAGAAATCATTATAAATTATCTGTGGAACTTTGAAATTTATCTTTTGCATTGTGTCATGTTCTGGCAGTAAAGCAAAAGTAAGTTAATGCTGGCAGTTCAGGAAGAAAGCTGGAACAGGAAACATCAGGAAAAGCTAACGCAGTGAGTAGCTACTCACAGCATAATTTACAATATGTAGATGTTACAGAGGCAAGATGGAGCAAGATGTGCATATGTACTCAGGTGTGTGTGTATACACAGACACACCTCTGCACATAGACACTGAGGCAAGAGGCAGGACTGAAGCAGCAATCAGCTGAAGTGCTCTGAGCCCATGTTCACGTGTTAGACCTCTGTCCCAAGCCCACCCACACGGAGCCCTTTTTGTTCACTTTGCTAGTCTTGAAAAACGTGACCAAGAGCCCTGGTGTGTGGGTAAAAGCTAGTGGTTTGCTAAAGCTCTTAGGGGTTGGTCTGCTTTTTAAATCCTTTTTTAAATTTGATCACAGCTCAGAACTCATCCTTTTTTGTGTTTTGCAAATTGAATTAAAAATAAATAAATAGCTAAAAGGAGTTTGCTGGCAAATTTATTTTATCTATGTGTTGTTATAATTCAGCTAGCAAACACCAAGTTTTTTCAGAGGAGAACAGCCAGGGCTCAGGGCTTAAAAGATCAAAAACCTAAAGTAAGGCAGCAAGGAGCTACATCCTTTGCCACCAGCCCAGCATCCATTACTAAGATTTTTATTACTAAGTCATACAAAGGAGCAGTGACAAATTATGAGCTCAGGAATATCTCATATATCACATAGATGGAACTAACAAAATTTTAAAATAGGTGTCATTTTAAAGGGTAATGAATAAAGATAAATGTGTCTTGTTCCATACTCAGAAATGAGCAGATATTCAGAATGGGGAGCTGAATAAACCTATTGTTTCACATCACTTTCAATTCTTCTACCATAATTTTCACAGCCAGAATAACTTAATGGGAAAGTGACACAGGTCACCGATGTAATAAAAAGCTGAATGTCAGATGATGAGAAAAAATCCTCAGCGGCTGCAACACTATCAAGAGTATCAGAGGCTTGGCTTTCCTGAAGCCAGGGCTATCTACAACCAGGTCTCATGGCATTTGCACTGGGGGCACTGCTGGTGCAAACGAGGCAAAGCAAAAAGTTCAAGTAAAGATCTGTTTCTGAAAGGTGGAAAGGTCTAAGCACAACAGACGCCTCAGCTTGACAACGTAAATTCTGTAAGGGCTTGAACAGAAAGGGGCAATTACTGCCTTATGCGCTGGCTCTAATCTTAAATTATAGGATAGGTTCCTAATGAGGGGGAACATGGCTGGAGACAGCTGTGGTGGATGGAAGGGAACACTGCTGTAATTACAGATCCTTACACATCAGTGACAGAAGTTCCCAAACTCCAGGGGGAAACACCTTCATAATGTTTGTTTTTGCAGAATCAAATACCATTCTCAGTTTGCAGGGGAATGGAAACATTCAAGTATGTGAGCCTTAAAACAGGATTTCAGCCCTCCATGATGCATGTTAGGAGCTGGACTGCATTGGCAGAGGTGAGTTAGTGTGCTGGGATCTTAACTTGGGCTTAGGTGCAATAACAGTGGTCAGCTAGAGAAATGCAAGATTTGTCAGTGGCCCTGGAGAGAGAGAAAACAAAGAAAACCAGCAGACAAGTCTTAGGCAGAACATCTGATATGGCAAAATCAGAACAAACTCGTTCCCTTCTTTCAAGATGACTGCTGGCAGCAAGGGCGTTGAATGTTTCATATGCTTTCTTATGACACAGAGCATGTTACTGGACAGACTGAAAAAACAATTCTTGGTTTAACACTCTCTTTTTGGCCTTTGTCAGCTATACAGTCATAGCAGTTTACAACATGTGGTCTGCAGACTCCCAGGGTTCCACAGATGACTTCCAAGGGCTGCAGCAGAAATAACTAAAGAACAAGCTGTTGTCTAGTCGCTTTTCAAGGATCTGTATCTCTCCAGTAAAGTTTATAGGGGTCTGCAGGTGGAGAAAGCTCAAAATCATGGTATTTACACTATTACTATTACATGAGAAGCAAGGGATGGTATTTTTCCAATTAGTACTTCCATGGGTGACTCAGCTACTGCTAGCATGATACATAACTATATTTTCAGAGTATCTTTGCTTCAGCCAGGACACAGAACAAGACCTGGTTACATAATTAGCAACTGTTAAATGATTTGTGTTCTGCTGGTTGTTTAATGGGGCTTCAGACTTCAGTGTATTCTTCTGTAGTGAAGGAAGAATTTCTTGTTCCCCAAGATACTTGTTTATTGGCATTTAACAGTATAAAATCTGAGTATTTCACAAATATTTTTTTAAGAAAACCTGCGAGGTAAGTGGAAAAAATACGGGGGAAAATAAAATAATCTTGGCAACCAGTGTGAGATATTAAAACCTGATCTTTTTAAGCACTTGATGTTTGGGATATTTTTTTTTTTTTTTTTTTTTTGCATATACCAAAAACATAGCCCCCATTGACTTTAGTTACAGCTCTGAACACAGCACTTTCTCACATCAGGAGTGACATTGATCACCAGGGAAATTAGGAGCTTCCGGGTAAACATATACACAGTTTGCCTGGTATGCAAGGAGTTCTTGAGCAGTGGGACAGAGTCCAAGGCAGCATTTAAACCCCAGAGGCCATTTATCCATACCACATCTTCTCTTTGCCTTCAGCTTTAAGTCCTGTACTTCTGAATGATCCAGTCCTTACCTCCACTCCGTAAACTTCCCACCCAGTCCTAATCTTTTTGCACAGCAAAACCTAGGCCCTAGTAAATCCAAGACAAACGGACCACAGACATCAGCCTCATGTACTGCTTGTTTCTTGGACCAGCACTGTTCCCCCTCTCCCTCCCTGAGCATCAGTGTTCCCACTGCCTTTCTCCCTTTCTCCTGTGTCATCTCAGCCAGGTTCAACCCCAAGTTCTTGTGGGTACTCCCCAGCTCTGATGGTCCCTTCCAGCTTCTGTCTTGCACTTTACTTCATCACCAGTGTTCTCCCCCATCACTGATTCTTGTTTAACACTTTCATTCTTCCACCTGCCACCTCCAGGGCCAGTTTCCACTATTCTGAGGCTTCTGCTGTGCAGCAGGTTCCCCTTTCCTCCATAGGACTAGTCAGGGGAAGCTGGCTGAAAACCAGGCTGTGCCCCTCTCTGAGTTCAGGTCTCAACATTAGGTGTGACCTGCCACAGAGCCAGCCTTGTAACAACCGTACAGGAGAAAAAGTTATCTTAAATTTGGACTGGAGTGTGCTCAGGGAAGACAAGTCATCAGGGAGGTTAGCTGCTAAAACTGTGAAGGTTTCTGTTGAACATTTGTGAGTGACAAACCTTCAAGGGCCTCCCTCTGACTGAGCGAACTGTGGCTGCATTTGTTGAAGGAGTGTAAAAGACAGAGCTCTTTCAGCAAGACCCCTTCTCCCTCCTCCCCCCAGCCCTCCTGACTGCAAAGGCCAAATCTCTGCTCCAAATGCCTTTGACCTGAACAAGCCTTTTAGGCTGTATCTGAAAAGTACAGCCATGCATATGGAGGTGTACCTAGTAGAACCAGACAGCTCTGAACAGCTCAATTCTAGGAGCTGAATTCAGAAGAAATTATAACTGGCTGTAAACAGGGCTTTGTGAGGTGTGCAGACAATTTTAATAATACCTGGAGCCACCAGCCTCACCTACAATAACTGATTTCATTTGGAGAAATCTATACAAAAACTGTTTTGGTACAGCCTACAGTAAACAAGCTTTTGTTTTATCCTCCTCCTCCTCATGTTAATTGTGACAGATACAGCCTGACATCATTGTAATCTGGGAAACAGATAGTTAGGAAAGGAATTGCAGCCACACCAGCACCTAGCTTTCATCTGACTTCTTTCTGCTCTTTGATCTCTTAGCTGGCTAATTAAGCAGCTTGAATCAGCACCCTGCCAAAATAGGTTGTGCCTTTTTTCCATACCTGTGACCCTCAGAAAGAACAACCAGTGCACTCACGTTCCGTGAAAAAGGCATTGCATGTGAGTCTTTCAGCTCTGTACATTTAGGTGACCATATAAATGTGTGCTGTGTTCTACTATGGACCCTCCTCCTTCTGCATTTCCTATTTTAAGATGAATTGAGGGAGAAAAAATATAAGCCTTGACATCACATTTTGCAAAGGAAGCAAATGTGCTCCTCCCTAATTCTAAATGAATGGCCTTTTAAGGTGACTGCTGAATTAAATTCCTGTATGATGAAATCAACAGGCATGAGAAAGTTATTTCCGAAAAAGAAAAAAGCTGCAGAGGAAAAAAAAACAACAAAAAAAAATATCACCCAATATGTGATTGCAGGGCTGAGAGCTGAATAGGAGCTATTTACATTGACTCAATAAAGATACTTTACTCAGCTTTGGTAGTAAGGCAGCTTCACAGGCTGAAGGGAAATGGGGATGTACATATTCTGAGCCTGCTAAGCTTCTCTAATGTAAGACATGTGCATTTCATTGAAGTCCTGAAATACCTCATTTAGAAGAAAGATGAATGAAACCCTGAGCACATCTTTCTGTTTATCATACATTACATATTTCTGACATACTTTGAGCAGTACTGTATGCAGCCAACATCAGTCTTTATATATATATGCCTGTAAGGTATGCAGCTAAAACCTAATTTCTGTGAAAACCTAGAATACCCTTAAGACAGAGTAAAAATAATCTCATTAGGGGAATGGGGCACGTCTGGACATTCTCAGGACAGAAGCTCGACCCAAGCACAGCCTGTCACTTTACCCTCGCAGGGGGAAATCACAGGGAACCAAACCACCATGAAATGCAAAAGTTAAACAGTCTCTCTGCAATCTTAAATAAAAAAGAGCCAGAGACCTCCATGAAGGCCATAAATTTTGTAGAGCTCAGGAGGTCACTGATGGTTGATTAACACTACTGAAGCACTTTTCTCTCATTTTTCACAGTGATATTGCAGAAACATGAGAATACAATGGACATGAAATCTGGCTCCAGTTTTTTACCTCTCCTTACACCTGCTGTCCAGGTAACCCTAAAACCTGGGTTCTTCCTCTGTATCTTCCATTATTGGGACTTCTCTTGTGGCTGGATTGTTGATAGAAATAATAGCTGTAGGGCAGGAGAGGTCCTTTAAGGTGTTGGTATTTTTATTATTATTCCATCATCCAGACTTGCTTTAAGTAAGGTTAGACCAAACAGTGATAAAACACTGATGTCTTATCTTAACTGTTCTCAGTGTTGCTACAGGCGATGGTGCTACACCAGAGATAACTGAATGTTAAGGGAGGGTGGCTATTTTAGACAAGCCTACATCTTCAGGAAGGAAGGGAATGTGACACCTCGTTACAGATTTAGTTTTAAGATAAATGAAGCAGAAAGCAATGATTTTCCTTTTTCGAATGTAATTCCTCCTCCTATCACAGTTTTACAGGCGGTAAATTAATTACTTGGGCAGTACAAATAAGGAATGGAGAAGGAGATGAATGATGGCTTGAAGACCTTCCAGAGGTGAATCACTTCTATCACAACAGACAAGGGAACACTGCAGTCAAAGCTACTTTCCGTGTCATAATCTGGAGCTAACCCTGAACTGGATGTCTCAGCAGGGGACATGACAGCACTACACTCTCTTAATTTCTCCTGTCTTCTTTGCTCTCTGTCTACTAAAAGAATGAATTCTGAGTTTTGGACCCTACATATATCTTATCCATAGCAACCACAACACTTCCCTCAGATTTGCCAAAATGCAAATCATGAATTTAGATCAAAGAAGATGGATCTTCCCTTGATACTCTAATTCTGAGCTTGACTGAAATGTAGAAGTAAACATTTTTGTCATCATCAAGGCTTCCTGATGGCCCTTCCCATCTTAGAGCCTCCAGACTCTGGCTTAGCAACCCATGACCTTTGCTAGCAATCAGTAGGAAAGCACTGAAGAAAAATTGCTGAGTGGTGACTCACTCTACCAGAGCTTGGTTGCTCTGTCATTTTCTAATGCTGCTGATGGGAAGATATTTTCTATTGTGAGAGTCTTGTTTTCCTGCTCCATAGGAACAATGATCCATAAGGATTTCCTGAGGAGTGACTTCTCCTTACAGTAAGATTTCTTGTCTCTTAGCCCCTGGAAGATGAACTGAATTACCCATTACCCAGTTACTTATCCCCTTCCTGCTCCCTCTTGCATTTCCAACACTTACTTTAATGCAGAGGACTTCTCATTGGACACAGGTGCTGGAGAACAGGGAACAAATTAAAAACTTTAATAAATCAGCGGAGGAGGTGGAAACATGTAGGACCCAGTAGAGGAGTCAGGGGACCCACGTGGAATACAGCATGGGGGATTGCACTTGGAATTGAGCAACACAGTCCTGGCTACGCTGGAGTGTGAACTCCAGCTTGGAACAGCTGACCCTGATGAGGGTCATAGCAGAGGACTTCTTTATACTCTGATCAGAAGCAGCACTTGGGGCTTCTTAAGAAAGCAAAGGCACAACAGCAGTCAAGGTTTATCTGTTTGGGCAGAAGTCCCAAAGCCACTACATTTTCCCCTTTTATTTACAGCCTTCGGTGATGACTCCTCTCCTCTGATGGCTGCAGACTGTAATGTTTCACTGCAAGCACAGCTGGCTGTTTGGGGTGGCTGACACGCAGAGCTGCACCTGCTAGAATAGATGCTAAGAAAAGAGATGTATTCTGAGAGATACAAAGGCATTGTCTTATCCATGACAGATTGCACGGGCAAAAGAGTTTGTTAAGACCATCCTGTGTGACCTCCTGCACTGACCATACACTGGCTCCTGGTTGGGTGACAGAAAGCCTTTCAAGATGCTACCAAAGCTATAGAAATTACTCTGATCTGATGCTGAGTATTACTAAATATGTGTGTGTGTGCCTTTAGATTGGTGGTGTGGAAGAGATGTCACTCACACTGCATAGCTCACTATTGTCCCTTTTTCTACTCCCAGGAGGCTGGGAGAAGCAGCTGTACTGTGGCGATGCCAACCATCAGCAAAATACAGCAATTGTTTTATGAGTTTAATGCTATTTATTTTCTAATTTATTTACTAGAGATGCGTGTAATGCTCAATGAAAGCCAGTTTGCTGAGGATGAAAGTCTTAAAAACACCCTTCAATTTGCTAATGTATTTTTCTTATTAAACAGATTTTTTGTTTTGTTTTAACATTTAACCTTCATTAAAAAAAAAAGAAACAAAAAAGCAAGAGTGGAGAGTTCAAGCTGAGAGAAGATGGCAGTAGGCAAAGGAAATCAGGTTTAGCCAGGTGTCATCTTCTTGTTTCTAATTACTTGCCCCACCAAGGACAGGGCCCTCATTGCCCTGGGAGCGTACGGTCCCTGCTCCAAAGGCTCACACACTGAAGGGTGAATGGTCACTCTGTGTAACCTATCTGAAGGAGTTCAGTCTGATCTCCAGACAAATATGAGAAAGCTGCTGGCATGGTATTTGCCAGCACAGGTACTGCAATCTCCTCTGTGTTTACTACAGATATTTGTAATGGCTGGGACCCCATGGCAAGCACTGCCGACCTCTGTACCAAGCGGAATTAATTGCAGGATAGAGGCCCACTGTGGAGCAGATAAGAGGGATCCAGAGAAATGACAGAGGCCAGACAGTATTAGATAAATGGTGATGAGAAAGCCTACATTAATAGCAGTAATGAAGCTGTGTTTCCTGAAAAGAGAGCAATACATTCCCTAGTGTGGACATACTTGTTGTTGGCCAAAACGCATTCTGAATTCCTCAATAATCAGGCAGGAAGTGGTAAAATCCATCAGACAAAATGAACAATGTGTTTTTTTCCAACATTAAGAATATATTTTAGATGTTAACTATTACAGAAGAAACATTTTATGGCCAATCAGGCTTATTTTTTCTGCCATACTAAATTTTTCAGTGATGTACAGAAAATGGAATTTCTGTACACAAAGATGTGTTTTAGGCACTTTGTTTCCATCCAGATCAGTACTATACCTAATAGGTGCATTATTCAAAATTACTCACTGCTCTTTCAAAAATTTGCACAAACAGAAATTATGTGTTAGTAGCTTCCCAGTCAAGTAACCAGAGAGAAAAGCAGAATTATAATAGCCATGAGTTTTATGCTTTGTGTAAACAGCTGGAATTAGGTAATTTCTGATTTTTTCTTGTCACTTTGTGTGGTTTTGTTTAGTTTACACCATGACTGAAATCAGTGTTGACTCTGCTTGTTAATGGTCTACAGCCTTGTACCTACCTTGCCTTGGTTGGCTGTTCTGAGAGCCTCCTACCAAGATTTCCTGCCTCCATTTTAGAGGAGCTCTGTCTTTTCTCCGGTAAGTGGAAGTTACTAACCAGCAGATGCTGCTGCCTGAGTTCAGTCAGCAGTGTAACACTGTGATTCCTTCCAGCTTCTTTGCTTGTACATCAAGAGGAAGGAGGATGCTAACTTTACAACTTCTCCCCATTGTGCCCCAGAGGTTAGGCACCTTGCCATATACAGATGTTATCAAAATGGAATCATTTTATAAATAAACTGTGAATTAACAATGATCTACAGAAATGTATGCTTTGGTTCAAGACTGATGTATTCGATTCTTTGAGAACATTCTCTAAATATTCTGAATGTTTTCATTTTATACTTTGTTATGATTTATCACATTGTGGTTTATTTAAGGCTTTCAGTGCTCTCTCTTCCATTTGCTGAACTTTAGATATGGAATTAAAATACGCTTGACTGCACAGTCTTCCTTTATATTCAGAGAAGAAGCCATGTAGCTATCACAATGGATTAAGAGATCTTACATTAAAACCCTGTCACTTTTGCAACTGCATTTATGCAAGAAGACAACAGTAGCTAATGAGTCCATCTAAGACATTGAGTTGAATGGACAATTTTTTCATAGCTGTAGTAATTATGAATACTCTGAAAAAGGCTGCTTTGCCAGTTGTAGCCCAAGAAAATTGAATACTGTTCTCTTGCAAAAAATGCTCAGCAAATGTTCAGCCATCCTATTCCATTACATGCCATTACAAAAAAACCAGTGACTTGTTTATTCATTGGAAGTTCATGCACATACACTACATCTTTTAACAGTCCATAAATACTGCTTTAGCCTGTTTACTGTCAAAGGCACAGGCTCAAGCTAAGAACCCCTCTAAAGGATTACTTCTCCATTTGTCCAGTATGGAGCACCCATAGCGCTAATAGATGCATTGATCCCAAAAATTCAGTGATCCCCAATTCTTTCATACGGGTTCCAACAGCCACCTTTGCTCTCTGGACTCAGGCACAACAGTGTTATGGGGTGATCCACTTATCTGCAGGGAAAGATTTTCTTTTGGGGGATATCCCCCAAAACATCAGGACCAAATTTTCAAGTCTGTCCAAACCAACTTTTTCAAGAAGTAGGGGTTTCCAGTAAGAAATATTAATGGTGTTGAGGTATCTTCACAATAAAATCTTTCTGCTGTTACCAAACCTATTGGCTTCCATTTGGCATTTAGTTATGCCTTAAACCATTTATTTACTGTCTTGCAATGATTCATATAGGTATATAGTGCTGCCAAGTGAATTCCATTACCATGGGGACATTTTCAGACATTTTAAATAGTTGAGATAAATACAATAAACTAGAAAGAACACTGAGAAATCAATTGATGGAAAATGGGAGATCACTAGCTCACAAACTGGAATGAAACATGATGAATTTTTGAACCAGCGAGCCAACTCACCAGCACAAGTTGCTTAATAATACAGTACAGGTAGAACAATACTACATTCTTTTTGCAATAAAGTAGTCAAAACGCTTTTTAAAGAAAGGTAATGTATACAAGTATTTGTTTCTTACACAACTGAACCCTCTTTCGGTAACATTCAATCTAGGTATTTAAAGGAAATAAAGAACACACAGGAACAGCATGTAAGTGTCATGTCCAATAGACTATTCCTATCACAGTATCTTTGATGAAAATGAGTAATATCTGAAAACAGGCATGGGCACTACAAATACTGGTAAATTCATAAAACATCAAGTCATACATCTAGGCATTTCAGGTCTGTCTGTCTATCTATCTATCTATCTATCTATCTATCTTTTATATTTAGTATATTATCTAACAGAGGTGTTCCCATGCACTCCATGAGCAGAAGATTAACTATCAAAAACTGCTATCAATGTATAACCAAACAGTACATGCTTCCCATATATTTGATCAGTTTTTAACCATGGTTTTTACAGGACTTTGGGCATTACATTGGACTGTTAAGGAGGAAAAAAAAATTGTTGGCAAGGAGTTTAGAAACATCCTGTGTAGGAAGAGTCCATGCTGCCAGTTTATCCAAGGAGGACACTTAATGACCTCATGACCCAGAAGCTGTTTCAAACAACATATTTATGACATTATGCAAATAACCCCAACCCTTATTTTTCCACACTTCCATGCAGATTATGTGTTTTTCATTAAAATTTACACACTGTAAGGAGTGTGTCTGAAGTTTGGCTTTGTAACAAGCACATAATTTTTTCAAAAACTCTGTAACATTCTAACTTTCTGTTATTATAACAACACAAGAACTTTCCTTATCTGGAAGACTAAGGACAAGTTTTGGGTTATGCTAATGGATCTACTTTGAAACAAGCTCTTGAAATATTCTTGGCTTATATAGTGGATTCATCATCAAAAAGACCATTATCTCGCATTATGAATCTCAAATGTCTATATAAGTGATTCTTTCAGAACTGTGCTCTATTTCTAGTATTGCTCAGTCATCATAGCAAAATCACTAAGTACTTTTCTCCTTACATAAAATAGAAGTTCAGAATGATGCAATTCAGAACACAAACACAAAGAAGCAATCTGAATTAAGTTTAAGCATTTTCCTTTTCAATGTTTCCAGGCATTTTTTTCACATTATGCACCAATAATTTAACTAACTGGACTGAACCATAATGTGTTTTGAGTATTTCTATACTGCTATTAATATTTTAGCAGTTTGTGGTTTTCTTACAAAATACAGTTTTGAGATTTCTCTTTCTTTTAATAGAGAGCTTTGACTCTGTTCAAGATTGTATAGCCCTTAAATTGCACAATTCCTACTGTCATCAATGGCAGTAGCATTCAGTCAGCCCTATGTGTAATCAGATGTCAACCCTCACACATGGCTTAAGTAAAAAATAGAAAAGAGTTTGCTTTTTGCTTACTGATAAGTATTTCATATCACCTTTTGTTGCAAAAGACAAGTGAGTAGCTCTACTGGATTAACTGGAGCTATATGCATGAGTGTGTTGAGCTTAATGACTGCTGCTAGATAAACTATAAGCAAAGCCCAAAAGACAGGGACAAATAAGTCATCCTCTGACAAAAGCACGAGACAAAACCAAGCAATGAACTATGAAAGCTTGTGTTCATTGATTCTAGCCCAGGGGTTCAACAACTGGGTTTAAGGTGGAACTTAATGATCAAATGCACAAGGAGTACCTGAAATTGAAAATTGCAACTGAATGTCTGAAAAGTGACTTACAGGAGGTTTAGGGTTGATGCTCTGGTGCCGAAACAGCAATAATTTTGTTCATATAGAGCAGCTTCTCAAAAAACCCAGAGTCTAACTACCTTGGACAAACTACACGTTTGTGTGGTAGATTAGACAGGAGTGGTGGTACAAGTCCTTCTCTGTGTGAAATCCTTTGCTCCTAAGGGTCGTGCCAAGTGATTAATTTTGCTTAATCAATTCATTTAAGTGCCAGGTGCAGCCTCCAAGGGCAGCTCTGGGAGCCAAGTCACGTGCTGAGTAAGCACAGTGGCAAAAGGAAGTGCAGTGGTGCACTTGGGACTTGCCTACCCAGAGAGAGCAGAGTCCAGGCTGGTCCAACTTGAGGCACAAAGGGAGAGACTCGTCACTTTGGAATGAATTTGGAGAGGATTCCAGATTGTAGGCATGCCAGGAACTATAACAGAAGCTGGAGTCACATTTTTACAGGTAAACAGAATGAAGTGACAAAGTGATTTGAATGCCAGTAAGTGGCACAATCTGCAACACTTGGCTTCAGCTGTTCAGCATTTGTACCCAAGGCCCTGATGTGCATACTGCTACCTCAAGTCTAATGGCAAGTACTAGATGTGCTGTTGCTTCAGTATGTGCAAAGACAAAGCCCGATTCCATGTTCTTAGGCTGATGTAGATGTCCTTTAATCAAAAGCGGACAACTGGAAAATACAAAGCCAGACTGCTGGGGCCACAGTGGCACAGGGTACACAGTACTTGTTTCCCATCAGAACTTGTCATTGACTTTACTTTTTATAGAAACAATGTCCTGATATGAGTAAAGAGAGTAAAGAGCTGACAACTGTACACACAGAGTTGATGCTTTAATTAATTCTGTAATATTTGATTTATTCTCTAATATTTTCCTCCTGGAATTAAAAAAACCCCACTGTCTAGCATTTATGCAGAAATTAATTTTAAGCTCATCAATTCATTTTAAGAAAAAACATTTTTCTTTGGGAAAGCATAAGTCCTTTCCTGAAATTAAAAAAAAAAAAAAAGGCAATAAAATGTCACATTGCATTACATGTCTAGGTACATTTTTTCCCCTAATCTAATATGCAAAGTATGACAGCAGTACCTTATTCTAGGCTAGGAAGCACTTGCTAATGTAAATAGGCAGGAAGCTCAGCTCCCAAAGGCTTGCTCTCACAGCAGTGGCAGCCTGAGCAGCCCCCTCATGCCCATGGTGCCCTGCTCAGACATAACAGCTCATCAGTGCCCGTTCAGCTGCAGCACTGCTCATTAACAACTGCACATCTGGCTGTGGGGAAAGCCTCGTAAGGATTTACTGAGACCTGCCCAACCCCACTGCGGTTGATTATTAACAAATAATCAAACGGAGAACTGGAATTACAGGACACGTGGCACACACCATCGCCTTGCTCCTGGCCATCCCAGCAGTCGCTGCTACTGCCTGCAAGCAGAGGGGTGGAAGGGCAAGAGGGGCCTTTGCTCAAGGCTCTGATTCCCTGGCATGGGAAATTTATTTTTCAATCTGTCAGCTCACCAGCTTGCATCTGTGACTCTTGTACAAACAACGCGTTAGATGGTGCATTTTTCAAATAGCTTAACACTACTGGAAACCTCCTGTGTCTCCCAAGACGCGAGTCTTTCACAAGGATGAAGGAAACTGCCATGAAGGTTGTGTGTCACCTCACTTAAGGAAGTAATCGTTGTTGGTATGAGTGAAGGGCTAAGGGTTAGGCTGCCTTCCTGCTTCTACTGATCTATATTCCCTGCTACATGACTATAACTGCACAAAGAAACCATTTTCTACCTTAAACAATAAGTGCATGTGTGTGCCTCTCACAAGGATCACATCATTGGGTTGTAATCTATCAAAGCCTCTTTCTTTAGATAATTGAAGTAATGGATGTATACCAGGACAATACAGTAAACACACTACAAAACAAGAGATGCTGTATTTTTCCCGTAGCAATTGTTCAATAGAAGCCTGTGTTCATAACTTTTACAGCATTTTATAAGCATTTGCTAGTGAATGTGGCTCTTTCTTATTGCTGCAAAGCACTTTTTAAAAAAAGCAAGTGGCAAAACTTAAAAGGGGGCCAAGAGGTGAAAATTTTATCTTTCTTCATTTGCCTATCTGTAGAAATCTTGTAGGTGGCAGCCAAAGAGGACAGTCATGATGCAGCAACAATGATAGTTAGGATAGAATAACAGAATGGCCTGGGTTAGAAGAGGCTTTTAAAGTTCTAGTTCTAGACTCCCTGCCACGGGCAGGGACACCTTCCCCTAGACTAGGTTGCTCAGAGCCTCATCCAATCTGGCTATGAACACTTCCAGGGATGGGGCAGCCATAACTTCCCTGGGCAGCCTGTTCCACTGCCTCACCACCCTCTGAGAAAAGAATTTTTCCATATATATAAACTAAACCAACTCTCTTTCAGTTTGAAGCCATTCCCCCTTTCCTGTCACTACATGCTCCAGTGAAAAGTCCATCTTCTTCCTTGTAGGCTCCCTTCAGATACTAAAGGCTGCAATCAGGTCACCATGAAGCCTTCTCTTCTCCAGGCTGAACAATCCCAATTCTCTCAGCCTTTCCTCACAGGAGAGGTGCTCCATCCCTCTAGTTGGTTACTGTGCTGCTTGTGAGTTCACAAGGGTTGTTTCATGACAGCTCTCCTCTGGATACAGAAAAGTGCTCCAAATACAGGCCTGACTCTGGAAACCTTTATTCAGACAAGTGACTGTACTGACTTGGTATGTCCCCAAAGGACAGGGTTGATGGACGAGACAGATTGTGACACCTGATGCCTCATATTACTGTTAGCATTTGTATTACTGCTGTTTCTAGTGCTAGAGAACAAAGCAAAATGGCAGCATTTACAGAGAGATCGTCCAGCGTAAGGGGCAACAGGTGTCCAAGAGGCAACACAGTACAAGAACAAGAGACACGTCGGTCAACGTGACAAGCGGGGGTCAAAGAGCGGCCAAGATGATGGTAGGTATTATTATGATGCCTTATCTGGCTACCTAGAAACAGAGACTAGACAGGAGTAAAGGAAAAAAAGTAGTATTTTATTTGAAAGGCTTTCAGGTGCACACTTCGGGCTCCAGAGGGTCCTGCCTTAGTGGATCCCAAAATGGACAACAGGTCTCGAGTTCTTCACACTTTTATATCAACATAAATTCACCAACCAGAACCCAGCCAATGATGTGATTTCCCCCAAGTTTGCCCCCCTCTTCCCAAGATGATGGTTTACAGTTCTTGTTCTGCGTGTCTTTGGAGAGCAAGTTACAGAGGTTTGTTATGTCTATCTTAGCATAGAGAACAGTACTTAACAAGCTACAGGAAACTTCAGAGCTACACTAGCAGTACAGGATTTGAAAAATAGAAAAGCTAAAACCTAAGGCATCATTCACAAATCTGAGAATTAAGGGTGGGTTTGAAGGAGGATGCTGTACTCATTATTCACTGTTGAGCATCCTCAGCCTCCTATCTTGTAAGAGTTAGACTGTAGACAGGAGTGGGAATTAAGGACTTCACCCAGTGTAACAAAACTGATTGTTTCAGCAAGACATTGCCTGGTACACAGAGATCTGTTACACTTGCACTGCAGCTCCAAAGGATGCTGCATACTTTGGACTGACTGAGCAAGTAGGATTCAGTCTGGAGATGCACCATGTGCCCTACAAACCCAGGAGGGATTGAAGTGTCCACGCAGGAGCAAGCCAGCAGACTACATGTGCACTAGTTCCACCACATCCCATGCTGGAGCTAATACTGTGTGCAAATTCACCTAGTGAGTCACGTCTGCTTGCATTAAAAGAAATACCAAAACAAAATACTCTTCCTATGTCTCACTGGCAAGAAGAGACTGAAACTGGCTAGGCTGGTTGGGAACCAACCTGGAGGCAACCCTAGTTAGCAGATTTTCTCAATAAGGTGAGTGAGTTTTGTTTCTGTATCTAAAGACAAGAGGGACAGAGATGGGGGTTATGGCAGGTAGCATCCTAAATTTAAGTTTGGAAAGCTCTATTAATTTCATGAAAAGCAGTCACAAATATGTATCTCCCATCTTTGAATCAAATAAATAGAATCTACAGAATCCTGAAATTTACTTGTTGAGTTCAGTTTTTTAAAGTTCAATGACATATTTAGTGAAGTCTTTGCTTTTGAAGAGGAACAGCGGATCACTACAGGAATGAAAAAAGTTTGGATTTATTGTATTGTATACAGAACACAGTATTTTTCAAACCTCAGGGACCCATTTCCATTTGCTTTATTTCTCAAAATGAACACAATTTTGCAGAACTTCTGAAGCCTGTGAATTGCTTTATGAAAAGAGACACCCCCCCACACTGCTATTCACAACCCAGAAAAATGGGACATTAACCTCACATAAAACCCACTGGCTTGCATCTTGCTTCCTCATTAAGCCTGTGCCAGTTTTGCCATAGATTTCAAAGGTGCAAGTTCACTTTCGTTTTTCTAACAATCAATCCACAAAGTAACATTTAACTTAAAAGAGAATTCCCCAAAATCATGATTTCCTACTTGAAGACATCCCCATCAGTTACATGCTATTTTCTCAACATTACGTATCTGAAAACCAAAATAAATGTTTTTAAGCAACTTGAAGCCCTTACTACAAGAGAGAAAACAAGTATTATTTGTATTGTTTGTTTTCCCACAATGTGTTTTTATGGGAGAGCTGCGGGGACCATATTTTGCATTCAGCAAACAACTTCTGTGGTGTAAAATGTCTCTTTTTGGTATTCAAATAGCCACGAAAGCAATGTAGCTATATCTCATTGGCATGGACATGACCACCTAAACCAACTAGAATGAAAAAAAAGTTATTTCTTACCTCATCCACTGTGAAAGACACGGATTTATGAGATAACATTTGGCAGTCCTGTGACCAACAATAATAAAAATCTCTTTCCCTTGGGCAACCAAGAACCACAGTACATTGTAACACTTCCAGTTCTTAAACAGTGCTGAACCACACTGTGTAGGGCTGCATACCTTTCTGAAAAGATTATGCATTTTCCTTGTTGTAATAAAAAGTATTCGTTTATCAAATGCACCAAAAAAAAAAAAAAATTGTACATTGGACAGGAAAGAATTGGTTGGAACTCTGTGAGAAACAAAGGCAAACTTAATGTCTGCATTGTTGCTCCTGGCTCCTGGCTATGACTCTACCTACAGAAATATTGCATTATTGATGAATTTTTGTTTGCTGCTGAAATGAAAATTGCTGTTTTCGTCCTCCTAGTACCTGGGCATGTTGTTAAGGTGAACTTTTAATAATGGCAGCAACAAATTATAAAACAAACAACAGTAAATTTCATCAACAGTAAATTTCACCTTTATGTCAATCACCTTTCCCTATTAGAGAAGTGCACTGTGCCTCATGTGAAAGAAAAGGCCAGGAAAGGACCATATTTGAAAATCCCTAACACAAAAGAAAGTATGTTAGGTTTTAATTGCACATCATAAATACAGCTCTCCAGTATTCCAGCTTGGGCATAAAATATCCCAGAGTCTCTTGGAGCCTTTTGGACAGGTACCTGCCCAAAACGTAAAATGGCAATACATTGGAACAGCTCTCTTGGAACAGGAAAGACAGAAGGCATTTTTCTGCCTCTCTTGGAGTCCATGTTTTCCCCTGTCACCTCTGTACTGCAGCGGACGTTTATCCAGGCTGGCATTGGCATTTCTGAGGAGCCAATTCACGGTCTCAAGGACGTGCTAGACCAGCCTAGGCGGTAGGGCTTGGCAGCGGGATTCCCAGGGCACACAAGCGTTCCTTCAGCCGCCTAGAAGGATTTTACCTAGTGCCTGCCAACAGCTGCCTTGAAATGGTTTGGTTGTGGGGTTAGTTTGTTTTGTTTTGTTTTGTTTTTTTCCCAATGAGTCCTCATTCATTACGGGGTACCTGGGCACCCAATCATTACTTCGTGAGGGGAGCAGAGAGTCGAGCGCCGCAGTGCCGCAGCCCGAGGCTCCCCGGGGGTAAGGGAGGCTGGAGGGCCCAGCTTGCTCTGCCCATCGCGGTGCCCATCGCGGTGCCCCTGTCCCGCCGGCCTCTCCCTAGGCCACCCTACGCCAGGCAGGGTGGCCTGCCCTTCCCGGGCCCCGCCGGGCGCGCACGGAGCAGCGCCGCTCGGAGCACGGCCCCGCCGCGAGCAGGGGGCGGCGCGACCGCCTCGCCCCGCGCGCCGAGCCCGGCGGACATCTTTGTTGCGGGCAGGAGCGGCCCGCGCGCCCTGCGGCCTTCGCGCTCCCGCAGCGTGCGCCCGGCTCCAAAATGGCCTCCGAGCGGCCCCTCTGTTCTTCGGCGCGGCGCGGGAGGAAGTAACAGCGAGACCGACCCCGGGCTGGGAGGGGCGGGGGAGAGACGTGGGGACAGCGACGGGCGGAGGGGCTGAGCCGGAAGCCGCTGCGTGCTCGGAGAGGCGGGCGGGGAGCGTGTGAGGAGCTGGGCGGAGGCGGCGAGGGAGAAGGAGGAGGAGCAGGCGGAGGCGGCGGCGGGAGCGGAGCCGCTAAGTCCGTCCGGCCGCGGGAGCGCGTAGGCGCCGTGTGCGGAAGGGCCGCGGCCCCTCGGCGGAATCGGCGTAGGGGGCGTTGGAGAATCGCCGCCGGGTTGGCTGGCGGGAGGCGCTCGGGGAGGAGGGGGCGGCCCGCTCGGTGCCGCCGCGGCTGAGGGAGGCAGGGCGGGAGG
>VZRF01011152.1:2668-143136 GCA_013396875.1 Vireo altiloquus | reverse complement strand
CCCCCCTCCTCTCTAGGGCATTTTTTTGGAGGACTGTGTGTCGTTTGGGTCTGGCTTTTATTGGCGGCTGCACGGGGGCCCACCAGCGCTGCCCCGCCGGCCCTGCCCCTGCAGCCCGACGGGGCCTCGGCCGGTCGTTTCTAAAAAGGAGAAAGTAGAAATTGCAATTTACGAATAGCTGCCCCGGGAGTCTGTATGAAACGCCTTTTTGAGCAGTTTCTGTTTGATCCGCTCGCTTAGCGAACCAGTCTTGCAGAATAAATTGGAGGGATGCTTAGTGTTTCAGGAGGGTGGCTGGGAAAAGGGGCGATTATGCACGAAGATTTTTTTAATGGGCGACTTAAGGAAAAGCAGCTAAACTTATTTTAGCGTGAAGTTGTTGGCTTCACGCTGAACCAGTTATGTGCAAATGTAATTCCGAGAAAAGACAGCGTTCAGGAATCTTCTGCGTGCAGTTTGTGTGCCGCCTCCTGCAGATGAAATATGAACAGAAGACTGTCAGAACTACCCATTCACTGAATGTTTTTTCGTGGCCATTGTAAGCTTCCTCTGACTGACAGTGGCTTCAGGTTATGTTCAGTGAAAGAAATGCTTCCATATGCAGAAATACTTGTGGTCTGTATTAATATCATGACCAAGAAAAAAATCAGTTTATGTAAAATATGCAGGTTTAGCTCCCATGAAAGTTAGATGGGCCACTACTGTATATCTGGGCTTAAAAGGTAGACCATACCATCCTATGGAAGTGGGTTTTTTTGTAGTAATGTCTTTCCAGTGCTAAATGATAATTTAATTTATGACTCGAACTTTCACTGAGATATCAAACTAATATTATTTCTTCTTTATAATTCTACATATATTTTAAAGTTTTTGCCTGCTGAAATGTTAGGAAATAAGGGAAGGTACATTTCTGTGTAGTGTTTAGCATCTCTCACTTGATACCTGCTTAGTTTGTGGGATTACTAGCATCTTTGGCTGTTGATTTGTGAACGTAAGAGCAGTAATTCAATCTGACTTTGGATAACTCCATTTTTTTTTTAAGCTGACTCGTTAATAACAAAAAACATTAAATAGAAATTTTTTACCCTAGGAGCATGGATTGTTACTTAAGTCATTTTGAAATTGAAGCAGATGTAACAAGAAATGTGCATATCATCCATTCACTGATAATAATTCACAGTGTTTCCTTCTGTTTGCCCAAACAGACAAGTAACTGGTCTCTGTTAAAACTGCTTCAGATATGTACTCAGTGTGTGTGTGTTTCTGTGTATATGGATAAAAACGTGATTGTTTATCTTGTGTAGAAATAAAGGATCAGATTTGTCTGCTTTTTAAGCTAAAATACAATAGATTTTGCTTTTTTCTTGCATAGAAATGTCTAAACGTGCACAGCAGAATTGGTTTTTTTTTCTTTAATTGGCTGTCAACTTAGTGGTAGTTGGTGTCTGCCAAGGGGCAGGCTCATACTTCGTGTGCTTTATTTTCTTCAGTTCTTGTAGCTCAGTGTGGCTGCGGTGGTGTTTTTATTACTACCTTAAAATACCCATTAAGACAACAAATAGTTACAAAATACAATGGCTGCAGATTCAAAACCTCGTTTTAAACACAAAGTCAGTGAAGGAAAACTTGCCTCAGAGGAGGTGTAGGAGAGAGAACTGTAGTATGTAGGACTGTAGTATGACACACATTTTTAGTTTCAGTTTATTACCAGACTGTTCACTTAACCTGTCTAGACCAGAGATGTGTATGTATGAGCGACATTCTGTTTTCTCTAAATTGGTGCTCCAGCTCCTGAAATGAGCTAGTTAATTGCAAATGTGTGCTCTGTAATTAGAATGGCATTTAGTCACCATTTAAGTAGTTTAGTTAAGCCTCGTTTAAATTAGTAATTCAAATTTGGGGTAGTGTTAAACTGTAGGTGGTCACAAACTATTCCCTAGGAGCGTTTGAATGTCTTGAGCTGATGTTTGTGGAATAGAAGTCTAGCAAAGGTGGGGATGGAGTAAGTGAGGTAAAGGCATTTCTCAACTGCAAGGGCCAGGAACTCAGTTCACAGAAACCAATGACTTCCTGTTCACCTTGCCAGAGTGAGTTTCATGTATGTCAGGGATGAGTCAAATTATTTTCCAGCCTTGCTTTAATGGTTGCATACTGATACCTCTGTAATGATAACAGGTAGCTCTTTCCTATTCTGTGGGGTTTTTTAATAGGAAAGAACCAAGTCAGTATTTACTTTGATAACTTCAGTTTAATGCAGCAGCCCTGTAAAACCAGGTATTGGCTTCATTGCCTGGACATGGCTGTGAATCTCCTGTAAGCCATGACATCCTTGCTTTGCATTAAGAATCAAAATGTAGCCAGTAGGTTCATAAGCACTTCAGAGGCCAATATGTATCCACTTTCCTTTTGACTGAGTTTGAGTTAGAGCAATGTAAAACACAAGCCTGACTAAACCTTGTTCTGATGTACATCTTGAACTTCCTTCCCCCAAGAGCCTTAATCTTCTCCTTTTTGTGCATCAGTGCTATTCCACACTTCAAATGTGCTTTACAGGAACCTGCTGGTTGCACGGGCTGGCAGGGCTGCTGCTCAGAGTCACTGCCCGGCAGCCCTTCTTAAAGCCACTCATGGGGAAGAGAATAGTTCTGTATCTTTTTTTCAAATGGCTCTTTGTTTAGCTGTTTTCACTCCACGTTTCTGTCATTTAACGCAGTGATAGTTCGGTACACATTTGAAAATAATTTTGGAAGTCGTATTGGTGAACAATATCACTCGGTGTTTCATTCAGAAGCACTTAAGAAGCTAAAATAGAACTGAATTATTTCTTAGTGGCACAGAAGATTCAGAATTTTTTTTTGGTCAACATCGAAAATAACACCTCCAGATACAGTTTTTCTTAATTGCCTTTTTTTTTTCTTTTTACTGTTACTGTTCTTATTACATACAACTATTAATAGTTGTGTGCTTCTTTTTTTTTTTTTTTTTTTTAAATCCAAATATTTAATGTGTTGACTTATAACCAGGGGAAGGATTGATTAAAACATCAGGTAGATTTCTTCCTCCTATGACCCGTTGTAGCTCTAGGGGGATCAATGTTAAGATTCAGCACATAGTTTTGGTCTGACACTTGTAAAATAGAACTTTTTAAATGGAAGATTGCATCATACTCACAAAAGACATGAAACCTGAAGAAAAGAAAAATTACTTTAGGCTGCTCTTTTGGTTGACCACGAAAAAAATCAAAGGATGACAGTGGTCTTTATAGAAGTGTGCACTTCAAGCAGAGAATAGCCCATATGAGGCTTTTTTCTAGTGCTGTGGGGTAAAGGATGACAGGAGAATGACCAGAAAAGTAGAAATACAAACTAGGGTATATGAGGGGTGTGTTCTTTAACATTGTTGGCGAGTGTTGAGCTATGAAGTAGTAGTTTATCAAATTCCAGTCAAAACAGCCTTAATATGTGCAGAAATCAGTCACTCATACAGCGGTGTTATTCCAAAGAAACCTTTCAGAAAGGCAGCTGAAGTCCTTGATGGCAGAATTTCTGGAGTGACATTTGTCTGAGAAAGCATTGTAGGTCGCTGGAGTTGGTTGATGCTGAGAAAAATGTAAGATGGCAGGAAGGTTGGTACTGCTGCCAGTGATTGTCACTGAATTATGGGCAGGTAGATTCTTAGAAGAATAATGCATTAAATATTGCCTATTTTTATATCTTGTACATTCATTTAAAACACTATTCGTATAATGATTCATATTGAACTCTAAATAAAATGAAACTTGACCTAGTGAGGTGGTCAAAATTGCCAAGAATGCTTAAGTTAACATTAACTTAGCTTAAATCAAACCTTTTCCAATGTTGGCCAGTTGCAATGTTTTAATTTCATTTATGTGCAGTTCTGTCACAGTGTGCAGGAAATTCTAGTGTGCCTGGCAGTGTCCTCTGCTTTCCTTTTTGTTCTTTTGTAAGAAACTTACCATGTGATTTTATAGCTTACACTGATACATAACTGGACTGCAGTTGAAAAATTCTGTCTTGATTGTATGTTTTTTCTACAGACAATATAGAAAAACTTCCAGCTGTCATATAGTGGTGTGATTAGATGAGCTTGCTGATGTAATGGAAAGTTAACCTTACAGCAGAGTAGTTTGCAGCTGGGCGTGTGAGCTAATCTCACTCATTCGATGTTGTGCAGTTATCAGAACTGATAGAAGGGCAGCCTGAGCTCACCCCGGATGGTAGTTCCTGGGTGAATCTGTTGGCCAGCTGCTTGAAAGGAGGCAATTCTGCTGCTCTGCCCACCCTCCTGCCTCTTCAACCCAATAGTGAGTCAGTTCAATGGAGCTTGGCTCACTGGGTCTGCCTGTTTTTAGTTCCTCAAGATGATTTTTCTTTCTATTATTTGAGTTCCCTGAACCTTTCATACCATGTGACTATGGAAGTGTTGGCATGGAAAAAGAAATGCAAGTAAGCTCGAGGCAAGAGATGGAACTTCATCTGACCATTTGGGCAGTAGAGAGATACATTCCTAGTTTAGTGAGATGCAGCCTTGGTTTAGTGTGTGCTTTAGACTGGTGTAACATGGCACTGCTGCAAAGAGAAGAGAGCTTGATTTTCTGTTCCCACCCAAACACTGAATCTTAATGTAGGCTGGCAGTTGCTGTGTTAGTGTGCCCAAGGCACAGAGATACGTGGTAGCTGATCTAGTTGTACAACTTGTTTATTTCCACTCTATCAGTGGTTGAGATAGGGAAGGAGGAAGACTGTATCGGGTTGGAGGAATTAGTGCTAGTGGTTGAGAATGTAGTACTCTCCTCTTGGTGAGAGCTGGTGACTTATCTGAGGATAAACACAAGTGAGCAAAGTTTAATGGCTTTTATTTCAGCTCCTGTCGCTTACTCCTTGATCACTGAATGGGTGAGGTGATCTGGCTTTTTATTACAGGCTGTTGAATCATTGCCTATGACGTTTATGGTAATACTGTATTAGCATTAGGACTTTTCTAGAGTGATTTGTAAAACTAAGGCCCTCATTTATGATGGCTGCAGAAATCTCACAGTGCAGAGGGTCTTGTAGTTGCAACCAGTTCCTGACTGTGATGGTATCTTGAGATACCAGTTTTAGCTGACTTCCTGTTATAAAAGAAGAAAAAAAAGGCAGTTGTGAAGCATTAAAAGCTATTGCTGGAGAAATTTAATTCTCTGGAAGCTTTCTGACAGCAGAGGCTTATCTGAATGTGTGATCTTACCAATATGCAGTGTAGTAAAATTCCAGATGCTGGCTCAAATGTAGTGTAATGATTTCACATTTGGGACAGTGAAAATTTCCCAAGTTGACTGATGCCAAGAAATCCATCCTCTTATTTCTCTCCATCCCTTGCTTCTGGAAACAAACATGTCCTAATTGTAGTTCTTAAAGGTGTACTAACAAACCAAGAGATTCAAGGTTTATCTTAGTTTCTTCTTGGGAGGCTTTGCCAGATGGTGTGAAACCAAGGTCTGAGTAATCCCTTGATGATGGGTAAAGGGAAGCCATCCTGTTGGATGAAGCCTTCTGTGTTCTTTATTTTTGTAGCACTTAGTTGAGGGAGAACTTATCAGAGAATAGGCTGCAAACTGCTGCAGTATGGTACTGAAGTTCACAGTCACCTCCTACTGCTCAGCTGTGCCAAATATTGACCTTCAGTGCTCTTGTTTGCAATTCTGTAGGCATCTGCAAACCAGTAAGTTCTCAGAGCAGTGGAAAGAACCTGCAGTTTCTGTGTGAGAGACTGAAGCAATGAGGAACAACACCTTCAGGAGACTGGGACAAAAACCATAGTATGTGGTTGGTTGTTGTACCGTTGAGGATTGTGAATAAAAGGAATCTCCTTTTCAGTCAGTTAAAGAAAAAAATGTCTAAATGTTACAGCATCAAAACAATGCTGAAGACTAGATGCTTAAAAGGAGGAGAAGGTAGGGGTAATGAGCCCCCATCCCATAAAAATTTGGCAAGGAAAGCTGTGAATTTCAGCAGGGAGTTTTTCCTTACTAGCAATTTCAAATTTAGCAAGTTAATTTTTGAGCTGGGTTGTGGTGTTCCTTTTCATGTGTTTACTAACAGGGACTCTGTAGGTCTTTTGAGGTTTTGTTATGTTCAGAATTCTCGAACAGTTGAAATTTTCAGCTGGTGAGTTCAAAATTATATTAATACTCAGTATTTGATGCAGACCAAGTTAAGTTATTTGAATGTCGGTATGCTAGTAATGAAGAGTCACTGGCGTCTTGTTTGTCCAAACACATGCAAGAGTTCATATGGAGAAGACTTTGAAAGTGATTAAGACACAGCTTCTGCAAAGAAGTGTTCAATAGATGGCCTCTAACCTGGTTGCTGAATGATTTTCACTTGCCCCTGGCTTTGTATCTCTGACTTCTCACCTTGTAATCTGCCTGTAAGGCATCCAGTGGCCCCCTAGGTAAATGTGACTCTTTTTTGGTCTGTTCAATTCTTTGTTGCTGTGGGCATCAGCAATGATCCTGGGTTTCCTGTTGCTTTGAATTGTGTTTCTCGTTATGAATCTTGGCCATGGAGTTCTCTGGTGTGGCAGCAAGGTATGGAGAGGATTTAACTCCCACTCAAAAACTTGACAGGGCTAATCATGCAGGATGGCTGCTTGGCTGCTGTACATGTTGGACCATATAATATATGCTCTTCACAGCCAGCTTCCTCACTAAAGCCAAAAACAAAAGGACTTGGGAAGCTGAGAAACCAACAGCTTTGGTGCTGTTAATCACTGGGGTGGTTTGCAATCCAGCTGTGGCTTAATTCCTTACAGTCTTCAGTTTTGTCATCCAAAGCAGTTTGCTGGTGATTTGGTTGCTCTCAGGTGTGTTGCTTTCCTCTTCGAGAAACATGTGCAGTAAACACCAAGTTAAAAAATAAAACTTTGACATAGAATAAATGAAATAAAACTTCAGAGTTTCTAAATGCCAAACTATTCTACAGATGAATGGTAGTTATACCAGTTCTGTATTGTAATAGTTTTAATATTAAACCTGGATGATAAATTTTATGCTAGATATGGACCATTCTTTGTATCAGTTGCCATTGAAACCAGCAGGGAAACAATCTTAACTTTTACTTACTATCTTCCTTACACGGTAATTATAATGGGAGCTATCTTTCTGTGGTATCTCTCTAGTTTAAAAATAAAGATAATTAAAAACAATGCAGCCAGCCAGCTGTGTTTCATAACATCTAAATTTAACACATGGAGAGGTTTTTAATACTTGACTTGGCATAATTCTTTGAAACAACACCTGTGTCTTTTTTTAATCATCGTGGTCTCATTAGAATTCTTTATATTCTAAATAGAAATATAAAATGAAATATAATTTTCAGTGTGGAAATAGTTAAAAGCTAAAATTCTTGAAGTATTAGTAGCGTAATAATACCCGTAAGAACTGCTCTCAAGGTTTGATGAACCTTGTAGTAGAAGTATTAAAGACAAAAACTAACACGATTTCAGCATATCATGAAAATTCAATTTATAATTAAAAAGCCTAATTCTGTATTTTGGTGTCATTAAAATATGCTCTCATGGGGGGAAAATGGATACTGTAGAGAAATACCTACCCTGCTTCAAGTGATAATAAATACTGTAACTTAACTTTAGACGACTACTATGCATCTTTTATGAAAAGACATATTACAATGACTCATTGGTGATACCTTGCTAATTGAGATAGTCTCAGGGTATGTTTTAATTTTGTCCAAAGAAATTGTTTGAGATGGAAGAGTTGGTGTTTTCAGATGTACTTGTGTGTTTCACTGTTCTGTGGTGCTAGTTTGCTACTGCACAAAAGTGCAGTAAGCTTTAAAAGATGAGGCAAGGGACAGGGACATGTGCCTTAAAATTTTAGCTCGAAATGTCTGTTTTGACGAAACCTGCAGGACTTCTGAAAGCTTCTCTATGGCAGAGGGTAGGGAGTTCAACATAGATACTAGTATAGGAAAATGCGAATATACAGAAAACCGGATGACTTCCATATTGGAATGAGTTGCATCCACCATCTAGAAACGTATGCTAAAAGCCCTTCACCTTATTTACTTCTCAGATGAGAATTGTCCACATTAACAGAAAGATCAAGATGAAACACTGTAACTTTTCCCTTTTAGGGGAACACACTTCATTTAGACTATGTTGAATGTACTTGAGTATTTTTGCATGAATGATTCACCTCTCATTAGCATTTCTGCACCTACATGTTCAAGAAATTTTACTAGATCTGATAGTAGTCCTTTGGGCTAGAGCTGTAATGATGCAATTTCTTGTCCTGCCATCCTTAGAGCTGCTTGATGAGGAGAGAGAATGGGATGTGCTGCTGGGGAGTTCATTTCTGTGGGGGTGCAAGGCATCAAACAGAAGGAAGTGCAAAGTGCACACCTGCAAATGCCTTTTTGAGAGATTGGATTGTCAAATCCAATTGGATTGCAGCAATCTGCTCTTCCTGATTCCTCTTCTGTGCTTGGGCATATGTGAGATGCCTGTGCTGTTTCTACTCCTTCACCCCGAGGTATGGTGTGGGAATTAATTGGTTTGGGGTTTTTTTTGTGTGTTTGGGTTTTTTTTCTCCATTTTGGTTTTTTTATCACTGCTGCTGAATCTTTGAGTTAACTGATCAATCTGTGTGCAAATTTTGAAGGAAAATGCAATGTTAAGGTCAACCAAAAGGAACTGAAAAATGCTTGACAGTGACTTAGATGAAAAGGATATGGCAAAGAAACTAAACAGTACATTGAAGCATGACATGTTAGTGTGTTTCTTAATACTTACTACCTACTGTGTTTCCAGTGCCAAGTGAGACTCTTGAAATGATCTCCATGTAGAGGCACTAATCTACTTGGGGGAGAATTTCCATTTTCTTAAAAATGACTCTTTTCAAACCCATAGTTTAGTTGATGTCATAGGAGATGAAAATAGCATGAGATAAAACTGTCTCAAAGATGCCACCATTTTGGTATTGGTTGGTGGAGGATTTTTTTAGTTTGGTTTTTTTTTAAATTATTGTAAAATCTTTTATTTACGTGTCTTTTGGGAACTATCTGCAAGCGAAATAGACAAAGAGACATGTTAAATATAAAGTGTAATTACAGTTTGTTTTCGTTCTTGTTGGAGTTGTTTGTTTGTTTGTGTGTAGTGGGTTTTTTTGCCCTGGAGGCTTTGTATCCAGGGATTTTCCATAGGTTTTTTTTGTTTGTTTTGGTTTGGTTTTTTTCTTTTTTTCTTTTTTAGCTTTCATCTTCAACCCTTGGTTCAGTGTTTGTATTGGAATAAACATTCAAGGACAGCAAAAAGTGAGGAGGAGGAGATGGGGAGGTTTACAGTGGTGATTGATGCACCAAGTGATGTGTGGTTGGTGCATGATCTGTGCTGTTGGTGACACCAGGTCCCCAGCTGCCATTTCATTTCGACCCCTACTTTACAGAGTGGAAGATAATCGGTCACTTCACTGTCAAATGCGATTTCGAGTTGGCCATTTCAGTTGGATGGAAGTTGCTGTGTGATGGTGGTCTGTGTGCTGCTCTCTGCAGGCAGACTGAGGGTTTTTTAAAGCCAGAATAAAGGGGAAAATGCACAAAAACTCAAGAAGCTTTCAAATTGTATTCTTGTACTTTAAAATTTCATTTAAAATGCAAAACTGGTTTATTTTCAATTGTATAGCTAATTCTAGTGGAGGTTGAACTATTACAAAAAATTGTCAACATTTGTGGCTGGCTTGAATATTTTGTAGTCATTATGGGTAGAACTTTCAATATTGTATATTTTAGTTATACAGGCCTGCTTGTATAGTTTGACAGCCTTCCTCCCTCTCTGCCCCTTCACTCCCCCCATTTATCTATAATTAGTTTTGTTTTTCTAAATACTTAACTGGCTTCATTTTCCTGTAGTTGTCTGCTTTCTTACACTTTGGCTGTTTAGAGAAGTGCAGCACTGGCTGTATTTGCTATAGTTGCTGTGCATATTTATTGTACACTGGCTCTGAAGTCTGTCAGATTTCTTTTTAGTAGACAGCTTAAGGTTTAGTAGTGTTCCTGCTACATCCTGTTTGCTTTTCTTTGGAGTTTTCTGCTTTCCTGCTGGATATGCTGCCTGTAGCTCAACAGACAGATGATGCTGTCTATTCTTTCTGGTCTTTACAGTGCAGAATCCTTCTTGCAGAATCCTTTTGCTCTTAGACATCGCACGTGTTTCAGCACTATTTTTAATAAAGCAGATGATAGTGTCTGGTATGGGAAAAAAAGAGAGAATCCTGAAGCTCATTCTTCGTGTATACTTACTCACTGTGCCTTGTGACATTTTGAGGAGCAGTTGAATTAGTGCATTCAGTGGATCAGTGCTTGAAATTATTAATTATTGACTTACTCCTCTTGCTGCTAGAGACTGAAAGAGATCCTCATTTCTTAGTTGTGGTTATACATTGAAAGAATTTTCTTTTTTTTCAATACTTTATGATTTTTTTTTCTAATGTAGGCCATAACCTCAGTTCGCACTTGGAAATCAAGTTGTTGTCTTGCAAAGGAAGGCTGCAGCTGATGTCTGTTTGAGGGAATAGAAGTGCTCATTTCCTTTCCCTCAGTGCTAGACTTCTATCATGCAGATTACAGCAGATGTTACTGACCTAGCAAATATTTTTGCTTTACTCTGAATAGTGAAAGGACAAACATATTCATAGATGTTCAGTTTAAGTTTAGCTTTGCAAATAGATCTGATGAGTTTCCCTTTTATACTGTTATTTCTCTGCTTTGTTCTTTTGTTGTTTGGGGTTTTTTTCTGTTGATCATTGTTTTTTTAATATGGATTGTGTTTATCTTAAGGATTTTTGCAGAGAAAAAAGTCAGAGCTGAGGTACTAAATATTATCGTAACAAATGCTCATGGGTTGTAGAAGCATTATTACACTAAATACTGCTACCCGAAGTCTGTCTTTTAAGAATGCAGTAACAAAAACTGTAAGTTGCAAGATGTGCAGTTGCTGTCTGTCTCTGGGATGTGGAGGGACAAGATGGAGAGATGTCTCACTTGTTTTCTTTATGTATTGCCTCCATATTGACAAGTGGAAAAAATGCTAAGTTTGATAAACTGTAGAAAATTTAAAGGGGTTTTGAAGATGTTGGTAAGGCCTTCTTGCAAATGTTGGAGGCTTCTTTGTATTGATATGGAGACAAACAACTAGCAGTGTTAGAAAGAAGACAATAAAAAGTTACCGTGTCAGGGATAGTGGATGAAATAGAAGTAAACAGTGTTTACAGACCAGTCTTTCTGCATAGAACTATAAACTATCAAGCTGGTCATACTCACATCATTGTGGTAGGACATTGCATTGAAATACTGTGGCTAAAGAGTTTGTAGAAATTCAGCTAAAAGTTCTAAAAAGTTTATTTTAATTATTGAAATAATGGTTAGAGCAGGTGCAAGTTCTTGGGTTTTAGCAGCACTGACATATTTTCAAAGTAAATTGTGTATGAAGAAAACTTGCCCTATGTCTAGTTACCTTACCAAAATAAATTGACACCATAGCAAATTTAAATTGTAGAAAAAAACCCACTGTGTTCAGAAGGTGCTCCTGGTTCCAGCTGTGTGAAATGAGTCAAAAATGATCAGCTTTTCTTTTCATTGCTGATGACGACAAACATTGCTGTCCTATGCCAAATGCAGAGGATATCTGCCCTTTCTAGTATCACTTCATGTTGTGATCAGATTTCAACAATTTTTGGATTTTCTGTGATGCCTCTGGGTACTTTTAAGAACAGTATTTCCTAGGAGGTGACTAGAGAAAAAAAAAAGTACTTCTTAGAATAAGTTTGGCTGAGAAGCACTAAAGCCAACTTTGATTGGAAAGGACGGTGACTCCCTGATGTCACACTGCTTTTCTGTTTGGTCTATTTTCTCTCTAGCTGTCTTCATTAATATTTGCTGCTAGTTTGGCTATGTCATAAATCCTCAAAGAGTTTTCATAACTGTTGGTTGCTACCAGTGCACAGCAGCTGCACTTACCCCTGTTGAGTATAAGCTGAACTCTCAGCTTGCACATCATAGAGGTAAAAAATGGCTTTAGCTCACCTTGGACCTCCATCCCCACTTGATCGGAGGGATAAGGTATGCTCTTTTGTCAGGCACTGGACCTTAGGCCGGAGACTGTCATCTTTTGGCCCAGATGGTATTACCTGAAGAATGACTTTAAATTTATCATTGCTGGACACAGTCATCCAGAATAAAGGAGAAATGTAAATTACAGTGTCTGGGCAATAACAAAGAGGGTAGACACATTAAAAAAAAAAAAGGGATTTATTTTTTTTTTTAATCAGTGTTCTCCCTTAGAACTGCTTGGGAAGCAACTGATACCTTGTTTCTCTTTTCACTCATTTGCAGAGTTAGAGCAGTTTGCCTCTGGCTATTAATTCATTGATTCAGATGATGGATCCAAAAACACCAGCTCTGCAGCTGTTTTATGCGGGCTGTGACATTAGGCTTGAGGGAAACGTACATTAAAGCAACATTGAGTACACAGAGTGGATGCACTGGAAGTCAGCTAAGGCCAAATTCATAATTGTATGGCTTCCCTTCATTTGTGCTAGGTTAAATCTGAGATGGCTGACAACTACAAGAACATACAAATATTAGAGGACTTGATAAAAAATGATAACTGGAATGCAACATGGGTGAATATAAAGTGATACATATGGACTGTTGTGCTGCATGCTCAGTTATAAGCTGTGAACATTTTTTAAAGCTCAGGAGCGAGGTCTTGTGTACAGTTCAGTGTCATCTGCTCAGTACTCGGAAGGAGTCAATAAGTTACATGTTGGGAATTGGTAAAAAAGAATCAGAGAGTAAGAAGGAGCACATGATCAGACATTGGATCTGTGAATGTTTTGCCTCTTGGATACTATGTGTACAGCTCTTGCCCTGGCCTCTCCAGACCAGTACAAAGCTAGAGTAGTTACATAAGAGCAGGAGGAGCAATTAGAGACATGAAATGGCTTCTTTTGAATGCAGTATGATAGATGATTTGGGCTGTTTTCCAATGAAGATACTACTGTGCGGCAGTTAAGCTAATAGGAGATAATTCTGAAATGATAAAGTCCTCCTTATAACAATGTACTCCCTACAACTACTTAAAGGAGGGAGTCCTTGCTACAGGGACTTTTGTGCATGATGTTTTTGTGATGGTAAGAAGAATGTGTGTGGAAGAGAAATTGGCCAAATGCTATTTAAGTGAAGAAATAACCCCATCCTAAAAGCTTTTGAGATCTTTGGTGACTGTGGAGGTGTTTAGAAAAACACTACTCTGTTTATTCTGCTGGATGTGCTACTTTAGCTGTATGTTTCTGGCCACTGTTGAAGCCAGGAACTTTGTCAAAAGCCGTGTGGCTGTTCTTGCGGGATGATAGGTTTTGAAACAGTACTGCTTTTGTCCAGGGAAGGAGGCCTTTCTGCGTGCTTGGTGAACTAGTGCTTGGTAATGTTACCTTGTTTCACAGATCAAAGTAGTGATGTGCAACATGATACCTCATAGGAATATAGTATTTAAAGTGGTTGATATTAAAATCTTTGAGTACTGGGACTTCTGTGGGATCTGCAGTATTAGTTGTATTCCAGCCTTTGCAGCTTGCTGAAGTTCTGCTGCATGTGCATCTGTCTTCCTCCCAAAGCAAAGGGAGGCTTCCTCCCAGAGCATCTTGTGCAACCTTTCTGCAGGGCACAGAGAAGGACTGGCATTGATCAGCAGTGCTTTGCTTTTTCTTGTCCTCAGAAGAGTACAGCAGCAGTGTACCTAATGTCCTGAGCTGTTATGGCTCTGGATGCTGATAGTACATGAAGGGGGTGTAAAAGCAGAAGGCATGTATTGCATTAGGTAGAAAAGCGGAAGGGGGCTTCGGTGCTGCTTTGAACTGCAGTCTCCATTACAGTGTAAATTTTCTAAAAATGGATTCAGACTCTGGGACTGTGGGATTGATTAAAAAATTAGATGTTAAGGTGCAGAAGCATCTTAACTGCTGATCTACAATTTACTATTAAGATTTTTTTTTTACTTATTTTTTTGATATCAATGTCTTGTAATACTCAAGCATGGGAAGATGTTTAGTGACAAACAGAAACTTGAAGGATCTTTGTGATTCAGCTTTGTAGTTAAGGTATTGTAAGTGACGTGTTGGAGAGCTGTTGTAGACCTCTTGTCATGCACAGAGTTAGGTGCTGTTGAGCAGACACTTAACTTGTGCTCCCTGCTTTGTTCTTTATTTTCTGGCTGTTGAACCATGACAGTTGTGCCCAAGGTTGCAGCAGTGCTCTAATGCTCAGTGAAGTCAATCGACACTGTTCACTGAATATGTAAAGTGACTTAGAAATACAGAATCCTGGGAGACATTTGCTATGTTGATCACTTTGTACCTTTTCCACACTAAAATAGAAATACTATGCAGTAGTATGGTGAAATAAGATTACATATTCTGGTGAACACCTCAGAAGAAGAAACACCCTTGAACCTATTACAGGTTCAGGTAGCAAATGGTGAACAAAAACCATGTTGAATAACTGAACTAAAAAGAGCTATTGTATAACTGCCTGTATTTACCATTAAATGGCTGGAGTTCATGGAGTATATTACTATGAAATTAGGTTGTTTTATGTGTAATCCAAACTAAATTAAGGCTATTAACAAAGTAAATTGTGGAGGCCTACAGGAAAGCTGAAGAGGGAATTTTAACAAAGTCATGAAGTGAGAGGACAAGGGGGAATGGCCTTAAGCTGTCAGAGGATAGGTTCAGATTAGCTATTAGGAAAAAAATCTTTATTGTGAGGGAGGTGAGGCACTGGAGCTGGTTGTCCAGAGAAGTTGTGGATGCCCCATCCCTGGGAGTGTTCAAGGTCTGGTTGGATGAGGCTTAGAGCAGACTGATCTAGTGGAAAGTGTCCATGCTCATGACAGGGAGTTTAGAAGCAGATATTCCTCAAGATCCCTTCCAAACCAAACCATTCATTGATTCTGCTTAAAATACTGTATACTGAGTGTACTAGGTGGAAAATATTGTAGGTTACTTTGATCAAATGTAAGTAACTTTTTCTTTTCTTTCTCACACTGCCCCTGTTTCTTTCCCTGGATTGCGGCTGCACCTTTATGGACTCGTTTTGCTGTCTTGCTGCAATGCTTCAAATTCATCGTTTGGACTACTTCTGGATGTATTCTATTGATATCTTCAATCCTGAAAATGATGAAAATGTGTTGTTTACAAAGTAGCTGTAAGTATAACTTTGATGCAGATGTTTTACAGCTAATGTGGAAATATAAGCAGCATTAGGTATTTAGTAGATGAACTAAAACTGAGCTTAGGTAGCAGCTGGTTGAAAATGAGGAGTTGATAAAAGTTAAGGGGAAGATATAAGTATTAGAAATATGAGATCTCATTTGGCACCATATTCAAGACAGTGGAAGTCAATTCTTTTACAAAAAAAGTACTAAGTTTCTTTAATTCCTGCTACAGCTTTTAAAATAACTCAATTCCTAAATTGTTTTGGTCTCTTTAGAAGTAGCAAGTTATGGACAAATACAATCATTTAAAAACCAGTATGTTAGAAACTTCAATCTTAATTGATATACCAGAAATCTGAATCTGCCATCCAGCTGCAGTTTTTTAAAAGGCTCATTCCTATCAATGACAAGTGCTCACATTAAACACAGCATTAGTGCCCAGTGTAGCATTTCATACATCTTCATCTTTCTGGTTAGTACCATTTATATTTCATTATCTAAAATTTTGGGTGTAATTACTGTAGACCCATGTAATAGAGCAAACAACCCCAAAATTGCCATCTGTTCTTTTTTAGCGTTTCATACTCAGTGATCTAAAAGTTCTTAGAACTATCCTAAGTGTGGAGCTCTATATAAGGAGGAGGGGAAGAGAAATAACATTCTCTCTTTTGAACTAACTTTATTAGTTCAAAACAAGAATTACATGGAAACCCATTCTTTTAAATAAAAGAATTAGCTAATGAGGGGGTGAGCTGTTCCTGGTAAACATGACACGCATTAAAAGGTATGTAGATACTGAAAAATGCAGGTAGTTGACAACTGGAACTATTAAGAGTGTCTGACTGTGATTACATATTTCATATCTGGTAGGATGAATAGCAATTCCTTATCCTTAATGGTTATTAAGGACTTGCACTGTTAAGGAGCTCTTTAAAATCTTAAAAAGCACTGACCTGCATGTCATGTAATATCTCTGAAGCACTGGCTTCTGCTCAAGGTTTTAGCTTGTGATAAATTCCATTCCTTACATGTAGTAATAGATTGGAAGATTAAAACAAATATTTGGATTTTAAATTCCTGGCTAATTTTTAAAATATTTTAAAACATTTAAGAGGAGATTATAGCTGCACCAAAGGCTAATTGAAACAAAAAACTTCTTTAAAAAGTTAAAAAGCTTCTTAAAAAAGTTCCTTGATGACAAGACACAAAGATTCCTACATTTAGAGAATAAATGTTTAATAACATTTATTGCTTTATGTGTATTTAAACTTGAACTTCTAATTTAATCTTTGCAGTGGTGTAGCTTTGTTTGAGATTAATAGTTTATTTGCCAAATGGAGAAATCAGTTGTGTGACCTGAAGCAGAGAGTCCATTTGTTTACTAGTGCTGTTAGATTGCCAAGAGGTTAGTTCTTCTTGTATTCAGTACTTTAAAGGTGATAGTGGTTTTATATCCTTGCTTTAGAAGAAAACTTCTATTTGAAATTCTGATTTATTATTGTATTGTTTATTCTGTCACTTTTAGAAAGAAAAAATTTCAAAATAAGCATGAGTCAACCATATACCAAACTTAAATTAACCATACTGTATCCCATACAGAGAAGTTCTGAGGCAATAGTGCCTGTAGTAGAAAATTTTTTTACAAATTATTTTTTAGAATTCCTCTGTGCTCATGAAGATGATTTTAGGGAGTGGAATTTAAACTTATAGACAGCACTTCATTTGTGTGGATATATACAACTCTCTTAAACTCTGGAACTGAGGCAGTACCACCATCACAAGACATCCTCTCAACTTTGCATGGACATAAAGCCTAAAGGCTGAAATCATTGCTCCATGACAAGCAGTGCCTTGTGTTGCTTTAAGTAGACAGTTGTCTCAAGAAAGTGTTTTGAGATTCTTTGTAAAATATTTAAACTGTCCCATCTCATAAGACAATCCTGACATGCTGCATTAATAAACAAGCAGTTGTAAGATTGCTGGAAGAGTAATGTAAAGGTAGCAGTTGATCTTTGAAAGATTTCTGGGTCTAGTACAGTGAGGAGGAGGCATTTTAAGCACCTCCAGCATTTTCATTAATGTGGTGAGAAGAAGTAATGGCTCACACCCAAAATTCTTCTCTTATTTACCAGTAGGCACTATTTTGGGTAAGTTTTTCAGAGTACAAGGCAACTGAAGTTTTGCCTTTATGGAGAGTTTGTTGCGAGGCATGCTGCATTAGCATAGCTCTGGGTTTAACGTGAAGGCCTCCAGATGTGACTCAGAGGCAGAGGTGTCAGGTTGGTTCCTATCATGCTGAGGCAGTGCCACCATGACTTGGAAGTACAGGAAAGGTGTGTTCATACTGCTGGACTGTGTTTCAAATGAGCCTTGGTACCAAGCTGATTATGTTTTAATTTGTTTGCACGTGCACACTCTTGTGCTTGTACAAACAGTCATAATACGGCAATTGTATTTGCTCAAAATACTCTTAGTATAGCTGACTTTCTGTGCCAGTTTTTTGGCTACCCAGTCAAAAAATTTTTTTTTCTTATTTTTTGTTGCAGTTCATTGCATTGCCTTGAATGTATACAGCTTGGGTTGTTCAGATGTTGGGTAGATAGCAGTTTTCTACAAACGTGAAAATGAAGTGAACATTTCAATAACTAAGAATACAAGCCAGCTAAGAAATTACATGATTTCTTTTTAACTTTTTCTTTCCTAAATATCTCTTGCTTTAGCAACAGAAGAACCTTGAAGGATATGTGGGGTTTGCAAATCTTCCAAATCAAGTTTACCGAAAGTCTGTGAAGAGAGGATTTGAATTCACTCTCATGGTAGTAGGTAAGTTTCTTTCTTTGTTTTGAACGTTGATCGTTAGTAGTGTTTTGATGTAATTCTTAGAATCTGTGATGACGATGTAAGTATGTTTTGCATGATCTCATGAGGAAACATGGATCTTCCCCTGCTAGACTGATAAGTCTAGGTTGGTTAAAAAGAACATCTGGTCTGCAAGTTGATGAGGAGACAAGTAAATTTGGACAACTTTATAGTTCATACAGTCTTAAAATAGTTTGGTATGCATCTGGTCTAAAATGCTACTTACAAGTATGACAGAAGTAATTTGAACTTGATTCTCATTTGAATAAAAAAAAAGAACTGTTTTTGTGGTTGAGTGCAATGCGGCAAACCTTGTACATAACCAGGGAGTAGGATCCTGTATATCCTGCACTTCTGTGACCACAAAACTATGCTACAAAATCAAAGCTTTAATTTAAACAAACCTTTCTAGTTTGTATGGTTGCAAAGAAAACCAAATGTATACAGTTT
Organism: Vireo altiloquus; assembly: GCA_013396875.1. Classification (NCBI taxonomy): domain Eukaryota; kingdom Metazoa; phylum Chordata; class Aves; order Passeriformes; family Vireonidae; genus Vireo; species Vireo altiloquus. Next base: position 124,536 of record VZRF01011152.1, on the reverse strand, counting down.
GTTCCCTATGGACTACAGAAAATGGGAAATTATCGTTAGTATGAGTGAATAATACTATTCAGAACAGTTCATTTAGGCTTCAGTGATGACCCAAACTTGTCTGATTCTCATTTGAATAATTTCCTTTCTTTATTTTTTCTTGCTCTTTCAAGTACTTTTATGATAGTAGACTGTTAGTAAAGTTGGGTATGTTTGTGTGTAACTGATGCTAACTGGATATATGATCATGTTTTGACGTGCTAATGAGCAAAATAATAATAATAGTTTAAAAAGTGTTTTATAACAGCCATCTGTCTCTGTTTCTTAGCTTTATCTTTTGTAATTTGGCTAGCTTGAAAGTGCTTTGTTTTGTGATCAGCACAATGGATATCTTGTGCAGACTTTATGTACATGTAGCATGTAACATAATAGTACTATTGACAGAATTAGAAATCAAGGGCAAATTGGTGAAAACTCATTGTAGATTATTTGTATTTTTCTTCTTATTACAAAAGTGAGCTAGAATTTTAAAATTTGAGGGTTGCTTTTTTCTTTTGGATCTTGATAACAGGTTCCTTTATAGTCTAGCATTCAAGTACATAATTCGTTATTTGGTACAAAAGTGTTAAGTCTAAAGTAAAATTTGGTTTTCTACTATCTAGAAATAATAAAAAGGAGGAAGAGTTGAAACTGTCTTCATAAGTGGTAGATGTAGGGATGTGTTAGAACTGGAGAAAGTCTGTAAAATTACCTTGATGTTCTGTTGTTTCCCTGTAGTATAGTTTAAAGCAATTACATTTCGGGAAGCTGTTTAAGATTGTGACCCTCAAGAAGAAAAATTGGTCCAAAATTAGATTGAAAATGAGATGTTGACTAGTTTTACAATTTTTGTGCTTATTCCTAAGACTTGATTTGTTTGCATGGAAGTTTGTGCCATTGTGTGGAAGCTTACTAGGAGAGGTGGCAGTATTTTCCTAAATTAAAAATGCCACTAATTCTCTTCTTTTGACCCCCAAGTATAGAAACCAGGTACTTGAAAGTGAGCCTTTAAACAAAATGATGGCTGATCTTTTGGTGCTGGGGGACATTTGGGGAGGGGTGGGGTAAGGAAATTACTTTGTTTCAAAGTCAAGCACCTGGTAATAGTATGACCTGAAAAAAATGTTTTTAAATGTGAAGATGAAATAGTTTGTGTGTTACTGATCACTTGTGTTGGTAAACAGTGTAATGTAATCTGCAGGTAGATTGTTGGAATTGGTTTTATTGCTGTATTCATCCCGTGAAGTCTTTAGCTGACATAATGATACAAATCTGTAATAGTAAATGGAATTATCTATAGTCTACTTGGTAAAGTTTAAAAGTTAGAGAATGTAGTGCTTATCTGTGTATGGTCACTGTTGGAAAAAGAAGAATACTGGTTGTATTATTTCTTGGAGATTATCTAAAATATTCTCTTGCTCTTTCTACTACTAAGAGTCATGTGGATGACTAGCTTTTACTGCAGATTGCACAACTACTGATGTGCTGGCTATGCTTTATTTGGAGATACTTAGTGTCAGTGTGTTACCCATTTGTTCTGAGAGGAAAAAAGAGAAAAACAATGCCGGTGGTTGCTAAACAGGTCCAATGAAGAAAACAAATCATGTTTGGCATCTGTGTCAAGCTGTTTTCAGGTGTTCATGATATTGCAGCTAATGCCTTTGTATAGACACTCTTTTCCTGTTGTACATTTAGTGTGGAATTATCAGATAAACTTAATATATGTGTATAGTGTTATATCTGGCTTTTTTGTCTTTGGAATCTGTAGTATGAAGATTCACTGGAGCAGTGTTTGGATGGGAATTGCTGGTATGGTTATACTATTGTGTGTGTTTCTACTGCTGTAGATACAATTCTGTTTTCAGTTTAACAGTGTAAGATGTTTGTGGCTGAGCAAGTAGTAAGTAAAGCATCAAACAGATCTGATGTTTCCAGTAAGAATTTTTGCAGGTATGTAGATCAGTTTTGCAGAACGTTTCCTCTCCCTAAAGTGTGAATGTACTCCCTAAAATGCATATTTTCCCAGTTACTGTCATTGTCCTGGAGCTGATGGAGCTGCCCATAGCAGTCTGTGGTGGCTTCCTGCTCTTCTTTGTGCCAGTGAAGTTGGAGAGTGGGCTTTTAAATGTGGGTGTGCATAAGCCTAGAAAAGGGTTTCTGGAACAGGCATTCTTCTCCTTATCTGAGCTAAGTTGGTTGGTGGCATTGCTTTGGACTGATGTGGACAGTGTTCTGTCCTGTAACTTGTTCTTTTGAGTCAGGACTTGGTAGAATTAATGTATTTGAGGCTTGTAATGTTAGTGTGCTCTTTTCTCTAAGTATAGTTGCTGATTTCCAGGTGTTATGGTTTTTACATTAAATATAACTAAGGGGTGAAGTGATTGTGAACTGCACACATGCAGGTATAAAAAGTGGATGTCAAAATACCTTTTTTATATTAAATATTTTCAGAATCATTGAAAAGTAAACCTTAATAGAAACTGGTGTTACTCTATAGTATTTAGCCATAATAAACATTTCGACATTTCTATCTCAAACTGTGTTTGTTTTCTCTAAGTTGTATTGGTTCTTTTGTAAGTGTTCATGAACTTTTCTTGAGAAACTTAAGACTGACTTTTTTTTCCTTATTAATCAGTTTTCGTTGATTTGTCTTTAATCTTCATGAGACAATTTCATGTTGTTGTTCTCAAAAGCTAAGCAATAGTTTTAGTCATGGTACTTTTGCAGCAAGTTGGTTTTGCAGAATAAAAACTCACAAGCACCTCCTGAGGATATAACAAAGTGGGCAGAAATATGCCTTTAACTGAGCTCCATTCTTTATGCTTTCAAAGTAAGACATTTAAGTAGTGGTTTAAAGCAGCTATTTCTACATCTGAAGCATTAAAGCTCAGCAATGGAAAAAATGTCAAGTTTGCCTTGGTAGCCTACTTCCTTCATAATCTTGTGTAATCTCTTCAAGTATAAGATAGTTGTTGAAACACTTGAAAACCCGACATAAATATTTATGTCTGTCTGAAATCCAAAGAGTATTCTCTGTATTTCTCTGCTGTATGGGTTTTTTGGAGGAAAGTACATGTTTAAGTCAGATGCTTTAGAAAACTTCCAGAAGTAATACTGTGGTTAGTAACTCACAATTAGAAAAAGTCTTCATTGTGGAATTGTAGTTCTGTCTATTTATTAGTATAATTACACTTGCTTAAGTAGTGGGTGTGTGTTTTTGTTTTAGTGTATGTGAGGTGTGGAACAAATAGTTTTCAGTGTGTCTTCCTTCTAAGCCTTGAGTCAGGAAATCCCTCTTTTGTTGTTCCTGTATTGAAATGACGCTGGCAATGTGATTTGAACCAACACCCAAGTAGATGCAAAGTCATAATTTTTAAAAATTCTTTTCTCCTATAGACTTTATGTACTTATGAATGTATATCTGTGGTAACTTTTCCTAGAGCTATATATTTCAAAATGTTCAGGCTTCATGAGTTGCATTAGAAGTTGGACTTTTAAGTTTTATTTTTTTTCAAAGTCATCTGATTACCAAAGTACAGAACACTTACAGTTCAGTGGCTTTCCAGAGGACCTTTCTACACAGTTACTAGTTCTTGAGCAACTGGTTGGTAGCTTTGACTTTGAAAGCTGTTTTGAAACCTCTGCTATAGTAAATTGTCTGTTTTGTTTCCAAATTGTCGCTTTTGCCTTGTAGATCACCTGTAGATTACAACTTGAAGGAAAATGCCATGCAATATTGTTGGAGTGCTTCATTTGTAATTATATGTACACTCAAGTGTTTTGGTTTAAACATGGTTTTTTGGCATGGATGCAAAGAAAAGGACTATATTTTGCAAGATTTGAAGTTGCATTAAAGAAGCAGCACACCCTGATTTTATTGTTCGCCGCTTTTATTGTTCAGTGCTTTTATTGTTCATTGAAGAAGGCTTGAACTGGTTTAATACTGGTATCTTCTGGTGATGAGTCGTGTTCTGATTAGAATTACCCCCTTCACTGTTCCCTTTCTGGAGCAATTTATCAAGCTAACCAGTGGTACCAAGAGACTCAGCTACTCAGAGATATGTATTCTTCACTCTCCTTCAATTTTAATGCCAGGAACAAAATCATTTATTGCAGGATAGGAAGAAAATTAAATGGAAAGTAACCTGTGGGTGGGCAGTACAACTGAGTAGGAACAGTTTTAGGATGTTGCCAGTTCTTGTTGATCTGCTGTGATTTGAAATGCTCCTAGTTAAGGTTTCAGTCGTGTCTCTACTGCCACGGCGTCTGAGTAGGTGTTTGGCCTTTGGTGTGACCTTCATTATGTGGCAGCTTAGGGGATCCAAGAGCTGCCCTTGCTGAGTGTGCAGTGCCTTGTTCATACAGTCAGGGGAGTACAGTCTTGTGTGCAGGACTGGGGTAGAGTCCTCTTGTTTTCACAAAGAAAAAGAATGTAATGGAAAAGAACTAGCAAGATTTCTTGTGTGTGTCCTGCCTCCTTTTTCCCTGTAAGTTCACTTCTTTGGAATACCTGAATTCCTCTAGTTCTCTCATTCTCTGAAAACTGTCCTGTGTGCCATTGTATGTCTGCCCACAGCCTGTTTTGGGCTACATGTCTGGCAATGCCTGTCTGGTACTGCTGTGCCAGTGGGCTGGGGCTGAGTTAGCCCTCTTCCAGTTCTCAGGGTACTTTTTCTATGAGGAAATGTTGAAGTCTGGGTTTGACTGTTGTGGTATAGCAGATATAACTCATTTAGAAAACTAGATAAAAAATAAAATTAACTTGCAGGGATTCTGTTGACAGGATTATGAGGTTTCCATGAAGTAGAGATACAGAAAGGAGTGTTTTTAAGGTTACAGAATTCTTTTAAAAGTAATGTATTATGTTCCACTGATAATGCCTACAAAGTATAAAAATTGATGGCTAAATACTTTGACATGTACCTGATGGGGATGCCAAAGCAAAATAGGTTGAATGTAGGAGAACTGGCAGAGGTAAAACCCAAGGAAATTGAAAACTGGTTGAACTCAGAATGCAGCCCAGTGTATGCCTCGAGATGATGGAGCAATCTCAGTTTTGGAGTAATGCCTCATCAATAGCCTGTCACTCCTTTTTGTGGACAGAGGTTGATAAAAATTTTTTGAGAGGGCAGAATAGATGAACTCTGGAAATCCTTTCATGAAGAAATAAGTGTCTCTTCAATATGTGAAAGATGAGTAACCTAACAGTGAGTTTACTGGCCTAAATGATTTTCCACTTTCAGATGGGAATTTGAAGTACATATTCATTGAGTACTTGGCTTCAGTTAGAAAACTTCTCTCATACTTTTTTGTTGGTTTATGGATGAATTTTTTCTTATTTTTCCTCCTCTTCTTTCTTTTGTAAAGCAGTGAACTACAGCTGGCAACAAACTTGCTGCTCTTGGCTCTTTTGTGGTGTTTTCCTGTTCCTTTTTTCTAGTGTTGGGGAAAGAAACCTGCAAAGTCTAAAACCTGATGGAGAAGAGAAACTTTTTACAGTGTGTTATTGTTGAAACTTATTGTCGAAACTTATTGTCAGGGAAATTCAGTTAATCTACCTATTTGAGCTTATCTAGAAACCATAGCTTTTCAAATACTTCCACAAGTTGCTTACAGCATAGTGGCTTTTAATCACTCAGTAGAAAAAAAATTAATCTTAATTTTTGTTAAGCTCATTTTAAACATTTTCCTCTCTGCAGTAGCTTAAAGATTCTAATGAACAGAAGTAAAGTTGGCATTTAATAGGATTGATCTTCAATTCTCATTTTTTAATTGTTTGCAATTACAACATTATTTGAATTGTAGTGCTTACTGAATAACTTCTAAAGAGCCTTTGGATTTTTATTTTCTTATTAAGTGTTTGGATGCAAAGCTTCTTGAGTGGATTATATGAAAGCCAACTACAGTGAGGTACTTCTTATTGGATACTTGCTGTTACGTGACTCAAGTTCTGACAACTAACCTTAAATACCAAGTATTTGATTGTCTGAAAATGTAACTGGTCTGTTTCTTGTGTGGCAGTATTTTTGTCAGATCCTAATTTTTCTATTAAAATTCTTTGTTTACTGGCAAAGATTCTTGTGGGAAGAGACTTCAAAGTGTGTGCATGTGAACTCATAATTTGGCAAAAATCTGCCTGTAATTTAAATGGCTTTTGTTTTTTAAAAAAGTGATGATTCTGTTCATACTTTTTTTTTTTTCCATTCCGTATATATTTTTCTTGTCAGTCTTATAACAAATGCTATGAATTATTTTACTGGGTCTCTAATAGATGAATTCAGGAAATGTCATAAAAACCATCTAATGAGAGACTGTGCTCTGCACTGTGTAGGTGTCGTCTTAATTTCTGAAGCTTTGTGGATTTTTTTCAGTGGTTCCCTATGTAATCAGTCCTGTCACAGTGTTAGCTGTCTTCAGGCCACTTTTGCTATGTTCCTGACTGTGTAAATATTTTTGTTCCAGGTGTTCTTTTCTTCTCCTACCTTAGCAGTTTTCTGTTTAATTTTTAAATAAAAATGTGCTTGCTGATTTTACACATCCAAATATGTCTGCACATGCACACAAACACACAGTTACTCTGCTGATAATTTAATTTTTTGCAGTAAGCATGTTCATTATGGTGAGGTCCGAATTTGAACCTGGTCCTTGTTTCTGTTGATGACAGGTTGGTAGGTCACAATTTAGTTGAAATAAATGGGCCTGGCATTTTGATATTAGAATAAGGATAATTAGTAATGTGTGAACTTGAACACATCTTAGAGAAAGTACCAAACTAATGGATAGGTTTTATTTCTTAAATTGGTTATCAGGTGGCACTTGTTTGGTGCTATTCAACAGATTGTCTTGAGCTGTCATGTGTATGGGTAGGGTGTGAACTAAATGTTGCATGTCTTGTAAACAGTGACCTGTTGGAAGTCACATTAATACTGTTTCCAGTTCCTTAGCCCCTGGATAATCAGGTACCATAATACTGCAGCACTGATTTTTGAAGCCATCATTGCTATAAGCCTAGGACAAGATTCAAAGTAGGAGTCAGTTTTTTGTGTAAATAAATATGCTGTATAAGTTTAAAACTGCTTCTCTTTTCTTGTTGGCTGAAAATGTTAGTCTTGCCTGCTGTATCAAGAAATGCTGACAACTTTATTAAGGAATAGGTTCATATTGTAACCAAAGTGATACTCTTGGATGGAGTATTTGTGGTCCAAATATCCAGTTGTAGTAAAGCCCATGTGACCCATTAAATGTGATTCAGTATGATTGTTTTCCCTCTGGCTGATTTTGCAACAGTCAGTTCAGCTCTTCCTTGTCAATCCATTTGAAACACATGATTTTGCTTCCTTTTCTAGTGTTTTTCATTATGTAAGATGGCTGTCTGTGCAGCTGCTTCATTTTTGGGTATTTTTTTGTTGAGGTTCTGAGTACATTTACCAATAAATTAGAGTTTATACCAAACTCTTGTCTTGAATTTCTGTTATTAAAGAGAATGAACATCTTTTAATAATATTTTTTCTTACTTCTTCTGGTGTATCTGCTGATTTTTCCCAGTTACTTACCATGATACAGTACTTAAGGCAGCCTATTTAGATTTATCAGTGCTTGGAGGGGAGAAAGGCTGCTGAAGCTGACTGTTTCATCAAATGATTTTTTTTTCTGTTTGAGTTCTTGTCATCCTTCACTTTCATCCTCATTTTTCTTTGTAGGTGATTTACCACAAGCACGAATTTGAGAATTTTTACACTCGATCTCGGATAATGGTGCAGAGTTTCTTAGAGTGTTGGTTTAAGCTTGTAATGATGCCATTAGGTGTAGTTCCTTCCCTCTGTTACATTTAAAGTTTTTTCTGGAGGGTCCTGGTTTCCTGATTTCACAATCACTTCTAGCTTTGTATCAGTGAAGCTTTGATTTTGGTCATAGATGGAACCTTAAGCCAGAATTATGCTGATATCTTATAACTGGAACTACGTGTCTCTCAAAGTTAATGCTAAGTGCATTAACCATCATTCTGGTCCTTCTGGTCATGAAACTTCTCTGGTAAAGGCTAAACAAATGTGTTTAATGGCGCAGAGGCTTCCTCAGAAAGGCAAAAAATGGTCTGTGATTACAGGGAATTAAATTCAGCCCTCTGCAGGCTGAGAAACAATGCAATGGAAGGACATGGATAAATGTGGCTGGATAAAAACATCAAGTGTCAGTTCTAACAGCATCTGACTATGCTGTTTTACTGCTTGGTATGTGTGATGTTACTTTCTGTATAAGGTGACAGCTTGCTTTTTTGAAAAGAATCTGGACTGTTTCCTGGTGACATCTCAAACTGCAACCAGCAGTGCCTTTTAAAATAGCAGTTTTGCAGTCTGAGGTCATTAAATGTTGAATTTTGAATTTATGGGCTAATCCAGAATTGTGGGTCCATTTTCTATTGCTAAGATAGTGAAAAAATAGTAAATCAGTGGTCTGAAGTGGAAAGAAGTTGTTGGATGTCTGTGGAACACTTGTCAGTACAGGATTACGAGGATTGTGTTAAACTGAACAACTGTGAAACAAACCTCTGCTCAAGTATATAATTATCAGATAAGCAGTTGTTGATGCATGGTAAGATCGAATGGCATGAAATCACAAAGGGCATTCACTGCACACATCCATTGATTGTTCTTGCCTTCATCCACATTGCCTATGTCTTCTCTCTTTTAGGATAGAAATACTGTGTGTTGTATGCAGAAGCATGGTAGGGGGGAATCTCAGGAATATTCTGGGTTTGTTTCATGAAAGGTGTGAGTGGTTCACTGTGATATAATAATCTGGTAAAGAGCTAGTTGATATTTCATCTATAAATATCTCCTTAAACCCTATGATGTAAATTTGTAAAACATTTACTTCTTTTCTGTGTTAAATTGTGATCCATTAATTTGCCTTCACATCCATATAATTTTTCTGATGACAAGGTATTGTTAAAGTTTCTGTCCCACATGGCAGAGTTTAAACGGAGCTGTAGATTTTCTGAGAGTAAACTTCTGTAAGTCAGCAATTCTCTTTTACCATCTGTTCTTCCTTGGTTTGATGCATGAGACAGTTTATTGTCAGTTTCCGGTTATTTTTCGCTCTGCTGTTTTCCTTATTAGCTATTTTCATCTGCTGTTGATGAACATGATTTGGTTTGTTTTCTTTTTGTCATCTCAGAAGAGGCTTTACATGACATTGGCACAGTCTGTCAAAGAGGCCTTTGAGCAATTCATGCAATACCTTGCAGTAAAAATATCCTCTCTTCATATAGGACAGCACAAAAAAAAACAGAAGGGGCTTTTTAAAGGCAAGTTTTCTTGTGTCTTGGAAGAAGTGTGATGGTGTTTTGCTTGACAGGTTAGCAACATAAAGTAATACTAAAGTTTAATTGTAATTATTTTTAAGGGGATGTCCCTTCTGAACATTTTGGTCACCAGATTCTAACCTTCTATCTCCAGACTTCAGGCTAAAGATCTGGGGAATGTAGAAACCTTTTTGATGTTTGCACAGGTTTGTGACTAACCATTCTTCTGTGCTCTCAGCAATGGTAGTTATGAAAAGAAATCATATAATCTCTTTATATAGGTCCAGTGTATGGCACTCCCACCTGTGAAGAAGCCAAAGGTAACCTTGTTAGGACGAATCTTCTGATGCAGAAAGAAGTAGCTTTAAACAAAATCATAGCCACCTTGTTTCCATGTGCTCTGAAGCATGTGTGAGGGAACTGATGCAGAGGTTGGCTTGAGCAAGACAAAAGAAGCTGCTTGTCCCACACCCCACCTATGGCAGCATGGCAGCATCATTTGTGGCCTCTTGATTAACTTGAGTGAAGCTCCAAGGCCAAGTCAGACCTTGAAGAGCATGGTCTTGTTTGTTCTGTTAAAACTCCTCCTATATGTAGATTACTGTATCAATAAAAGTCGCATTTTACATTCACTTACTCTGTAAAGTTGTGCTGCAATTTTTCAATTTTTATTCTGTTGTTACCTTACAGTATGTAAAATTTTCATTTGAATGATTATTTCAAGGATATATATTGTGCCCTATTTCTTCCTGAGTAACTGAAACTAAAAAACGAAGCCAATTACCATTGCAGGGCAATGTCTCCTGTCAGTGATTTTGCAAGATCAATACCCACTTCTGCTACAATACAATACAGGTAGACCTTAATCCAATAATGCATGGTACTTACTGATCCACTTAATAGACTAACACAGTCTAACGGTTGAAAAACTGAATCCATGTTCTTGCTTAAGAAGAAAAACACAGTGTGTTTCTGAAATACTGCTCTTGCTCTGTACAATTTGATCCTTTTAGCCACTCTTGTTTATGAAGTCATTCTGTGATGGATACTTTTTAGTGACTAAATGAAGAGAAATGATTTGAGACATGAACGATTGGGCCAGATTTTAGCTTTAAATATTCCTCAAATTGAAACAATTTGGCTTGAATTATCACAGCTATTTCAGTCTATACAATAAGTAAAAAGATGTGATTTTTATACACTGTTTGACTGTGGTTTGAACTGAGGACAGTGTCCAAATTTTTTATTTGACTGTGAATTTATCTACTTTGGTTGACTTATGTCAAATGGCAAGCATTCAGACAGCTGAATAAAATAAAACTGACTCAGCGGAAGTATTTTATGAGCTTTGCAGATACTTAGACTGTTTGAGATTCTACTCAAAAACAGCTTCTGTTTTTGAAGTAACAGTAAATGCATTTATTCTACAACTAATTCCATAACATTTTTATATACCTATCTAATTAGAAAGGAGTTGAGGCTACCATTCAAGGCAGCAACTGTTATGTAATCAAAAGACAAACTTCTAGGCATTGTGTGTGTGTATACATATATAATATGTATATATATTCATTCTTTTTCCCTATTTTGGCTCTCTGAAGTTTTCTATTTGGTGGTTTGTTTTGTTTTTTTTTTCTTTTTTCTATAAATAAACTTCATTTCTAAGAAGTATTTAACTTTTGGGGCACAGTGCAGAATGCTCTAATTGTATTTCTAGTGCCTTTTAAATGGTGTTGAGTGGCTGATTAAGACCAGGCAAAGATACAGACAGCAGGAGAAGTAGGAAATCAGAAGGAAGAGCATCATAATGACAGCAGCTGAAATCATGACATGGTACTAATTTGGAGAGAACAGCTCTTTGTAAAGATGGATAAAGAGGTCTCCAGTTACGTCCCTCCTGCAGTTCCTCGACTCTTTGTCTATAGAGCTCTTTTAAAAGGCTTCAGAATAGCCCTCCTGCAAATAAATGTTAAGCAGTCATTTCTTGCTTGAAGTTTGTGCCTCGCTGAAGTCTGTGCCTTTGGTTTTTGAGAAATAAATGTTGAGTTAATTGTGTGTGGGCCTGGCTGTTGATCGTTTCTTGTTTACTATTTATAACTTTTCAAGAACACATGTTGTTGTAAGGTCAAAATAAAGATTTCTGTCAACTAGCACCATAAACTTTGGGGAGGTAAGTGATATTTCAAGGATGCATCTCTGTTTGCTTGCATACCTTTTTACAGAATCATGAAATAGTTCATTTGGATGGAATCTCTCAAAAGTTATCTGGTCCTGCCCCTGTTCAAAGCACTTTGATATCTTTTTTTCTTGAACATCTGCTTTTGTCCTCCCTTAGGAGGAGACTGGGTTAGATAAAAAAGGCAAGGTCCCATTTTGGAATCACACTTGATGACTGTGGTCTGGTGTCAGTTGCATTCTTGAACTTGTGGTGAAACATAGGCTCTCCAGTCTCATTATTAAAATTACTTAACAAATGTTTCTGTCAAATCAGTGTATGGACCTAGTAGTCCAAGCCTTTCCAGAGATACCTTTGCAGCATCTCATGTGGAGATTTGTCATATGAATGAGATGCTGTAAAGGTATCTTTGCCATTCAGCTTTCTCATTTTACCATTGAGGTGGTTCATTTTGCCTTGCAGAAGGCTGAAATGCAGAAATGCTTTTATACCATTTCAACCAGAAGCAGAGCTCAGGAAGATGGAAAATGTTGATAGTTTGGTAGGACTCTGAAATCTGTCTGTGGTTAAATTTGTGTCCTGACATGCATTACAGTTGCTGATCAGGTGAAGTTAGGCCACTCACAGTATCTAGTTAAGGAGAAAGTGAAAATACTTTACTCAAAAGTAGATTTTTTTTTAGCCAAAGATGAAATAGAGTTGCCTGGAAATAGCTAGAAATGAATAGAAACTAGCATTTGATTAAATGGCATGAAAAGACAGTTCTTAATTGGATTACATTAATTTTCAAGTGCAGAATGTGAAGACCTCTTTTGATGTTTGTCTTTTTAATAAACTGCTGCAGAAAAAATAATTCAATTAATGACTAAACCTGTCATTGATTATCCTATTTCTCTTATTTCTTAAAACTTGACATGTTTTTGCATTTGTTTGGGGTTTGGGTTTTTTTTTTGTGTGTGTCGCTGAAAAGTAGGAACGCAAAGGCCTTCCGTGTTACTAGCAGGATGAACTGCTGGCAGATACAGAGAACTTTTTCTGCTTACTCAAATAAGGTTGTGTGTGTCGATATGTGTATTTACCAGCTTCCTTAAAACTCCTGCTGTCATCCTAAAAAAGAAGACAATTTAGTGCATGTTGAACATGATTAATGTTTAAATAAGTAAATTATTACAATGAAATAATAATACCAAAAAGAAAAGCCCAGTAATCATGCTTTACTACTTCACTAGACATGGTGTGTGTTTTACTTGTTTGCATATTTCTAAGTGATTTTGGGTAGATATATCACAGTAAGGTTAGAATATCCTCAACTTGCCAAATGCAGAAATAAGCACTCAGGTTAGAGCTCTACCCTCAGTAAAGATGATTCTTTTCTCACTGCATTTGATGGTTTTGGGGAGACTTTTCATAACTTTTATGTGCTGCTCATATTTGTGCTTTACGGAATGCTCCTTCTTGAGAAAGTGCCCATATCCAAACATTAATAAAGAGATGGGAATTTTTTTTCTCGTTGCTTTTTTCATGTTGTTATTTGTAGGTTTTTAATATGGAGCAGAAAAATGCTTCCTAATTCTCCAGCTGCTGAGAACTATACCTTTGCAGGTAAAGTAGAAGAGTCACATCCTAGAGAAGTGTCACATCTTAAGCTACTTGGTTTTGTTCATGCAAAAAACCCAAATGTCTTGTTCTAGCAAACTTACTATCCGTGCCCTTCAGATGAAGCTTGAGGCTGGCTCTTCTTGGGTAGGAAGAGAGAACCTCTTTGCACTTTTAACTCAACAGAAGGATAAGAGATTACCTTTGACACAGAACCATTGTAGATTGTGATGTCTTTTAGAGGGGTGGATGTATATGCCCAGTTTAGATTGGCAGTAAATGCTGTGTATTTCCCCGTGAAGTATCTATCCTGTTAAAATACCTGGGTTTCTTCATGTCAGATATTGCTGTCACATTATAGTATTATCTGAGTGATGTGGACAACCTGCCTATTTATTATGAAGAAGTATAAATATGCAGTTTCTCTTATTTGTAATAAGCTGCAGCCTCAATTTGCTGATCCCCCTTTTTTTATTTTTTATATAAAGCCTCTTTGTAGATGAAGTTTTGTGGTAGATTCTGTTACACAGAAATGCAAAACGTTGTAAACTCAGCTCAGTTTTCCTGATAGAGTGAGAAGCTTTTAAAAGAAGTGTCATTAAAATAATTAAAAATAAACCTAAAAATAAATTTAGAGATTTTTATTTTCCAGCTAAGACTAAGATAGCTAGAAAGACTATTATTGTGTCTCTAGGTGTTCACATATGACTTCTTGGTTAAATTGTATCTTGAATATGTTTATGCTTCTGAGAATGGAAGATCGAGGACTGTATCTTGCCTGCCTTTCTACCTGTTTAGTTCAAGCTGCTGTGTCACAGCAGTACCATTGAGTGTATTTAGCATTCTTTCATGTCCAGTAAATTGTAGTGATCGTGTTTCTGATGTTTCTGGCTGCAGCTTTTTGTTGATGCACTTTGAATGCTTTCCGGAAGGCTTTTTATTACTTACTGTTCAAAAATATTTTTAGCTCTTTCCACATATTCTGACAAAGTGACTGCATATGTCAAAACATATGTATAGCTTCAGAGTTATCTGCTTCTAGCAGCAAGCAAAAGCTGTGGTTCTTTGAGCTATTCTTGGAGAAAGTGAGGACTTGATATGCTGAATTTGAAGGTGGGGAAGTACTGAAGGCGAAGGTGAAAACAGGAAACAAAGGAAACTTCTTGTATTGTTCTTAGTGTTGAGATATAAAATTTGATTTGCAAAAATAATTAGTAATTGAATTTCCTCGGAAAAAAAGGTGGAAAAATACAATTGGGACAGATTTACCTGCTGTGTTCTGCCCTCTTGGTTTGAATCCTGTGATTCAGATTTAGCATTGGGTGCTGCTGAAGAACTGGAGACCGTGTGACTGGCTGGTGATAAGGTGGGCAGGAGCAGCATGGAGCTGTGGCTCATGGAGAGCCTTTTTTCTTGGTTGGATCTGGTAACAGGTGAATTTCTGTTCAGCCTCTTGCAATATGCCAGAAGAGGTTGTCAGATGGTACCCTATGCCCCCAAGGATTTCTCTTACCTTGAGAATGCCACAGCATTTTTGATCAGACCTTGAGGTGAGATCACTTTGGAATCATGAACTTATGTGAATTAGAGGTGGTATGGTTCATGTTTCCCTAAAAGATTAGTATAAATGAGTTGCCACTTAAAAGTTTGTTACAAAGCAGATTTCTTAGGGGAGGCTTGTTGTCTTATCTTGAGTCAGATGTGCCTGGGTCATTATTCATAGCCACTGTTCAGAATTCATGCAATTCTATATATTCCACTTGAACTTTTTTGAAATGCTCTGAATATTGTATCATGGGGAATTTTTGAAAGCATGAATTCTTTCTACCTCTTTCATCAGAAGCTTTTTTTGCTGCTTTTGTTATATGTGAGTTCATTGCGTGTTTACTGTTGAAGCCTTAAATATGTTTTGCTTCTGCCTTTTCTATCATCAAGTACCACTAAATACACGCAGTAATCCTCGGGGTAACTCTTCATCTGACTCATATGATTAATGTCTTGCAAAGACAGGCGCTTAAAATGTTAAGTGTGGAACTGGTTCTTGCACAGATGTAGTGAGCCATTTGCTCATGGTTTGAATCATTCTATGGATCTGTTGGCCACTGCTCTTCTGAAGGGTTTTCTTGCTTTTTGCCTTGTAACTCATTGAGATGTTGATTCAGTTTACTGCTTTCAAAGGGTGCTTGAATCTGAAGTCTCCATCTAAAACTACAGATGGCTGAAAAGAGTGCAAAAGAATATGTGGAAGCTATTCTGAAGCTCTTTGCCTTCATCAGTTCTTTTGACACATGTAATCCCAGTCTCATTTAGTTATAGAGACCTTGAGTACAGGATATGGATTTTGTATTTTTTTTAATAACCAAAACCTGGATATAGAAATTATGATTCTGTGTTTTGGATGTTTAAGAGTCTTACAGAGTAGCAAAACAAATTTTGAATACTTTGTTGGTAACCTTTTTAATATAAAGAATAAGTTTTGCTAAAATGCAGTAAAACCTCCCCTGCTTTATTTGCTTATATAAGTTGTTGTGTAATGCTGTTTTTGAAAGGTTTTTGGGTGTTTTTTAGGATTTTTTTTCAGCATCTCTCTATTTGCTCTTGGCCATATTTGAGTTTATGCATAATGACTATGACTTGTACTACTCTGATAATTTATCTACTCGTGCTCGTTAAAACTACTCTAGCTTGCCTTTTAGAACAGGCATCTTAATATCTCAGTTCTAATCCTGTTAATTAGTAGTCAACATTGACCATGGATCAAAACTAAGCACTATTGTATGTGCTCTGAACAGGATGAATTAAAAAAGCTTTCTGCCTTGTCACAGGCATGTTTTCCATGGCACTTCTTGTTTGAGGATATACGAAATGTAGTAGTTGTCTAATGTTGATCTTTCTCAGTTAAACACACTGGAGTTGTAAAACTGTTCCTCCTATGCTCTAGGTCCACCAGTAATTATGGAAAGAAGCAAATGAAAAAGATAAAGAGGACTTAAAAGCTGCAATGTTGGGGGAATTTTTTATTTTATTTTTCAGTAGTACTGATATATTTACTTTTATATAAAACTTACATGCAAAAAGGTGCTTAAATATGTTGTTTTTTATGAAGTCCATAAGATCTGTTATATAATGACGCATTTCATGTAGGAGTATGTTTGCTATGTACTGTCATCCTTCATTTTCAGAATTTTAAGATCCAGAGATACTAAATTTAGTTTCTTTTTAAGACATTCACTTATATTTGCCAAAATACTACTCAAAATACCCTAACCATATTCTGCAGCATATTGCTGCCTGGGTCAATGGACCAATGTTAGAATTGTGAATAAAATGTATTCAGTGGGCTATGAAATCTCTGAGGGTAGAAGTGTGGTTGCAAAAATTGCATGATTTTACGTAGACTCTTTCAGGTTTATTTTCTTGAATGGGATTCATTAATAGAATTGAACAGAACTGATTTCTAGTCCCTCCCTAATAGCAGAGTTAACAGGTTGCTCCCAGTAATTATATTCCAAGGCACCAAAGCTATTAGAGTTCTCAGCTTTGGCTCTGGAAGGGGGAACATTTCTGTTTTGTGTGAATGCTGCAGCCTTGGTTGGCAAACCAGCACTGTGTTTTGGTGGAGTTGGTGAAATGCCTCTTGACTCCCTGCTGACTGCCTTAGGCCATCTGAGGGGATGACGACTAGAAAGTGCTGTTCTGCTGTAGATGAAACAATGCTTCTGCACCTGAAGGGAAAAGAAGTAAACAGAGCAATAGCAAGGCTCTGTGTAAGGAAGCTGGAGTCAAAAGCATTAATACAGATATATATGCAATAGAATATAAGGAAAAAACTGTTTTGGGTGTGTTCCTGTTTGGTTGAATAAAGCTTACTTCCTCACTCCCAATTCTGGGTGTGGGAAGACAGACCCTAAAGTTTTGAGGAAAAGGGGAGAAGGGAGGTTTGTTTCCTTTCTGATTTGAATATAAATTATGCCCCTATAATTAGATACTTTATCTAGGAAAAAACTTGGAGATAACTAAGGCTAGCAACAGTGATCATACAAAACAGTGCCTTGCAACTGGGGAAGTATTCTGCATTCAGGTTTTTAAATTACTGCTTTGATAGCCTAACTCAGGATTATAGATGTTTTTGTTAGGTATTGGAGCTGTTTGTCCATGTACTTTTTGTCTGGTACCAGAATACTTGTTATTCCTTGTGGATGGAAGTCACAGTGATCAAGCTGTCTGTTCTCAGATCCTTTCTATCCTATCACCTCTCGATGACTCTTGGAGTATTTAAGAAGATGATGAAGACTAGAAATGTCAGGTAATTACATAGATGCTGCTACTGCACATTTTTTGTAGAATTGTGTGACTTTCTCTCCCTGGGAAAGAATATAAATAAGCTTTTTCTGTTCTACATTTGGTATTAGTCGGACAGTTAGCACAAGTGTTACTGGCTTGCAAGTCTCACTTGTGTGCTGGATGTTTGCATCTGCAATTTAGTTTTAGCTATGATTTAAATTTGTTTTTGAAGTAGATCTCCCAGTTGTTCCCATTTACTGGAAACATTCATATCATGGGGCAGTCTGGCAGCATGTGAGCTCCATTTCTTTTAGAAAAGTTACTAAATCAGAAGATCCTGTCAAGGATTACAGCTAATAGGGTCCTTCTGCCTTGAGGCTTTCCTCCAGGAAGAGTCAGGAGGGCTGAAGGAGGAACATGTGTTAACTGCCTGGTAGGAAGGGATGGCCACTCGTCTGGAAAACCAAACTTGGTTTTGTGAGTTGTGGAACAACGTGTGCAATAATAGAATTTATAAACCTTTTTATAAGTCTATACTTGCAATTAAGCCCATAATAACTGCTTACAAATGAGGGCAATTTTTCTGAGTATAGCTGTTTCCAGTAAAAGTGTAACTGTGGCCTTAGGTGTAGTAGCAAAGTGTTAGTTCCTGTAGTACAACTTTGTATGCAAATGTTGTAGTGTTTGGCTTTTCTTGTATGTAGGAAGTAGTTAATATTTTCTGTTAGGTGAGGCTGGTTTCTTTGAAAGGATAAAAAGAAGCAAGGCATCTAGTACAAGCTTTAGAAGTCTGAGAGATTTTTGTGTGTAAATCTCTGAGAAACCATAAAAGCACATGACATATTTAACATACAGGGTGTAAGCTGTAACTTAAACATTTCAAGTTAGATTGAATTAACCAGAGCAGGTCTGATTACATTTTTTTGATAGATTACTTTGTCAAGTGTTGCGAACTTCTCAGTGGTGAGAGCTTGAAGCTTGTTCATCTTAATTCCATAAATGTCAAGGTGCTTAGCATAAACAAATAACACTTCAAGATTTGCTGTGGGTTTGCTACTTTTGCTTTTCCTAATGAAATTAGCAGGTAGTTCTTTTTCCTCTCTGATGGATGGTGAGATTTTAATGATTCCCGCAACCCCAGTTTGTTCCCATTTGTGACATCTCAAGACTGTCAAGCAAGCATGAAGATGGATGCAGGAACATAGGTGCAGTATGACTGTAATAGACTTGAGGAGCTTGCAAATATTCGTTAAGTAAAGGCCTATAGTCATAATGATCTTTAAGATAAGGAAATTGATTCTGACAGCAAAAAGAAGCCAGTGAAAACCTCGTAAAAATCTAGTTGGTAGTAAAAACGTGACCAGTTTTTTTGTGCTACTGTACAAATGCTGTGAAATGAGTGTAGCTTGGAGCAGATCTGACCTGATTTGAAATAACAAATTTAATGCTAAGAGAGTATCTTGTGTAAGAGTCACTATAGCTGAAAATGGCTTTTCTGTTTCTTCCTATGCTGCAGACATCACTGTTGTTTATCACACTGGAGATCTTAATGTAGCTCTTTGTGGGCTATTTATACTTAAATAAGAAGTTTAAAAAAGACATACTTTGGGAGTGAAAGATGGCATCCAGGTCACTTTGTGGTTTCCCCAGTCATGGTAATTATCTCTTTTTATCATCGAAATGAAACCTTTCAAGTTAAAGGGCCCTTCCCACCAAGAAAAAACAAAACCAAAAAACCCAGCCTGGGAATATGTATTTTGTTGGAGTACCTTTAGTACACTTGGTACAAGGGCTTCAGGAGTGGTAGTTGAAGTACTTTATTTTTCAAGAAATGTTTCCATTTATATCTTCATTGTTTATGCTTTTAAATGGCTCCTTTCGGAATCAGAGCTGGGTAAGTTTTAGGAAAAACTGTGACCCCAAAATATGCCAACTTTGCATCCAGTCCTTCAGGATTGTTTCAAGCAGCAGAAAAGGCACAGCTTGCGGTCATGATGGGGAAAGGGGAAACCTTTAAATCTAAGACAAGGCAGGAATATACATCTCATATTCATCCTTTTTGCGGGGGACTAGGGGCCCCCTGGATACTTCTTTTTCAGTAATTGGGCCATCAACTAACAGAGAAGGATAATTTTTATTTCTTTCTGAATTTACTGGTGTGGTTGAAAGAAACAGTACAGCATTGTGATAGAGATTACAGCCCTGCTTCTCCAACTGAGGGAGTGGAGCATGTTTTGAGTTGTAACTCTGATGTACAAGTAGCAAGTTGAGTCCAATTAGAAATAATTTCTGTTGGTCACTTCAGTACCTGAATTACCTCAGGAGCAATTTAGGCTTGTAATTCAAATGAAGCATTATTACACATGAGTGGGGAGGAAAAAATAAATCTTAATGGAAATTCGAAAGGAAAGATAATGTTTCGCAGGAGTGATAATGCCAACCTTGATCTTTATTTTACAGAAGAGAAGAATTAAGATGAAACTGTAAAAAGTAGTCAACCTGAAACACATGATAGAAAAAGGAAGTTTGTTGTGGTTGTTTATGATGAGTTTATTTTTGGAAGGAATGCTATTGGGAGAGCAAAGGGCTTATTGATGTACACTGTAACACAGCTCAGCGCAATGTATTTTTGCTGAAGTTTGAATCTTGCCTAAAACCATTTTCCACAGCTTTCCAATTGATTTTTCCGCAGGACTCTGTTTCTCTGCAGCATATAACTGGATGCTGGGGTGACTGGTACTGCTCTCCTAATATTATACTCAGTTTGGGACTTGGTCCTTGTTTTTTCTCTGATCAGTGTGCGTGACTTAGGTGCTTCACTGTTGAGAAGTCTTGTTCAGAAGCAGCATAGATTTGGGCTGCCTGTGTGTAGCTGCTGTTTTCAGATATATCTAGCAGTTTATTTTTCAGTTTTATTCAAACTGTCTGGTATTTTTTGAAGACTTACCAACTTTCTCACAGTTCTCCTCATTCCAGCCCCAGGTTTTCTCTTGATTCTGATGCTTGCCTGCATACAAGCACCTTTTTACCTTTGGATGGATATTAAATTTGAGACACCTTACAGTGCAGCAAAATGACTGAATCTGCTGGCTTCATGCTTTTGATTCCCTATGCTTTAGGCTGCTTAGTTGTGTCTTCATTTTTGGGATCTTGACTTGGCTGTTGTCTTGCCTGTACTTTTGAGAACAGAGTTCCCAAGAACACTATAAGTATTCAAGTACAAGAAAACTACCTGTTTTTTCATCATAGTAAGTTTGAACAATAGCTGATGTTCTTGAAATGGTAGAAGTCCCCCTATTCCGACTCTTTTTATAAGGCTGTTATACTACTAGCCATAGCATTTGGAAATGGCTAGGAAAATCCCACATTTGCATCTTCCTTTTCAAATATATTAAAATCAGTGGAAATTCTTTGTCAGTCAGTGCCGTAGCTACAACTCTGCTTTGGAGTTCTGTATGTCATCTGGCTGCTTTTTCTTTTTTTTTCTTTTTCATATCAATACTAGTGGATTTCTTTGACGTGGCTGGTTTTTCCACCAACTACTGTGATGGTGGCAAACTGTCTTTTTCTAGTCTTCCTTTGATCACTTTAATATTGGTAGATCTGTAACATGACCAGCATAAAGTTACCACTGGAAAATAGTTAGAGTTGCTGTCTCCAAGACTTCTGGGTCCTTTGAGAGATTTCCCATCAGAACCCGGCAAGGATGATGAGCATCACAGATGTTAATGGATAAAACACTGTGCAGAAAGCCATTTTTTTGTTGTGGCACTAGGATCACTATTAGACTTGTTTATTTCAAGGTTTGTGTTCTTCTCATTTTCTTCTAGCTTTTCAATAATTGCGCATCTTTAAAAACTGTCAAATCTGAATGCGTATTTTCATTTAAGTGTCATGCGTTTGTCAGTTGTTTTTCCTAGACAAGGTTATGGTGGCTTTTAGGAAAATGAGACTTGAGCACTTGCCATTGCCAAAAAAACCCAATGCCAAAGCCCAAACACAAAAAAAATTACAAACACACACAACACAAAAACAAACAAACACAAAAAAAATCCCAAAACTTAAAAAAATTTGCTTGTTTAATGAAAAACAGAACAAAGTGAGGTGGAAAAAAATTTATACTGTGCATTCCATACAGTCAGCCTCTTTTTGACTAGTTTTTCTGTAGAGCTTTTTTTTTTCCTGAGTCCCTGATATTTTTTACAGATGCTGGAATTCTTTTTTTATGCTGTTTATTAATGTAGTGGACAGCCCTTTAAAGAAGCTTGGATGGGAAAATTTGGTTGATGTAGAGGGTGTCACTGGCATGAATAAGAGAATGGAAATGATTCTTCATAATTTTTAAGTACTTGAAAAATCTTAATATCCTCAGTGGCATTTATAAAGTGTCCTTCTGGTTTAATTAGAAAAACTCTGATCCAACAATAGCAGCTGTTCCTCTAGGCTGAAGTTCAGATTTTAACCTGGCCTAAGTCTGTGCTGCTGCTGGAAGAACTAATAGCACTTGGCATGAATTGGATTAGTGTGCAAATCCAGCTGGAGTGTTTTCTGGGAGCTGCAAGGAAGGTTAGTCTTCAGTCTGCTTGCGGCAGGGCAAAGGAAAATCTCGTGTCAGCACAAAGGAGGAGTGGCTTGGAGGCTGGGATTTAATTTTTTTTCCCGGTGGCAGTACTGGTTGGTATGACAGTTGTGAGGCATTTGTTTCAGAAAGTTGTCAAAATATGCCTTGGTTGCATTGGACTGATGTTTTGAGTAAAATATTTGAGCATTGTGTAATGTTTTGGTTGTAACAAAGGATCTGTTCTTATGTCTGAGATACTTTTCCCTGGATAATTTCTACTTCTCTAATTGGAAGAGCAGCTTATCCCATGGATAATTTCTTTCTAAAAATATTGAATGAGGCTATGCATAAGTCAGTCTTGTAGGGAAGAACTGAAAAGTATTCCTAGATAAATGTTTAAAAACTGTGTTTTGTCAATTCTGTATGCATCTGAAATTTTTCAGAGCTCAAGGGAAGAGCACAACCTGTAGCACTGCTCAGCCCAAGTCCTGCTTCTGATCAGCTGCTATTAGTGGATGTGCATAACTATACTTTGGCAACATGCTTTAGAGTTGACACTTCTTTAAAGCACTGGTTGTTGCAGCTGCTGCCCAGTGTGGTGTAGGATGGAGGCAAGTATTTGTTCTTGCTTTTAAAAGTACAACTTAAATGTTTGTAAATGACACATCCTTTAGCATAGTGCAGTCTTAGCTTTAAATTAGTTGTGTGTTTGTGAATCAGGGTGTGTGTTTCCAAATGAAACGTTTGTGGAGTATGGAAATCTTACTAGTATGCATTTTCAAATGATTCATTGAAATGATTTTCAAATGGTTTTTTATCAAATGGGGAGCTTTCACATAAAAACTGTCAATGAATAACTACGTGTTAATCAGGTCTATCTCGCTTGGACTTCCATGCCTCACTGAAGTTTAACTTAATTTCTTTCTTTTCTGTCATTACTAAAATGACTATTTCAGGAGAAATATGTATCTGATATATCATTTTGTACAACAAACTTGAATAGGAATATGATAATGGTCAAATGAATTTTTAAAGATGGCAGAGGTGTGGGAAGATTTTTGCTGTGGGAGAGCAACATTAGACTTCTTCAATTCAGATTTTGAAGTTCAGATAAAATGAAAATCCATAGCACTGCAGAGGTGGTATCCTCTTGTTGTAATTTAAGGAATGTAGAAATTATTAGACTATTTAATGTCCTTCTAGCCCTATAAAGGCACATAGTTTTGAAGTCCACAGTGAAACTCATCCTTAGCATGGCATTAATATTGAAAAAAAAGATGAAATTTCGATGAAAACTGTGATATTTTGTATTAAAAAGTTTAGTTTAGAGGGATACCATTGTAGTGGAGAAGAAATTGCAAGATTTCTTTATTTTTTTTAGGTCTTGGAGATGCAGGTAAAAGTGTAGAATATATACAAAGTTAATAATTTAGAGGAAGCTGACTATTGACAAGTATTTATTCACCACTTTTCTCCTACATCGGTGCCAGGCAGAGCAGAAAACAAAAGCTGCAACTCAGAGCATCTCAGATTTTCACTTATGTAGCAAGTTAGGGGGTTTTTTTTGGCATTGTATTTGACTGAATGATTTAAGAATTTATGTGAAAAAATTTTAAGAATGATATTTTGTATCTCTTTTGATTAAACTCTGTGTGTCATTCTCACCTTCTGTAAAGGACAAGCCTATGACTTACCAGATTCAATGTCCTTGGCTCTGGGCTGTGTCCTCTGTAGCTGGCAGGAGTTCCAGAAGGAGTCCTGGTCCACCTCCCATGTCTGTCCTTCAGACTTATCTGCTGCAAAACATAGCAAGCACTCTAGACAGGTCTTAGGCTATCACCATATCAGACCTGTCCGCTTTCCTTGCCACTTTGTAAGAGGATGCTTCTGTTGTTGGCTCCAAAAGCAGCTCAGTTTTCTTCTAAGTCATTATCAGAAAACTGAACAGTGGTGGCAGCAATTTGGAAACAATGGCTTAGCACTTAAGCAAAACAGTTGTTACCATATTAGAAAGGGTGTAGTCTTGACAACATGAGCTTATTCCAACCTTCCTTGCCCTTTTTTAGAGCTAAAATACCCATTTTTACAATTCCAGTGGAGGCTGTTTTATGGAATCAAAAACATGTAACCACCCCCACATAACTGAGATATCAAATTATTAGTGTATTTTGCCAAGGTTGCTTAAAAGTGGCAGCAGTGTATCTAGGATAGCACTGCTATGATCCCTTGCTCCTTGGTTGGCTAACACTAGACCAAAGGAGCAGAATTATCTTAACTTGCAAACAACATTGCTCTAATTTCTCATTCCTTATTGCCACAGAAATCATATCACTGGGGTGAATTTGTAGAATTCTGTCTAGTTATCTGTATAACAGATAACTTTACTGTATACAGTTATCTGTATATCTTTTGCCACTTGTGCCAGTTAAGGGCTTTAGTCATAACATAGTTTCCTTTGTGCTGCCTGCTATAAAAAGTGCTTCCAAGGACATTGAAGAGAGAAGACATCAAGAGGGAAGGTATAAGGTATTGAAAGAAATTTTTACTACCACTAGAAATGTTCTAAGTCCTCTGACCAATTTTTGTGGATTTGCTTAATAGCAGAGTGTCCCACCTCGGGTATTTTGAGAGCACTCAATATACTTCCAGTAGCTTTTATTCTGTTTTAGTGGAAGTTTTCAAGGGAAGAGCTGATGATATGTTGAGTAAGTCAATCTAAGTGCTCTTTATACTCTTCTGTAGAGACTCATCAGGTTCCATGTAAATAAAAATAATTTTGATTTTTGTCCTTTGGAAATTTTTTGTGATACTCTCTGATACATACCTTAGATGTATCAGTTCAGTGGGGTTTTGAGGAAGATGCTGCCTAAAGTGCCTCACCTTTCTCTCCTTTTCCTCAAGTTGATGTGTAGAGCTTCTTGTTCTTGAGTTGTATGGATGCCAGACTGTCTGAGATGTTGACCTTGTATCTGTACCAAGTGTTTTAGTCTTAAAAGATTAAGTAAACCCCATCACTCTTTCTCATTTTTTCATTAACATTTTGATAGCTGTGTAGGTTTTGTTTCTGTCCAAGTAATGAAAGAGCCTGACTAATCTGCAATTTGTGTTCATTAATATACCTTTTCATTCTTTAGTCAGCAAATGTTAGCAATTATGTACTGGAAATGCTGTACAATTGGTTGTGAGCAGCAATGCAGAGATGACAAATTTCATGTTCCTATAATCTTTCTCTTTTCTTTTTTTAAATAATTCATATGATCAGGGAATTCAGTCAATTATATTTAGCCCTCAGAGGGCCCTCTGTATTTGCCTCCAGAGAGTAAGCCCAGCTCTGCAACTTTCTCTAGATGCATAATTGTTTCAGACCAGGCATTGGTGGTCTCAGATGTTTGCTTTCTTAGCCTTAAAAAGAGCATCCTGCTTTAGCATTTTTCACAACAGTTTCTCTTCCTCTTGCTTTGATTTTTGAAGCTATATGGTTTTTTCCTTCATTTCTGGAGGCTCTTTATTTTGGCTTTGTCAAAGCCTGTGAAAATAAAAGGTATATCCTGGTTATGAGGTTTAACCATAGATTTGTCCCAGAACTCTGCAGCTTCTGTCGTTTCCAATTGACATCTTTAACCCAGTTACTTGACAGAGAGCTTGTGCATTCACATTTTCCATGTAGGTCAGTTTTGTCAACTTCTTATTGCTTGTAATGTCTCTAAAGCTGCATTGCAGTATGACTACAGCTTAATCAGGCATAGGAGTTTTATTTCACTTAACACAGAAAACAAAGCAAGGTAAGCTTTGGTGAGCTTGGACTGCAACTGCTAATTGGGCTTGTAATTCCATGCAAGCTTGGATACTGAAGCTCAGATTGTTGCATTTCAGCTGTTCTTGGTACCTAAATATGAATGGGCCAATGCCATGGAGTGGGTTTTTTATCTGCAGCAATGATCAAGAACTAAAAGTGAAGAGAAGCTTGTGGTTTGGGTTCCTTGGTTTTACTGGACTGCAAGCTTTTGTCCAGAATGCTGAAAGATTGATTCCTGTGCCTCATGTTAAATTGGGTAACATGTCCTATTTTAAATGGCTGCTTTGCAGACGTGCTGTTTATCAGGAGCAAAGCCTGTATATGCAGTTAGAGGAAATACAACTTTCTCCAGGAAGTGCCACAAATTCTGTGACTTGCAAATTGTTGGTGATTCTTTTGTGACAGAGAATAGGTCTAGTTTTAAATGCAGTTTTTTACACTTACCCTTGTTTTCAAAAAGAGAGGAGAGTATTTGACTTGCTCATCTGGTGTCATCTTCCCCTCATTTTCCCATGCTGAAGCACTATGTGCCCTAGTGTGCTGGATCACTTTGTGCCTCATGTGCTGCATTGTGAATTGTAGTGCAAGAGTTGGATTGGGAGTAGGAAGCCATTTCTCTTGGCAGTAGCCAAAATTTCACCTGTGAAGTTAAATAATTGTTTCATGGCTGTTTTAATCTGTTGGTTGTAGAAAGCTAGACCTGATTCTTCTTTGAGAGGAAACAATAGTACTTGGGAAATGCTATGTAGAATATGTTGCAATGTTCTTCTGAAGTATTTCCCATCCTTGCTAATGGCTTTTTCTGAATTATTTAAATGTCATCTATGACAAGAGTGATGTGACAAGAGTCTGCCCTCAGTTATTGCACTTTAAATTCTGCTCTAAGAAAATTGATTAAATTCTTACTGTATCCTGAGTGCTGAAATTTTGTTGCTGTTGATGCAGTTGTTGATAGGCAGAAATGAATTTATTGCTGCTAGACTTACTGTTTCTCTGTTTTGCTAGGAGCATCTTTGTGGCTCTAACATATGTTGCTTCCATAATTCATGTTTAAGTTGTGAAATGGTGGAGCTTTGGCTTTCTTCCTCTTATAAATGTCTATAAAAGACAAAATTGATCATTTGCAAGATTTCACATGACACCATCCTACATGGAATAGTAATATGTGGCAGCAGCGTGGTCCTGCTCCCATTCTCCTCCCGATGTGTTTCATTTGGATGTTCTTACATGTTTATTGGAATGTTGGTTTGTATTTTGTAGAGCAGTGAAGACAGGAACTAGCCTTTACGAAAGCTTCTAAAATCAGACTTGAAATTAAAAGCATCTTGTAGTCTCTGTTTTTGTGGTTGTCTATAATGACATGGCAGAGCATCATTCCCCCTCGGCAAGAGGATGGTTCCATCATACCACTCAGCATAGTTCAGGCTCTTTGGTTATTCATGTAGCTTCCCTTCTGTATAAAAGCAAAAACCTGCATGTCACTACCATCAAAGCCACTGCACATTTGCATAAAGCTGCAGGTGCTGTTGTGCACATAAACTGTGAATTGTGCAAGGATGAAAGAAGATGAAATGCATTATTTTTTATGCCTTCTGACAAGCTTTTTACCCTTCTTTGAGTCACCAGCATCAAACTAATAGGATTCTATTTTAAGCAAAAACTGTCACAATAATTAGAATTTATAAAATGGAAAATTTCTATGAAAAACTTGCTCACCAGCTAAAAATAAAATATGCTTTGATGTAAACATTCTGTATAAGTAGGTTGTGGAGAAGTACAGCGTTTTTCTGCTGAATTTGATCCCTTTGTAATAACTCTTTAGGGCTATCAAATGTGCTATCAAATGCACTTCATCACAGAAGAAATGTCTTGTTGGATATCTTTAGTCTGAAAAAACAGTGAAGCAACTGCAGCTTATGCTTTACTCTATCAAGGAACTCTAAATACACATTTTTACTTAGAATTCAGTGGAAGCTTCCAAAAACCCTGTGCAATTTGTAGAAACCTGGTTACCTTGGGACTTACTGCTGGTTTGTCTCTAGTAATCTACAAGTCCCACAGGGATGAGTTACCTTCTCTCAGCCATCAGAATTAGCAGTTAATGCATCTTTTGAATCTGCAGTCCCTGTTGTGTCTGGTTAATACAGTGACAGTGACCAAGGGTCATCTTGGTCATGGTACATGAAGCAAATCACTTTGAGCAATTTAACCAAAGTCTTGATTTGCAGTGCTGCAAAGCATTTTTCTTGCTGCTGGGTGGTTCCTTGGCAGTCTTGTAGTCCCACCTGGAGCTTGGGAAAGCAACTTGAAATTCATAAGTACAGCACTTGTGGTCATGTTTCTGGTGGTGCAGTTGACTGTCACGGGGCACAAGCATGAAATACTGTTTCACTGGTAGTTAGCCAAGTAATGGTTACTGAAGAGTAGAAAACTTCTGTTGTTTTCTGCAAGAGTGACTTATGATGAAGAGGTAGGAAATAAAGCATGCAGAGAGCACACTGAGAATGTTCAAGGTTGCTTACCTTGATCACTTGATATGTTTAATGAGCTCTCACATGAGGTCGTAAATCCAAGAATGCAAGTCATGCTTTTAAGTTCAGGGCTTGGGTTTTAGAAAACAAGATCCCAAAAATACAGAAGAAAACTGATTCTGAATTTTTAGAATGATGTGGTATCTAAAAGAGGCAGTGTGATGCATTATTGAGAGGGGCAATATATGGATGAGAAAACAGTGGTCTCCACCAGAAGTTACAGATAAAGCTGGAAGAAAGCTGGGTTGGACTGGACTTCTTGCCCATTTCTTGTTGTAGATGAGAGTATGAATGGCAGAGGCTGAAAAGTTGGAGGAGGTTGGAAATAGGCCACATTCTTGATGTGCCACAGCAGTGAATGGTGAAAAAAGCATCATTAAGGGTAACAATTCAATTCCATCATCACAGGGAGGAGATGCTGGCAGTTGGAGGTTTTTTGTGGTAATAAATTCATAGGAAGAACTGATGGAAACAGGTTAGCTGTGAGTAGATTTTCTGATTATTGCAGATTAGGATTTCTGGTTCATTCACAGGGAGGGATTTGGAAATGAAGGTGAAAGATTTATGTAGCTCAGTTGAGCTAGTTACTTGTTTTTTTACGTGAGGGCTGCTTTCCCCCATTCACATGGATTGCATACCATTGTTCTAGTTTTTTAACTGTTCATTCCCTTTACTTACCTGCTTTTGTATTATTCTGGAAACTATTTACATGGTTTGCAAACTATTCCAGTGGTTACCAGTGGTCTCCTCTGACCCCCAGAAATATGCTTTAGATACAAAAGAGGAAACTGAATGCATTGGTTTTATTTGTTTTCTTGGTTTCCCTTCCCATGTTATAGCTAGTCTTATATGTGTAGGAAAAAAGGGAAGTACTTGATCAGTGTTTTATTCACAGAAGCAAAAATTTTGCTATCCAAGGTTAATTTTAAATGATGTGCTATGGGCCATCTTTATAAAGATGCTAATGGTCAGAGGGTAATTGTTAACCCAAGCGTAAAAGAAGAGTTCCACTCTTTGTACAGCCGTTTTGAAATTCATGGACTTGAGAAGAGTTGGAATTTGCTAGTTCTGGAAGAGCTCGCAAAAGGTTTTCCTTCACAAGACTGACAGAAGTATGTTAGTAAAAGTACGCACTTACTTCTACCAAGAAGAGTGGCCAGCTCAGTGTGTTTGAATGTGACTGTAAAAACAGCTTGATAAAATGTTAACATTTTGAAACACTAAGTTGGTGATAAACATGAGATACAAAATAATGAAGAAAAAAGAGAACAATATTCAGAACTTGAAGCCTATGTTAAATATTTAGTGGGAGAGCGACGGCAAGGTAAAAGCAGTACCTGGATACCAGAAATAATTAACCCTTTAGATTCAGGATTACCCTGCAAAATAAATGTTTTCCTTTTTTTTTCTTCTTTTTAAAGCAAATTTCTAAGAATCGCTCACTCTAAATTGGGCACCTAGGTCTAACCACATCATAATTCATTAAGTGATTAGAAGTTACTACTGTTGAAAACATTCTATTGCATTGCATCCTTTTGCTGGTTCATGTAATGGTGAAGGCAAAATCTCATCAGAAGTGCTTACTGAAAGTGGGAAGATACATTTTATTTGGGATGTATCTTTTTGTTTCTGTAAAGGCAAATTAAACTTCATTTGTTTTCCCTTCTCCCTTGTGGTTTTGTTAGTACTATTCATAGCCTCTTGTGTCCTTGGAAGCTGATTTCCCAGCCTTTCCAGTAGGCAATCCTTTCAGGTGAATTTGGGTTGAGCAAGGTTGAACATGGGAAGGACAGAGGGTTTTGTTTGGGTGTGGACTTAAGGAGGTTTTGTGTGGTTTTGGTTTTGTTTGTTTTGGGGGTTTGGGGGAGTTATTTTTTTTTCTTCCTTTTTACCATATTTCTAGTGAAGATCAGAATATTTAAATGTGTCCAGAAGGGCTGCTAGAATTGTTCAATTACAGTTGATTTCTCTAATAGTGCTTTCACTGTAGTGAGCAGAGAAATTCTTGTTTTATTACAGTGGAAGCAGCATAACTCCCCATAGTACAATGTTAAGTGTTCCAATTAGGGTTTTTACCTACAGTTTCAGTGCAATTGTTTCATTTGCTGTTACAGACTTTTACTACCATCGTAGATGTTGACCCTTACAAGGCACAACTGCATCCAGGATTGGTGCATTGAGGCAAACTCTTACATGTAATACCTCAATTACTGGTAGCAGTTACGCAGTTTAAACTGTTATACTCTGCACTGGCTGATTAAAGTTAGCATGGTGGGTAAGGATACCTAGGAAACTGGGCACCTTTGGGAACAAGATTGTGCATAAATATCCTTCGTATACTTTCATTTCACTAATTTCAGCTCAAAATTGTCTTTACAACATTGCAGCTGTAAGGGGGGTGAAGGCTGAGGAGGGAAACAAACCTCAGATCTCCCAGGGTGTAATGCTTCAGCAATTCAGGGTCTGCTTGGTATGGAGTGCCACAGCTGCCCAAGCCATCTAGGGCAAACTGCTGGTTTGCCATCGCATTCTTTTGAAGCTGAAAATCTTACTTCCGTATGTTGAATTTCAATGACAACTTGACAGGCCCTTATTTTCAAGAGAAGTGGTTGATCTCAGTGTTTTTCACCTTAAATTCTTTAGCATATGAAGACCAGCAGTAACCCTAATAGAAGGGAGAAGAAGGGGCAACCCTTTTTGTAGGCTGAACTAGAATCTGATGCTAAAATCTTTCTTCAATACTGTAGTAGGGTGCCTTTTGCAAGATTACGGTCAAGTTAAAAGGCGAAAGTCATTGAAAGGATGTGAATTGTACATTTAAAAATCAGAGCCACCCTCTTGAAGGCTTCAGTAGGGTGGATAAAAGGCTTCAGTTTAACTAGAACGTTCTGTATCTCTTGAACAGGGTTGTGAGATGGAGAAGGTTAAACTTTAACCAGGGTGCATCTATGAGACTGGAAAGTTGTGCATTTCAGAAGCTTCTTTCTGTTGCAGAATTGGTAGGGAGGCCGCTTGGCTGCAGCTGGCTCTGTCCTTAAAGTCTTGTAAATGCAGAGTAGAAAACTTGTGTCCTTCATAACCAGACTCTGAGGCACTGTGTTTACTGCGTAGTTCCTAAGTGTCTCATTCATCTAACCATGAGAAAAGGCAAGATCTGCAGTGTACTGATGATATCTTGTCAGCAAGCATGTCCCTGCTGCCTTGCATGAACCTGTCCTGGTGGGGTTAGTGTTCATTGCTATCACTGAGACTGTAGCTTGAGTGTCTCCCTTTTCCTTGGCTGCCGCAGCCCATCAGCCTGGCTGTGGCCAGCCGCTGCTCTCAGCACGGGTTAGCTCATCTGTCCAAGAGGGTGGGGTTTGAAGAACAAGCACTACTGAGAGCGCAGACAGCCGGCAGGAGCTCTGGTTGCAGTGTTTCATCAGCTGCTAATCCGTTTACAGTGCAGCTAATGAGATTGCTCTGCTCGGTGCTGCAGACACTCTGTGCTACACCGCTGTAATCGAGATGGCTGGTGGGTGTGAGCCAGCTCTCGTAGGAAACCCAAATACCTATTGCAGTGGAGACAATTCGTAACTACTTTCTGTTTTGTAACTCTCTTGCATTAACCCAGGACATTTATCTCAAGATAGGCTTGGAAATTTTCTGACTTCAGTCTCTAAATGAACACAATGTTTGTTGGGGTTAGAGTGATTAGTGCTTCAGTTAAGTTTTTCTTTCCAGGTATGAGCACAGTGCAGTTCATTCTCCTCTTTGAGTGAAAGTATATAGTTTGCCCTCAAATTTGTTAGCTTGAAAGCAAATTTCTGTTTGTCTGTTTAGGTCAGTGTACTAACAGACTGCTTATGAAGCTTAAACAGAAAGAAAGCAGCATTTTTAATACCTTTTTCATTAGTTTGCATGCTAGTGTGAATTGTTGTGTTGAAGTAGTTTCTTTAGCAATAAAAAATGAAGCAGAAGATTTTCTTTTAAAATATACTGTAAGTACTTGATCTGAAATTCTTACCCTTGTCTCTGCAGAGCTGTAAATAGAAGGTAATATTTGCTGTGGGGTGTTTAACTGTATTTGCTTGGATTGTCATGGCAGTAGTGTCTCCAGATTCTTCAGCAAGGCTGACTTATTGTTGCTCATGCACAAATTAGCAAAAAACCCCAAATAAAATCCAGCCCCCTTCTGTGCCCCAACAACAAAAAAATTCCCAGGCAAACCACATACTTTGAAACTTCATTTTATCTCTTGTGGCTTTAGAAGTTATTGCAGACTAATCTGAGTCTTTCTCCCTCCCCCCCACACCCACCTCTGCTTCTTTTTTCCCGTCCCTGATAATAAAGACTCTCAAATAAATAGTACTTGAAATAAAGGAGACAACTTAATCTGCTTTGGCATTATAAGTTATACCAGGAAGATAGCTTGTGTATAAAATTTAATGTAATACCATCTTTGTGTGTTGTAATGGGAGCAATGGACAAAAATGCCGAATGCACTCAATAAAAGAAAAATAAATGTTTGTAGAATCCAACTGTGATAGTGGATTTGAAAGATTTTCCTTGAAATTGGAAAAGATGATAGATTCTGTAAGTCTTAGAGTACAGTGCATGTTTTCAGGTACTATGTTTCAAGAGTGTTTGAAATGTAGATCTAAATGTTTATATTTGACATGGTACTCTTGGTTTTACTGAAACTGTTCTGTTTTCTTCTAGGTGAATCTGGACTGGGAAAATCAACATTAATCAACTCATTATTCTTAACAGAATTGTATTCCCCAGAGTATCCAGGTCCTTCACACAGAATTAAAAAGACTGTACAGGTATGTCTGGGGTAAAAAAAAGGTACAGCCTGAACATTGTAACTTGCAATTTAGTAAGGTATGGTGATGTACAATTGTCACATAAGCACCTGAGTTTCAGGATACATTCAGTCACGATGTGAACCACTAAGAAATATTCAGTGTGTCTTTCAGTGTATCTTAGCTATACAAAACACTCAGGTTTCAAACCTGTAGCAATGTGGGAGCCCTGAAGTGTTTTACCTGTAGATTGGAAAATGCATATGTGTGCAGAACTTTTTGAAAACATAGTGTTTATTATCAATTAAAGTAGTGAGTAAATCTGTAGAAGTATATAGATGTGCAGTAAAACCTGTCTGCCTGTTTAAGGCAGGCTTTTAGAGACCAAATATTAAAGGATTTCACAGAAATGCAGGGACCTGGGATATAAAAGTATCTGCAAGTCTTCTGCAGACTGTATCATTTGTGGTACTTTATTTACCTGTAAAAAGTTGTTATTCTGAAACATCAGGGACTAAGGGTGAAGCTGTCTGGCTTTAAGCTGTAGACTTACATGAGCAAAGATGATGTTCCTGCCACGTGAATGATGCAACTGAAGTACTTAGTCGAAGACTGAAGTTGTGCCTTTTGTTCTGTGTAATAACTTGCTACTGATCAATTATATTTTCTCTCAAAAAAAGGAGCATGTTTTCTGTGTTACAAAAAGATTATTAAAAGTAACTATTACCTAATGCTAAGAAATAATGATATTTTGGGTAGTTTAGGAAGTCATTGTGTTTGTGGGGTATTTTCTGCCTCCACAGCTGAGCAGCTGAATAAGGTTGCATGAGCTCTACTTTAACACTTGTTTAAGACTTTGCTGAAGATAGCTTATGAGAATCCAACTTTGTACAGGTGAGGGCTGAGGGTGCTCACCATTGCTGCTCTTGTCCTACAGAGTTCCTCCAGCTGCCAAATTCAGCTGTGGCTGAAGTGACTGGGCAATTGCAGAGCTGTCATAAAGTAATTAAGCCCTGTGTTGAACGAGGAGGGTGTGCAAGGTGCTAAACAGAAGTTGTAAAACGAGTGCTCTTTTACTCATTGGAATCAAGTAATTAAGCTCCAGTGCCATGAACCACTTACCTTACTGCTTTGTGGGACCCCTTTTTTTTTGTTTGGGGTTTTTAGGTATGACATTTTCTAATCCGCTGTCAGAACACAGAATAATTACCACAGTACAAGGAGAAAATTAGTTATGCCCATATTGAGAAGTTTAAATCATGTTGCTTGTCAGTTAGCTCAACATTCAAACTTGAATGCTATGACAAAATGAAGTCATTGCAGAATATCAGTTTTTTGATTTGGAGGAAAACTTTTGAACATCCTGAGTTTGATTAACAATATATTAATGCTTTCTAAGCTTTGACCATTTCTTTTAGGGTATTTTATCAGTTTAATGTAGAACCATAGTGACTGACAAAATGGACTTGAAAGCTTGTTAGCAGGGGCATCAGACTATTATTTGAATTAGAAAGGTTGAGTGTACCTGTTTCAAAGAGATGTTAACTGGGGAAGAGGTGTGCAAAGAGTTAAACTCTCATATAGTACGCTTATTACTGAACTAATCAGTGACTGTTCAAAAACTAAATAGAAGGGTGACTTTTTTATTGGAAGAGAGATGTAGCATGATTTCATTATTGATGATTACACACTGGTTTAGCAGAAGCCAAACCAATTCAGGTTATGTTCATTGAATTGTAGTTTAAATAACTGTGGGATGGATTCCCTGTCACTGGAAGATTTTTAGTTTTTTCAATTGGGAAAAATCTTTGGAGGAATTTGTACACAAGCTTACAAGAAGAAAACCCAAACCAAGACATCTTTCAAAGATAACTCAGTCCTGCCCTAGTTAAAGTTGCATCAGTGTAAGAAAAAATAATATGAAACTCTGTGTGGAATATCTGTTAGGTGGCAAGACTAGATGACCTGTTTGTTCTGACCATCAGGAGTGGTTTGATTTGTATTGATTTACTGGTTGAAGAAAAAGATCCATACTTTTCAGAAAGCCTCACTTTATGATTTTTTTTTTTTTCTGTGTAAAGCTGGAGAGGGAGAAAAAAAAAAAAGCTTGAACAGAGCTCAGGCTGATAAGCCATTGCCTTTTTTCCATAGTGAATTGAGGTCTGACATGACTTAGAAAATAATATGGTGGGAATGAGGTAGATTTGAAGACCATATTCTCCTCTAGAAACTACTGTTTACTTTATCTAATAAGTATTTTTTTTTTTTTTTGTACCCTTGCAATGCAACTTTGCTTTCAGTACCTTGGGATGAATGAAAACTCAGTGTAGCGTTTTAAGAAAGAAACTGAAACTATTTTATTTCAGTGTAAGTGAGGATAAAATTGTTTCCCCCTGCAAGCTTCAAAATCATGTGTGCTAGCAACTATGTGTATGATGTGGAGGTGTTTCCTGTCAAATATTAAAGAATAAGCAGTGGGAGCTGCTGTTTGGATCCACTGAATTTGTACTCTTTGCCAGTGAAAACCTTTTTAAGTTGAGGATTAATGGAAGGGTTTTGTAGGGTAGGGATGAGATAAACCACCTCCTTTGAGCATATTCAAATATTGGTTGTAATCATCACCTGTTCATGTATGCTGGGAACAACTTACTGATCAGGAATTGTGTAAGAGGCTCTCACATAGATAAACACAAACTGTGGTTTGGGCTTGAAAACCATTGCAGTTTGGAGTTGTTTTGTGAGGCAGGTCCTTTGTATTAATCCCATAGAAAATGTAGAAAAACAGTTAAGAGTAAGTAATTTGATGTCAGATGAATTCAAAGGGAACATATTCCGAAATGAGGGAGTATTAAAGGTGTTTACTCTGATCGTTATCTGGCTGCCTTAAACGCAGGATGCTCAAGGCATGTTTCATCCAATAAAAAACAGTCGAGCTGTAACAAGCACCAAGTCATGAACGCTGTGTAGTAACTGCCGAGGAGACCCGTGTGACCCAGCTGACTGGAGTGCATGGGAAAATGGCTCTTTGGAGGAGACTTTTCTTAAAAAGTCTTAAATTCCAAGACTTGAACTAATGTTTTCCATGAATCCCTTGGGAATACTTGTAAATCAGATGATAGGATGCAGTTGGATGCTTAACTATGAATGACACTAGTTTACAGTGATTTTTTGGATCTTTTCCAGATGTTGCTGCTTTCTGTGCCTTTGACCATATATGGACACATCCATTTAAGTTAGAAAAATGCAACTTTGCAGAGGCTTTGTGGCAGGGTCTTCATCTACTGTTTCCTGCCAGTAGAATCTACTGCTTACAAGATATGGTGGATGATCATCCACAGCACAAGCATAGGACATTTAATTCATCAGCTAATGTTTCTTGTTCTGTAGGTTTGTGAAAACCCTGCTCTGATAGCAAGATACCTACATGAATTTATGAAAAGTAAGAAAAAAATTTAAATCCTCACCACCCAGTATTGTATTAGCACTGTCTGCAGAGATTCAGTTGCTGCAGACCATTTGTCAGAAGATGACTTCACAAATTCAGCCACACTTAGATTTTACAAGCGTACAGAATCAGGGAAAATATTTGGCGTGACATTTCTGAGGATCTTCTGACCTTTCTTTTCCTTTGTTATAAACATATGTTCAAGTTAATGTTTTATTAATTGCTTCTTTTGTAAAAGCATTCCACCGTGAGCCCATAATAATTTAGTGGTTGTTGCTGGAAATATTTGTGCTGGAGAATAAAGCTGATACCTTGTAGCTCTTGGCAAGAGTACGTCTCTTAACATTATCATCTCTAGTATTTTGCAAGTGTTGTGGGTTTCTTATACTTGCAGAGAGCTTGGTAATAGGAGGGCTGTGTGGTTACTGTATGCAAGATAGCCAAAAGAATGCAAGGAATCAGAAGTTAATCGCTTGTGTGCTAAAGCTTGTGAGTAGTAAACTCTTGGCTGAATTCACTGTGGCTGGGGATTACTGTCTTGAGTTCTGATCCCAATTGTGTACAATAAAATTTCTTATAGACCTCATGAGGATGGGGGGAAGTACACTCACCATAATTAAAATGTAAGTTTCTAAAGCAGTGCATGTATTCTTAGGTTCTCATGACTTTCAGCTGCACACTTCTGGAAGGATTAGAGTTGTGTAGTTTGTGAAACTTAGTGGTGTCTTAGGCTGGTGTGTGTGTAGTTTTGTTTGAT
Source organism: Vireo altiloquus (assembly GCA_013396875.1). Lineage (NCBI taxonomy): Eukaryota > Metazoa > Chordata > Aves > Passeriformes > Vireonidae > Vireo > Vireo altiloquus. Next base: position 87,284 of record VZRF01011152.1, on the reverse strand, counting down.
TGGTTTTAATTCCTGGTTATTTACACCTTCCTAACCTTGCAGTAAGGTCTGTTCACATTGGAGTTTGAATTGGGTGGTCTTGAAGCCTAGCCCAACCTGGATATTTCTGTGACTAGCTTCCTGGTAGCTGTTAATTCTTTGAGAACTATCAGCAAAAGGGATTGATCCGACTTGAGTATGATCCCTGCTGATGAGTAGATAAAAACAATATCCTGCATAGTCAGAGGTGAAATATGAAGCTTTCTTTGTAGATAGTTACTGTTTTCTGTGATTCTGTATATCCTCTGAATTGTAATCAGTGTTGTGCTTGTGCGAGAGGGATTTAGTTTGACTTTCTGCAGTGTTGATTTATCTTGTGGATTTACATTGCGTCACATAAGCAGTGATTGCAGAGCGTTTGTGACAATATTCAGGTGTGGCTGTGAGAGTCTGTCTCACTTATATAACAATTAGGGATGTGCAAGAGCTTAAGAAGCATTAATACGATGTTTCTCAAATCTTGAGCTAGTCAAGAGACCATCCAGAAAGGGTTTATTATAAATAGAACTTCATTTGCTCTCCCCAGTTAGTGTTTGGGAGGCTGAAGGAATGTTAAGCAATGAGCAACAAGGTGGCATCACCTTGAGTCTGCTAGCTCTCGTGTGGTTCTGGATAAATGGCTTGCATGGTTGATTTCTTGAATCCATATCTAGAAAACAGTGTCACTAGTGATTTAATTGGAGTTGTTTTAATATAGGGGGAAAAAAAGATGATGAAATGTCTGAACAATTGGAAAGAAGCCAACTTGAGTTTGTCATTTCGTACTGCTGATAGTAGAGCACTTTCTCAGGCAGATGGACCTGACATGGGCAATAATTACTGAGGTGTAAGTAGGAAGAAGAGGGTAGCAGTCCATGTGCTCCTTAGCCTAGATCTTCTCTGTCATGACATGCTTAATCTGTTTGATGACATGTTCACTGCAAGCTGCCTGAGCTGTGCTGCAGATGGGTGGTCACAACTGGAGGCATGAATTCCCACGCCCAGATGTTGCATCATTCCTTGTGCTGATGCAGTTGCCTTCTGAGATGGGTTTCCATCAGTGACCTGAGCTAACAGGAACCCAATCGATTACAGTCACATGAGGTCTAGCTCAGCAGATTGCAGCCAGATTGTATTACTTTCCAATATAATTGTCTGTAACAGGAAACCGTCACTTTGTGATTCCATTCCCAACCATTATTCTAGCTGAAGAACAAATGCATTCTTAAAAATACATTATCAGGACTAGAAATGTTTAAGGTGCTTGGGGGAGGATGAGTTTTGAAAAGTGTAATTTTCTTTGAACTGACCAAAGTCTGCAACTTCATCAAGTTTAATGTCTGATTAAGGTTTTTCCTATTTAATCAGGAATTAAAATATTAAGATATCCCATATACTTAGAGGTTTTTTTTTATCACTGACTTTAAATAATGACCTTTCTCTTTTCGAGGGTTATTAATTATTATAAAATAATTGGTGTGTTATAAGCAAAACACAGTCATAGCATACATATGAAGCAGAATAGTCTGCAATTCTTCGTAAGACTTCTTATTCATTGAATGTTTTCCCAGTGTTTAAGATAGGGGACCAAACTGCTAAAAATTTGATCTTACATTATTCATCTTACCTTATTTCATTTAGGTTGAGCAGTCAAAAGTTTTAATCAAAGAGGGTGGTGTTCAGTTACTACTTACAATAGTTGACACACCAGGATTTGGAGATGCTGTGGATAATAGTAATTGGTAAGACATTTTTTGTATTTTCTCCCATGATAATTCTGCATTGCATTTTGTGCATATGTGTGAGAGATAATACCTTGTGACATGTTTTAAAATGCAGACTTTAGTATTCAGTTAAAATATTGACAGTTTTAAACTTTTCCTTTAGCTGAAAACTTCTAACTACTGTAATTCCAAGTACTTTTGTAACTTGATTGAAATGCTGTCAGCTTTTCACCTTAAACTGAATGGTGCATTTGGCTCTTTATCCACACGTGCAGTGTGCAGAACCATCTTCCGTGCTGTCACAAGATGTGATCAGTGAAGCATATTCCTTTGGCTGCTGTTCTTAAGTATTCTGTTTAATGCTTTTACAATGAAGGTGATGGTGTTTGAAAGGTTTTTTCAGTGGACTCACACATTGTATATTCAGAACTATATAACTCAATTTTAAGTTGAGGAGCTGGTCTCTTAAATTGCAGTGTTGAACTATCTTAATTTAAAAAAGCAAATGAAAAGCAAAACAAACAAAAAAAAAACCCCAAGCTGTGGGGAAATTGTGAACATCTACTTCTCAGCAAAACCAGATTTCTTTACGTAAATAATGTAACTTACAGGTTTTCATTCATATAATCTCTGCAGCTGGCAGCCAGTTATCGACTACATTGACAGTAAATTTGAGGACTACCTGAATGCAGAATCTCGAGTGAACAGACGTCAAATGCCAGATAATAGAGTGCAGTGTTGTTTATACTTCATTGCTCCTTCAGGACATGGGTTTGTATTAGTGTATTTTATGTTTTCATCCTGTCTCATATCTCGGATAAATATCCAAATTTGTCAGTCTAAGTTCCAGATAGGATTTTCTTAATGGCCTACAGATCATACTTAATTTCCCAGAAGGGTTTACTTTGGCTTGTCACATTAACAAGCCAAACACCAGAAAATAAGATTGCACATTAATTGCATAACAAGAAAAATAGAATTCTAGCAATGAAAAATACAAAGACATTGACTAGTGCCAGCTCTGTTTGTGATGTGTGTTTCTTTAGATCACATTAGAAGGAGAAACTGGTTCACATGTCAAGCAGCAGGATTTTTCCTTTCACTTCTTCCTCCCTCCCTTTAATGCTAAATTGAAGATAGGAAGTTTCATGCATCCTTGTAGGCATGCTTTAGTTAACTTGGTGTGTAGTATTTTGTCCCGTGGCAATTCCAGTATAGGCATTGCAGATTTTTTTCAGTTAATTGTTATCTTCTACCCCTGCTGAGCTTTTAACTTGATCACACTTCTATCTAGTGGTAGACAGGGAGAACTGCATTTCCAGGGTTTATTAGGTACAAATTGCCTTTCTGAAACTGGTTGCTTAGCAATTTTATCATAGTATCATGATGAAATTGCTCAGAGACTCAAGAGTTATACTTTCAAAACCAGAAGTAGATGAAGATAAGTGTGAGCTATTCTATTGTATAGGTCAAAAGTAAAACTAAAAGTAAAACTTGTTGAAGGGAGTGATGAAGGAAGTTAAAGAGTATTCCTCAGGCAGTAAAAAATGCCAGCTATTACTTAGCTTCTGTAGCTCGCATTGGAATGGGTCTGATAATTTTGAACTGTACAGATACTTCCAAATATGGAAAGAAATGTCAGAGGGTGGAGGGTTTTTTATGTAGACTTGCCTTTATTAAGTATTTTTTGTTGTTTAACAGGCATGTTTGTAATGCCAGTTTTGCTGAACATGCATGTCAGTTTTAAATGCAATACTGAATTCTTGACATGTTGTTCTACCAGTGTGCAAAATCCAAAATGTAATTTAAATAAAGAGAAGGTGATTCCTTGTGCTAGCCAGTAGTTTCCGAGCTAATTTTAAGATTCTTCAAAAAACATGTCTTCTCTCAATACCCCCTTATGTGTTAGAACTTCCTACATCAGTGGGAGGTACAAATTGTTCCTAAGGAAGAAAAAAAAAGTAATGTTTCCAATAGCTTTACATTTGGTCGCTAAATCTGTGAGACCAAAAGCTGTAAAAGTATATTCCTTGTTACAGGTATTCCATGTTATTTTTAGGGGAGAAAAAGGTGTAAAATTATGCTAGGTTTTCATACTGTTTTTCAATTACTGGAATAAATGCTTAGAATTGTCATCTAAGTAAGGAAGTTAATGAAGAAAATTGGTGCTGCTTTCAGCATTCATTTCCTCTTTTAAGATGCTGCCCTCTCTGAAAGGACGGAGCTCACTTCCTACCTGGTTTTTGTGGTGATGCAGTCTTTGCTCCTGTTTCCTGTGCAGGCAGCAGCACATCTAACCCACCAAGTAGTGTCCTCTTCACTCTTAATGCATGATTATATTTGTTGAATTAAAAGCATTTGTTGGTGAACTTACTTCTACTTGTCCTTTTAATACATTTGTAGAAGTCTGCTTTAGAAATTCTAAAAAAACAACAGTTCAAGTCCTTCCATTTAATGCATCCCACTGTTTTTAGCTAGTTTTCCCATAAACGCCTGAACTGATTGAATTGGTTTCTGTGGGAGCAGGGGGAGAGAGTGGAGGGGCAGGAGAAGCCTTGCAGGTAAGTAAATGGGGTGATGATGGAATTCACCATCTTCCTGCAATTCTGGGATCTTTATATAAAGCTTTCCTGCATCAATCTCCACTGTAAACTCTGAAGTTTTGAACAACTCTGCTTTGGCAGCTGCCCTTCAATCCAGTTTTGCGGCCCTAGATAGGTTTATGAAGCAAGTAGAGGGAAAGCATATTATGGTGAATGGATAACCAGAAAAGTGCTTATAATATAAATGTGTTTTAATGTTAGATATTTAATGGAGACATGTTGAAAACTGGTGGAATTCAGTGACAGGTAGAAAATGTTAAAATGAAGTTAAGCGTGTCCTTGAACATTTTCTTCATTCTTTTATGTATGGCTTTCAGAAATTTCGGTACCAAATTAATCTGGTTTTGATGTTTCTAATAGTTATTTCTTTTATGTGAAGAATAATCTCATTAAATCCTTTAAGTGAATCCTTTAAGCCTGACTAAATTCGCTATAATTCTGCAGTATTAATGTATCGAAACCTCTCTAGTTTTACTTCAGGAAATAGGAAATATTGACCACTTTGATCCACATAGATGGTGAATATACTACTACCTAGCCACCCAATACTGACTGTAATCCACTTTCATAAATGTCTTTTTGTTTTACATTGCAATTTAGAGATGAGATATTTCTAATCCATTTGTACATAGGCCACAGAGGTTACAGTCTTCAGCAATCTTAAGATCTTAAAAAAGTCTCTCTAGCCCACTCTCAAGAAGCATACTAAGACATGGCTTTCAGAACCTGCAGCTGGGTGTGTGAACAGAGCATAACAGTTCACAACTGCGAACTCTTATCAGTCAGGCTTTAAGTGGGATTATCTTCCAGCTAATAATACAAACTTTGCTACCTTCATAGGAGAGTTCTTATCACTTGCTTAAATGAGTGTAATTTCAGCTAGCAGAAGTCTCATGACTGCTAGTAATATTAACTTACCTCTTATTCCTCTTGTATTATCCAATCTAGGGGATTTCCTGTAATAATTGCAGGTAGCCTTTTCATTTTCAGTTGTCTGTGACTCATAAATTAGTGTCTTAAGAGTAGTTGTCAGGAAAAACATCATAATTTGTAAAATCTTGTTTAATTAATATAAATTGCAAAGCTCTAATGCTGTATTTCAGACTTAAGCCTTTGGATATAGAGTTTATGAAGCGCCTGCATGAAAAAGTGAATATCATTCCACTTATTGCCAAAGCAGACACACTTACACCTGAGGAATGCCAACAATTTAAAAAACAGGTGAGTTGAAAAATTAATATTTACAACATAGGATGATTTAGTAAGTTGATCTCTATGGAAATGGTGAGATTTAACATACATGCAAAGTTTAAACCCTGAAGCAATAACTTGAGACAGCAAAGCTAAGTAATTTATATCTCTAGATTTAATTATAATTCTTGGTGAAATAATCTTGTTTCTGTCCTCAGGGGAAGAGGTTTCAGGTATAGTATGTTTCTTGGCAAGTGAAATAATTCACTGCTGAGATAAAAATCAGTAAGGGAGGAAAAAAGCTTTCAAGATTTAGGTGCCTAACAGAAGTGTGTTTTAAAAAACAAGAAGGTATTTAACCATATTGCAGTATTACTGATTGCACTGTGGTATTAACTTCCACATTGATGCACTGCATTTATTAAAGATACCTCAGGTATTAGATGAGAATCAGTGAACCTGTTCACTCTTGGGTGTGGTGATGCATTTTAAAGATGGTGAGATAATTCTAACATTGATACAACTGATATAATGTATTTGTAGAATATATTTGCTGTGAGTGTCTACAAGTGGTTTATGTTTTATTTTCAGCTACATGATCAGAGTAGAACAGTTAAGCTTTATAGTATTGTACAAAGAGGACAAGGAAGACTCAGAACAAGACAAGACATGAAGTTTGTTTTATTGAACTCTGTCCAGTCCTAGTTTAGAAGAACACAGAGTTCTGAAAAGAAGGTGGCATTAAGAGATGTTGTGTGTAAAACTCTTGAGATAATTATATTAGAATAAAAATTAGATTACAAAATGAAAGGAAAAAATGGTAGAACACAAAATTTTTCTAATTATGTAAGCAGCTTTATCAATGAGTGGATTTTAAATAGGAGAGACTTTCCCAAGCCAAATTTTGAAAATAAGTCGTTGCATGATTTGGAAAGTTAAGTTCTCTTAAGACTGCAAACCCATGAGCCAGAAGTATTCCCCAGGGCTCTGCAGTGCAGCTGTCAGCTAAACAGTCTAATATTTTTCCGTTCTAAAATTCTGCAAAACGAATCATCTTGTTTTTAAAAATACCCTTCAGACAAATAGAGCATCAAAACAATACAGTCACTTTTTTGATGACGCTCTCAGTTATTCTTAAATTTCCATTAGCGCTTGCAAATGTTTTTCAATGCTACTAACTGCTAGAGTTGGTCCATCAGTCACAAGCTCTATTAAAATAGGCAGGTGATCCTGCTGCAAGCAACTGATGGTCAGGTGTGCTAGAAACAGGAAAGAATAGAAGTGATAGCAGTAGCCATTGTGGGAACTCAAAGAAATAAAGTGTGCCTGCAATTATCTGTTCAAGTATTTGGGTTTTTTAAGGTACTCAATTGCGAGACTAGTCTGACAATTTGTGTTTGTTGTATTAGGTTTTGCACCTAATTCTATGCAGGTAGAATTCCCATTAGGGTAAACCTCTTGTTTGTCCTGTTGTAGAAAACTGGTATTTTTGCTGTCTTGTATCGGTGAATAATATTCTGGTAGCTGGGAGGTTCTAGCTCTGATTATGTCTTCTCCTGGCCAAGGAGAGATGGTCAAACTATGAACCCCTTTGGTGTTAAACATGTGCAAGTTTTATGTTGTAATTTAAGTCGCCCTAATCTGAAGGAGGAGAATCAGACTGCAGCAAAAAAATGTTATGAAGTATGAAATCCTCAAACAAATAATAATTTTGTTTCTAGATAATGAAAGAAATCCAAGAACACAAAATTAAAATATATGAATTTCCAGAAACAGATGATGAAGAAGAAAATAAGATTGTTAAAAAAATAAAGGTAAACTAATTTTCTTTTGAAAATAGCCTGTGGAGGGGCAAGGGGGGATTGTATTTGAAAAGCATTCTGTCATTAATGAAGAGCCCACCAGAATGTCTAGAAGATAGAAATCGGATGTGAAGCTGTCTTAAGGGTCACTGTTCCTTATCAGAAGCAATGAATGACATTATTAAGTCATCTAAGTCCTTCAATGGCTAAAATTCAGAATGCGAGAACTAGATCACATGTTCGTTAATGAACTCTTAAAGATCACTTTTTAAAATTCATCCTTATTTGACTTCTATCCACCTTCCACACCCTACCACATTTTTTTTGGTTCTGAGCTTTGAAGGAGGCAAGGGTTGTCTTTCAGACAGAAGTGTGCAGTGGCATGAATTGTGTGCATTACCACTCATAGCTCTCTGGTTGATTGATACACTGAAACCTTAATGGAGATGAATGACTGAAGAAAATCAAAAGGACTGTCAGGCTGTTGAAAGCTTTTCTTAATTTACTCATGTTTTCAGTTTGTTCTTTAATGCTGGAATCCATGTTGTATATGTTTCTTGAGCCTTGCTTCTGTTTGTTCAGTAGCTATAGCAGCTTGTAAGAGCTTTAAAATTTTTTTGTTACTGGGGAAGTCTCCTAGGATAGATAAACACAAATAGCACAAAAAATGAAAGATATTCATGGACTAAGCCATGAAGATATTCATGGACTAAGCCTGGAGAAGAGCAGAATAAAAGCAAAGACAAAAGTGCAAAATATTTAGCTTTGTACCCTGTCTCTTTCTGCCCCTTGAAGCTGCTCTTGGCTCCTTTGTTGCTTGTTACACTGGAGGCATTCTCTGTTCAGCTGAAAACAAGAAGTTGAAGTAGTTCTTTGCCAAACCTTTAAAAACTGGGTACAAGATCCAGTCAAAGTAACAACCCTTGTAACCAGTGGGAATATGAATTGGTAAATAATTGTGCAGTTGAGTAAATAGGAAATGGTTTGCCTCTTACTAAGTAACAGTAATGTCTGTTTCTTAACTAGATTTACAGAGTCCAGCAGCATAAGGAATTCAGAAGGAGTGTGTGTATATATAAGTCATTCAACTGGGCAGAGGTCAATAAACATCACTATTCTTGCACTTTTGGGTTAGCTGCATTGCAGCGTTACAACACTGACCTGGCCTACATCAAGTTGATACATGGGCATGCTTTCAGTATCTTTTGGCAGCAGATTTTGATTTTTAAAGTCATACTTTATCTTGTAGGACCGTTTACCTCTTGCTGTGGTAGGTAGTAATACGATCATTGAAGTCAATGGCAAGAGAGTTAGAGGAAGGCAGTACCCATGGGGTGTTGCAGAAGGTAAGGCTTTCTTGTGACTTTTTAAATTCATTTAAAACTTCCTAAACATGAGTCTGTATTTGAAATGTTTGAAATGCTTAATTTGAATGGTCTTTGGTCTGGAAATTAATTTAATATACCGTTTTGTTATTCTGACAATATTGGAACAAGGTAAAGGTTTCAGCAATGCATAACTTTGCAAGCAGGTTTCTGTTGAAGCCTCAGTGAGGAACTGTAAAACCTGTAGTAATTTACTATAGGTAATGATGTGACCTAAATTACAGTGGTTTTCTAGTTTTTTTACCTTAATTATCTTCATCTAAAACCTATGTATTCTTCTTTCTAGAGTATTCGTGTTAAAAATATTAATTTGATCCGTTCAATTGTCATAAATTCAATTTTTCCCAAAACATCTGAGTCTTAAGTCTGGGGTGTAGCAACAGAAAGGTACCTGGTAATGAACAGAATACGTTTTTCTATTTTTCAGTTGGGTTTTGGGTTGGTTTTTTTAAAAATTTGTTTAAAAGGCTTAAAGATTACTGCATGTTCTGGCAACCGTTTCTTGTACTTTAATGCCATTCATATATTTCAACCGCGTTCTGTAGTAAAACAATCAGTATTAGACTGTTTTTCCATGATCATTGAGTTTTTTCCTTTGGTGTGTATGTATTGAATAAAGAGAATATTTTTTTCCTCGCTGTTTCTGCCTTCCAAGGGCAATGGACTATAAATTGGATGCAGTGTAAAACAGACAAAAAAATCCCAGCCAACAAGCAGTGTATGGACCAATACTTTAAAAAGGAATGCTGTAGCACTTTGAAGTGCATGTCTGGCAGGAAATGAGGTTTGGCAGAAAGCAAAAACCAGCTGCATCAGAGAGGATCAAGCTTTATTTCAGGCTCTTGTGTTGGCATTTGGAGATGTGCAGAATGGTGCTGCTTTCCTTTATTTTAAAACAAATTTCTGAAAGGTTTCATGTTCGCGATTGTATGACTTTTGGAAGGGAAGAGCTAGCCTAGCTAAAAGGAACCTCTTGGAGTGGCTTTCAGTCTGTCAGCTGAGGACAGAGATGATGCTTTTTTGAGAGTATGACTTCATGTACCATCTGAGCAGAATTTACCAGTCTGTGTAAAACCATGGAATAAAATAATGCAGGAGTGTCAATACAGGAATGAACAGACAAAGTGGCAATCTTCTGCATTTTTCTGTAGGATTCACTGAATTCATTTGGGCTATTTTAATTTCTTCATCCTGTTTTTTTTCCCTCCTGCCCATGAAAATGTCTGTCAACTTCAGAGGTGTATTGGAACCTGCCCTGTGCCTTTCTTTTATGTGCGCTAAGAGCTTTGTGTGTTGCCTTCTCTGCCTGCACATCAGGGTGTTCTGGAGTGTGCATTTTTCTCCAGTGTCATTTCATGATCTCTCAGGGAAATGCCACTCGCAGCATCAACCTCTTCTGCATTAGTGGGATGATAGGGTCGGTGGAATAGGTGGCATCTAATGACAGCTGCCAGTTCTCTTTTGATCTCTAGGTAGGTGGAACAAATTCAATACACAGCCTTTCTTTTCTTCATTAATGAAGAACTAAAGCCATATTAAAATTAAAATGAAGACTTCTGCAGCTTTTTGGACAGGTTGAGTCTCTCTTTTAAAGGTTTATGGATATAGCTGGATCTAGACTCTTGAGGTCTTTCCTTGGTGTCTGATCCTTACACAGCTGTACTAGCAGGCATCCAAAGGATCAAACAGTTAGCTAAACTGGCAGAGCTGTATTTCTGTTGTGGTAGCTTATTCTGCTGCACTGACTCAGAGTACAGTTTGCCAGTATCACTTAGGGGAGCATAGGAACTCTGCTAGTAAGACTCCTTAATATAGTTATGGTGTTAATGCTTTCCGTCTGCTAACACACATGTTGTTTTAGTAAGGAACGGCTGTGGAGGTAATTTGTTGTTGGAATGAATGTAGATGGATGACATCTTACCTCTGTGTAAGGCGCAGATTTTGCTTGACATCTCAACAAAAGCATATGTCTTCTTGCAGTTGAAAATGGTGAACACTGTGACTTCACAATTCTGAGGAACATGTTGATAAGGTAAGTAACTGACAGGTAACATTTAGTTTTCTGGTATGCCCGAGAGATTGGGAAGTTGTATATTGGAGAAAAAAGAATTTGAGATAGTGAGTTCATACGAATTCTCATATTTTTTATTGCAAATAATTATATTTTATGATATCTTGTTTAACCATGTATTTAACAAGCAGAGGTGTTGTTAGTGAATTTTTTGTGATTACTTGTTCTGGAAAATTGTGGTAGTCCGTAGGAACCTGAGTTATCTGTTAGTGCTGATGTGTACTTAGTTGTAGGCATTTTCCAAAAGCTTTAGCACTGAAAACTGACCTAAAGCAAGACTTCCTGTGCTTTGTAGTGTTAGGTACTGAGTCCTGTGCTCCCAGCAGTCCCTAGGTGACATCTGCTGTAACTGTTGGTTTGATTACTAAGCTTTGCATTTCTCCAGGCTGACAATAGGAAATTGTGAAAAGAAGCTAATGCTTTTAGTTTAGTGTTGAACTTAAAGTTCAGATTTTGTAGAATTAAAAGATAGAAACTAGGAAGTTTTGGCTTGTTGTTTCTTGCCTGATGTGCTTTTTCTCACCTACTGCAGTAGTAATATGCAGTTTTCTTATCTGCCTATCAAATACATGCAAGTTTATCCACAGAACTCAAAGTTTCCAAAGACTGTTCCTGTAAGTCAGTGTTTGGAATATTGCAAGCTTTAGATAGTTAGGTGCAAAATAATCTGATATTTCTGTGCCTTTGCTGTCTTGACAGCTCTGATTTAAATGGTAGAGTAACAGCATGGTGGGAATGGGACATCAATGGAGGGACATCATTTAATTCAAGTCAGTCTGCAAAAGGAACATGGACTGATTTTTCAGATAGTATTTTGTATTTGTGCACTAAGCTGATAAATTACACTTATTGACAGAACTCATATGCAGGACTTGAAGGATGTCACTAACAATGTACATTATGAGAACTACAGAAGCAGAAAACTGGCAGCTGTTACATACAACGGTGTTGACAACAACAAAAATAAAGGGCAGCTAACAAAGTAAGTTCCTCCTAAGTCTGTATTGCACTTGAATCTTTTTACTCTACTTTTTTTGGTTGGTTGGTTTTCTGAATGTGTGATGGTTTTAGGTTTTTTGGGGAGAAGTGTTGGTGGGTTTGTATGTATATAGCCTTCAGTCAGTTGTGTCTTTGCTGTGTCTGAAGCTATATGCCTCTTGTTTACTTAATTTGAGTTTTTTTCCTCTTTTCACTAGTTTCACTGAACATGTTAGCTAATAGATTCAGTTTTGAAGAGAATTCTTTCATTTACTTGGAGTTTTATTTCACTGGTACTGCAAAGGTTTTGTGCATTAGTATTTCTATTTTGGTTTACATGTTACTTTTGGAATTATTGGTTCTTCTGCATGAATGATCAATACTCTGTGTCAGGGATATTTTTGAGAAGAATGGGTTAATATTTGTTTAGAAACTCTGAAAATGCAGACCTACTACTGTCATCTTTGAAATGCTCCTCTGGCTACTCATATGGCTGCTTATCATGGCAGGGAGATGATTGCAACATCATTATCTTTTGTGAGAAGTGAGTTGCAATGCAGTGTTTGGGAGCTTTTGTAGCTGCTTTTTTCAGACCCTGATATGTCATTTTTATTACCTCTGACAAGAAGTTACTTGCCAGCCTGATGAAGTTATTGAAAGATTTAAAAGTAGGCTCTACTGTATTCTGAATTGTATAATGCTGTTTGATAATAGCTACACTCTTAAATGTCTTGCTCTGCATGTAGTAACTGTATCAACAGTAATTAGTGATTAAATAATTATTGATTACTGATGCTCTTATTTTTTGTAGTATATTTAAGTACAGATTTCTTAACCAAAATATAGGGTACTATTCTTTTCATCTTGTTCAGCTGTTCTTCCTGAAAAAGATCCCTGAAATTAGTTGGAAATACCTGCTATTTTCATCCATATGACAGCTACAAAGCCATTTTTCACTAAAGAAATGTCTATTCTACACTCTCTTAATGCTTTAAAAGTGGCTGTGAGGGAATGATTTAAGCAGACATCATTTAGTTTCATCTAGTGTAAGCCTACATGAGACTTCCCTGCTCAGCACTGACAAAATATGTAATAGTTTATGTCAGTTATAGCAACTCTTTAGAAGTGTACTTGAATTTATGTAGAGTTTCTAATGAGGTCAAGTCTTAAAAATACTTGTTTTCAAATATGTGTGTCCATAACACTGTGGTTACTTCTCACTGTCATGTTTCTTGCCATCGTGTTATCCCTGACTCATATCTCAAGGCTTCTGATTGCACATAGCAAGTATGTCAGGTGAAAATGTAGTAACAGGAGTGCAGAAGAGAATATTCTGCATTTCCTCCAGGACTTCTAACTTGTTATTACTATGCTTTTTACTGTACTGTTGTTTGCTATTACTGTACTGAAAAGTGAAACTTTTTTCCCCATTGTTGTTTGGGATATCAAAGGAAGTTGTTTACATTTTTCTGTGTGTGTTGTTGAATATTGGGGTTTCTTACATATCTTTCAAAATTTTCATATGTTTTCTTTAGACTTAGAAAAATCTGAATTTTAGTGACATTTCCACCATTTTTTGTTTTGTGCCTGCTTAGATTTGTGTTAGTCTGCACCTACAAACTCAGTCTGTTACCTCATCCAAGTAAGGACTGGTTATTCTGCATTCTTAAAAAGAACAGAGTGATTTTTTTTAAAATAATTTTTATTCCCATATTGCAGATACAAAAAGATGTTATTTTATACAAAAATGCATCTATGAGTAGGTTTTAAAAGTCTTTGTGGCCTTCATTCACTCCTCCACTCACTTTCTGATAGCATTGCTGATACTTTATTTTGGAGCCAGAACCTACACTAAGAGGGTCTGGAATTACTTTGCTTTCTGAAGCATGCTTATTTTGCATCTCCTGTCACTTCAGATCACTGTGCTGTCCCACTTGAATATTTCCAGGTGAATGTGCCTTCTGGAACTATTTTCTTCATTAGAAATCTGTTGCTTGGAACACTGCAGCACTGCAGCTCAGAGATGAATAAATACAACTGGTGCTCTTTGCTGTCAAGGTTTTTTTGTTTTTTGTTCAAGAGAATGAGTAAATTATTGCAGTTTGATTCAGCCATCTTAAAGATGGCAAGGTCTATTGCAAACTTACAAAGAGTATTTGGAACATTTTGTAGGTGTTTGTTCCCCAGAACATAGGGTGACTTAATGAGGAAATACATGAAATTCTTGAATGCATGTGCTAGTTATGAAGCAGCTGATGCTATTTTTCTGGTTTTACCTTAACTGTATGTTGAGTTGCAGCTTTTTTCTTTTTTTTTTAAGCTTTAATATGCTTTTTTTGCTTCAGTGTGTTTTTGTACCTTTTGCTTCTTTAATCTAGTATAGTTGAAGCAGCAGAGAAGGAATTTTCCTAATAACCATGTGCTTCCTGGAAATTGAGGGAGATAAACAGATATTAACAGTTTATCTGTGCCTCCCCTTAGGAATTTTATGCTTGCCTGCTTGCCTTTTGAAAGAACTGTCTGTGTCTCAAAATGGGGCAATATCAATTCTTTCAAGGGAAACAGATCGTGTATCTCTGTGTGAGGATGGAGACGTGCTCTGACGCTGCCTGCTGGTATTACAAGCGCATGGTTAAACACAGACACACCCTCTGGCCCTGGAAACTCCTAAGCTGCTGGGTTTTGGAGACAGGGAGGGCAGACATACCAGGAGACACACATGTCGTGGTGCTTGTACTTTTCCAAAAGTATCTCCTGCTGGCAGCTGTTGGAGGTTGGATTGACCTTTTGTACCTTTAAAACAGCTGTATTTTTATGATCTTATCAGATCTCAGTTTTTCATGCAGCTGTTAACATACTTCTTTAGACAAAAATGCAAATGTGAAAACAAATAGAGGTATGTGCTACAAGTTTTAATAATACTGTGCAGATGAATTGAAACGGGTTTTTTTCCATCCAGTTAATAATTTTATCTCTAATCTGCCTCCTTTGATTTGGTGAAACTTGACTGTTCTGTAATTAACTTGTTAACCTAAGAGCGATCCAAAGCATATATTTTCCATGGTTACGGAGTTTTTTTTGTATTCTAGCTTTAGTCTGATTTTTCGAATTTTCAATATCATCTTAACCATTAAAAAAATAAAATAAAATGTCAAGGGTAGTCTTCACATATGTAGATAACTCATCTCTTTAAATTGTGTGGTAATTATAATTTCACATCTGTACTATGTGACATGTGAGAAAATTGGCATTTGCTCTGAAATTTCGAAGTTGTAATTCGAGAAATCTTCTGGGTTTTCTGTATGAAGCTGCTATCTTCAGTGAATTTAAAAGTAAAATCTTTATTTTTATTGGAAGTCATACTGTACATTGTAAAGATGGACCTTACCCATCATCGATACAGGGTAACAAAATTCACAGTGCTCAGGTCCTTCTGGCTGCTAAGCCCAGACCACTTCCAGCTCCTTTGACCTCTATTCTTGGTGAATTCTGTGAAACGGCCCTAATGTCACGAAGCCCATCTGACAGGCTGGTGAGATGAGAGCTTGTTCTCGGCCCGTTTTGCTGTGAGCCGAGGCACACAGCAGTGCTCAGTGCAGCATCCCGGTGCCCGGGGGAGGCAGCACTGCCGAGCCGCCGCTGAGACCTCTGCTGGCCGTGGGAGCCAAGTGCTCTTCCTGCAGCATTCCCGGGCCTTCAGTACACTGTCCTCTGCTAGCTGACTAATTCCAAACGTGGAGATAAGCCTCCAGGTGGCATTGGTTTCCAAAACTTGTTTAGAGCAAGTGGTGGTTCATATCACTAAAATATTTTAAATCTCATTAAAAGCACAGATGTTGTAGGAAAACTGTTCCTGAAAGCATCTGCACATCAAACCTGTGTTAGCATTGACATGGTGTAGTGATTAACTAACTGAATTTGAAATAAATATAACCAGCTTTAACTAACATTTTTTCCTTTTAGTATGAAAAACTTGCTTTTGAGGGAAGCACATAATTAGCTTTAGGAATCTATTAATATTTAAT
Source organism: Vireo altiloquus (assembly GCA_013396875.1). NCBI lineage: Eukaryota > Metazoa > Chordata > Aves > Passeriformes > Vireonidae > Vireo > Vireo altiloquus. Next base: position 71,487 of record VZRF01011152.1, on the reverse strand, counting down.
TTAATTTTTGAATTATTGCTTTTTAGTTTGTGGTTTTATTTAAGCATGCTAAGCTAAGCCTCTGTATTTTTTGTTTTTTAGATTTGACACAGTTGAAGGCATGTAAGTGGTCATTTAAATTTTTCCAAAAAACTTAAGACAAAAATTCTATAAACACAAAAAGGATTTCACTGTTTGATGTTTCAAATTTAAAACAGTTTCCTGGTATCCCGCTCTTGGCATTGTTTTTTCCCCTAGCAGTAGGTTTGATTTTTTTTTTCCCCTAAAACTATGCTGCTGTAAATTTTAGGAATTTATAAATGCTTACAGTGACAAATATCTCTGTAAAAACCCATCTTCTTTAGAAACCTTTTGGCTAAGATTCAAGTCAAATTTGGTCAAATTTCAAAAATAGTAGAAGTGCATAAATTATGGAATTCCCCCAGTTTCTATCCATAGCTCAATCATCTCTATATAGATGCTTACAAAGAATTAGTGGAATTTTCATCCTTACTTGTAAATTTACAGTTCTTCATTGAATTGGGAATTTAGTAACTTTAATAATTTCTGACCATGATTTTATCTTACTTCCTGCTTGCAGAGGTTCCACTTTGCACATATCTAGAATAATGTTTAATTTTTGCAGAATAACTTAGAGGACTGTTACTAGAGCACGTCCTCTGAAATCAGTTAAATGTTTTACATCTTTGTTTAGTGGTTTGTGTTTTTTTTTCCCTTTAGCTCTTTGTTGTTGTTGTTGTTGTAGTGGGGTTTTTTTTTGTTTCTTTTTGTTTAAGTCCCTTGTATAATTTTGTGCTGAAATTCAGGGTGATGTGCTTTCACCCATGTCACATACTTAGGACCTAACAAAGCCAGTTGTGACCTATGTTGTAAAGTTCTCAGCTATAAATGCTCTCTTGTCAGTTAATCAAATATTCTGTGCAGACTGACTTTTATCACTTTGTAAAATACAGCTTACATTGCATCCCCATTGGATTACTAAATTGTCTGTCAAGGGACAGTTCTGCTCCCTTTTCAGGTTAAAACTGCAGCAATGATTTGTCAATATTTATTCTATTTTGTAGATTAATTTTTGAAGAGCAGTTGTATTTGAGAACTTTACATTTCTAGAAGAAAATAGTCTTGTTTTGACACCTGCTTAGCTTTCACGACTACTGCTACTCACCTCTTCCTTCACTTTCTTAGTATTTTTTTGCTTTATTATACCTCACCTGTGTTTAACCATTAATTTTTTCCTTGAAAAAGGTTGCTAGCAGTTGGCCTTTTGAAGGACCAAAGTAAAACCTAAACTGAAGATCAGTTTCAGTTCTGTATATTATGCAGCATTTTACTTACAAGTCCAAGCATTGCAACTATTAATTTAGGTTCAGTTAGATTTTTTTTTAAATGGAAATGCCATTTTCTTCCTCCTTACCCCCCACCAACTGTTAGCGTTAAAATAAAATAAAATTTAACTATAAATAAAATAAATAAAATTTAAGGAAAAAATTCATATGGCCATGAGTTCATATGACATTGCTCACTTTCACCATATGGTGATGGTGATAATGGGCGAGCAGGAAGGATAAAATGAGCCAGTAATGGTCAGTGTAGATCTTAACTATGTTTGATTTGTAACCTCCATTCCCTTCAGAATGAGTGGCAAATTCTAAATCAAAAGCAATACTGCTAATTATGTTTCAGTTATCACTGAAAGTTAGACAATATTTTCTCCTTTCAGAATGTTTTTTGCTGCATGATTTGAATCAGAACAGGGTTTCTTTGGGGTTTTTGTCCTTTTTTTGATTGGTTGTTTCTTTAAGAAATGAAAATAAAAATTTATTTTTAATAGGACTGAGGCTTGCCACCTCTGTTTTACAATTTGCTGTCTGAGTGACTTTTACATACATTACATTAGATATCCTCTGCTGTTTGATTGTAACGATTCCAAATATAATCAGGTCTTAATTTTTGCCAACACATTAGTTAAAACTTTGCCATTTTAAGCCATAGATACTCAAAACTGAAACAAGAGGCCAGTGATTTGTTTTGATTGCTCTTTATGGAACAGGAGAGTTTTAACAAAACTCTGTGTAGCAATCATCACTAGATCACAATTATCCTGTTTTATTATTACTTAATTTTATTCCACTTACTTTATTATTTACAGTGGAACTTGCTATTTAAAACCTGTATCACTGTAACATGGATAGCAGGCTTATACAGCTTTAAAAATCCAGTAGAATCCAGGAAAAGATACCGTAACATGTATGGAAAAATTTAAAATAATGTACATTATTTTTATGCATTACATTCATTAATAGCTTTCTAAAGGAAAATCTTCCAACTAACACTTTGAAATACTGATATTCAGTTGTCCAAACCTTTTTTTCAAAGCTGATCTCTCTTCAAAGCTATGACCAGAGCATTCAACACAGCTGTACTGTTAAATGAGTCTTGGGCTCACTTGGAGCAATGAAGACTTAGAAAATAGGACTTTAGTCTGCAGCGCTCTTAATTTTCTTGTTATGTCCATTAATTTTTTTATATATTTGAATTATGAGGAAGAAAAAGATGCCTGAAGATCACTTGGAAGATGCTGATTTTCTTGTTATAACATTGATTTCCTCTCTTCCCATGACCAGGTGGTTCTACAGATAGAAAGTGAAGAGTTTCTGTTAACCCAAATGTAATGTAAATCAATTATGGGGGAGGAGAAGACATTGTATGAAATGTCTTTTTGAGTAAAGCTTATCTAAACGGTTAATATAATGATGCAAATTGAATTTAAGCTAGCAGTGCCTACAGCGATGCATTTATCTTACTGCTTCAGCATTTTTATCTTGCTTTTTCCAGATGCCCTAATGTAACAGACAGGGAAAAAAGTTCTTACTAGCTAACTACTTCTTCTGGATTTATGGCAGGAGCCCATTGGCACAGATGGAAGAGGAAAGGAGGGAGCATGTAGCCAAAATGAAAAAAATGGAGATGGAGATGGAGCAGGTGTTTGAGATGAAAGTCAAAGAAAAAGTTCAGAAACTGAAGGACTCTGAAGCTGAGGTAATCAAAATGTTTTAAGCACCAATATGACTTGAGGCTGAAAAAGTGTAGAGATGGGACTTTTTGCCAAGACTTTGTAACATAATTGATTCCATAGTTGATTTTTATGTGTAAAGACAACACCATTCTCCTTTCTCAGCTTGTTGTCTTTGCTGAGATGGTGTAAGTCTGAACTTAAAATGTAATTTTAATGTTCACATGCATTCTATTTTTATTTTCAGTCCTAGCATGTTAAAATACTCCTTAACTTCCTTTCCCTCTTTTTCTCTCTTTTGTTTGGAATATTTTATGCTTACTCCTCCATGTGATTTTAAAAGTTCTTGAGACCTTTATGGCTTGCATAAGTTAATGCAGTAATGATAATTTGCTGTGTGTATTGAGAAAGCATTTCAGGAATTGGACATAATGCCTATATGAGAATTGCTAGACTAAGGAAGAGTCAGGGATATGTTTTTATCAGTGTTCTGGTATCATTTGAACAAATTTTATGGATACTTAGCTCTAATTTCTGTCATCTTCAGGTGAAGTCCTCACAGTGAAACTGGTTTTGTACAGGCTTCAAGAGGTTCTGAAAATGATGCTTTTAAGGCACTATTACAATTAGAAGTTTAAGTAAAACTAATTTTTTAAGTTTTGGGAAAACAGTTTCTCACAAGGAGCCTAATAGAGAAGTTCAGAACTATCGATGTTCCTGAAGAAAGTTTGGCTCCAAATTTGAGGAAAAAGGAGGAAACTTGGAAGGGTAGCTGAAATGCTTGGCAGCTTAGGCACTGTAAGGAGCCAAGGCATACTGGAGCCGAGGAGAAAAAAAATCAATCTAGATTTTTTTTTTTTTTTTGAGAACTGAATAGATAGGGAGGATATAAATAGTAAGATACACCAGTCAGCAGTTTGAGGATTTTAAAGCCAGATGTTTTATCAGGATCATGGTTTTTGTAGTCCTTGGATTTATCCTTCCTCAGTTTCTGCCTTGAATCTTTTTGAAGCATTTTATACTTCTGGCCTCCACAGTCTCCTTGTGATGCGAAAAACGAACAAAAATATCTCTGGTTTTCATGTACTGTCTCATGACTTTTTGACTGAGTGTATCCTGTGATACCACTTCTTTATGTTCATGCAGTTCATTCTTTTTTCTTCACCATTCATGGCTTTGTAAACTTCTGTTGTATTTATCTAAATGTAGAAAAGTAGGCAATAGACAGTGCCATGTAAAATGAAATACGTTTTCAAGGGTTTGTGTAAAACGGGGTCTTGAAAGTAAGGAAAGAGGAAGTTTTGTATCACTTTCTCTGAAGTGTGGACATCAGGTCAAGGGAGGGGATTCTGCCCCTCTTCTCCACTGTGGTGAGACCTCACTTGGAGTGCTGCATCCAGCTCTGGGGTCCCCAGCACAGAAAGNTCTCTCTTCAAAACTATGACCAGAGCATTCAACACAGTTGTACTGTTAAATGAGTCTTGGGCTCACTTGGAGCAATGAAGACTTAGAAAATAGGACTTTAGTCTGCAGCGCTCTTAATTTTCTTGTTATGTCCATTAATTTTTTTATATATTTGAATTATGAGGAAGAAAAAGATGCCTGAAGATCACTTGGAAGATGCTGATTTTCTTGTTATAACATTGATTTCCTCTCTTCCCATGACCAGGTGGTTCTACAGATAGAAAGTGAAGAGTTTCTGTTAACCCAAATGTAATGTAAATCAATTATGGGGGAGGAGAAGACATTGTATGAAATGTCTTTTTGAGTAAAGCTTATCTAAACGGTTAATATAATGATGCAAATTGAATTTAAGCTAGCAGTGCCTACAGCGATGCATTTATCTTACTGCTTCAGCATTTTTATCTTGCTTTTTCCAGATGCCCTAATGTAACAGACAGGGAAAAAAGTTCTTACTAGCTAACTACTTCTTCTGGGTTTATGGCAGGAGCCCCTTGGCACAGATGGAAGAGGAAAGGAGGGAGCATGTAGCCAAAATGAAAAAAATGGAGATGGAGATGGAGCAGGTGTTTGAGATGAAAGTCAAAGAAAAAGTTCAGAAACTGAAGGACTCTGAAGCTGAGGTAATCAAAATGTTTTAAGCACCAATATGACTTGAGGCTGAAAAAGTGTAGAGATGGGACTTTTTACCAAGACTTTGCAACATAATTGATTCCATAGTTGGTTTTTATGTGTAAAGACAACACCATTCTCCTTTCTCAGCTTGTTGTCTTTGCTGAGATGGTGTAAGTCTGAACTTAAAATGTAATTTTAATGTTCACATGCATTCTATTTTTATTTTCGGTCCTAGCATGTTAAAATACTCCTTAACTTCCTTTCCCTCTTTTTCTCTCTTTTGTTTGGAATATTTTATGCTTACTCCTCCATGTGATTTTAAAAGTTCTTGAGACCTTTATGGCTTGCATAAGTTAATGCAGTAATGATAATTTGCTGTGTGTATTGAGAAAGCATTTCAGGAATTGGACATAATGCCTATATGAGAATTGCTAGACTAAGGAAGAGTCAGGGATATGTTTTTATCAGTGTTCTGGTATCATTTGAACAAATTTTATGGATACTTAGCTCTAATTTCTGTCATCTTCAGGTGAAGTCCTCACAGTGAAACTGGTTTTGTACAGGCTTCAAGAGGTTCTGAAAGTGATGTTTTTAAGGCACCATTATAATTAGAAGTTTAAGTAAAACTAATTTTTTTAAGTTTTGGGAAAACAGTTTCTCACAAGGAGCCTAATAGAGAAGTTCAGAACTGTCGATGTTCCTGAAGAAAGTTTGGCTCCAAATTTGAGGAAAAAGGAGGAAACTTGGAAGGGTAGCTGAAATGCTTGGCAGCTTAGGCACTGTAAGGAGCCAAGGCATACTGGAGCCGAGGAGAAAAAAAATCAATCTAGATTTTTTTTTTTTTTTTGAGAACTGAATAGATAGGGAGGATATAAATAGTAAGATACACCAGTCAGCAGTTTGAGGATTTTAAAGCCAGATGTTTTATCAGGATCATGGTTTTTGTAGTCCTTGGATTTATCCTTCCTCAGTTTCTGCCTTGAATCTTTTTGAAGCATTTTATACTTCTGGCCTCCACAGTCTCCTTGTGATGCGAAAAACGAACAAAAATATCTCTGATTTTCATGTACTGTCTCATGACTTTTTGACTGAGTGTATCCTGTGATACCACTTCTTTATGTTCATGCAGTTCATTCTTTTTTCTTCACCATTCATGGCTTTGTAAACTTCTGTTGTATTTATCTAAATGTAGAAAAGTAGGCAATAGACAGTGCCATGTAAAATGAAATACGTTTTCAAGGGTTTGTGTAAAACGGGGTCTTGAAACTAAGGAAAGAGGAAGTTTTATATCACTTTCTCTGAAGTGTGGACATCAGGTCAAGGGAGGGGATTCTGCCCCTCTTCTCCACTGTGGTGAGACCTCACTTGGAGTGCTGCATCCAGCTCTGGGGTCCCCAGCACAGAAAGGACATCTTTGTCTTTGTGGCCTCCTGTGGACTCACTCCAACACGGTTAGAGGGATGGAGCACCTCTTGTACGAGTGAAGGCTGAAAGAATTGGAATTGCTTAGCCTGGAAAAGTTGTGACCCAGTTGTGGCCTTCCAGTACTGAAGAGACCCTACAAGAAAGATGGAGAGGGACTATTTACAAGGGTATGAAGTGACAGGACAAGGGGAATGGCTCTAAACTGAGAGAAAGTAGGTTTAGATCAGATATTAGGAGCAAGTTCTTTATTATTAGAGTGGTAAGACACTGAAACAGGTTGTCCAGAGAAGCTGTGGGTGCCCCATCCTTGGACATGTTGAAGGCCAGGATGGATGGGACTTGGAGCAACTGGGTCTATTATAATATGTCCCTGCCCTTGGCGAGAGCGATGGAATTAGATGATCTTTAAAGTCCCTTCCAACCCAAACTGTTCTATGATTTAACTCAATTTGAAAAAACATTACACCACACAAAAGGAATCACTTTTTCTGACAAGTGTTTCCATCCTCACATGCAACTCATTTGATTGTCAGTCTGTCCAGTCAACTTGCAGGAGAGACTTTTTATTCTGTTCTGGAATGCAGACAATTCATTTCTTCAATAATACAAATTCATTTAATTAGTGAATAAATTAATTCACTTAATATTTTTTCCCAGATAGATCCACAGTATAGTTAATACGATAGGATGAATTTTGATTTCCTCCCCCCCCCAGAAAGTCAAAGATGCTGCTCTTCTATACATGAGTGATACTCAAATGCTCTGCAATTTGCTGCTTAATGTTTGCATCAAATACTAAAGTATTTTTAATTTCCTTTTATTTGCCAAATGTAGCTGCTTTCAAATCCTATTTGTAACTTGGGCAGCATTTGGGGCATTTTCTGTTAACTGTAAAGTGAAGCTATGGGATTAATAACCTTTTGATTTCTGTTATTGGCAGTACCTTTCACCATAGTATTTTTTGTCTGAGCTACTTTCTCTGAAGAAAAATATAATGCATAAATTTGTTGCATTAGTAAGTTTAGTTACTGATATTGTTATTACAGTTCCAAAAGTTGCTGTGTTTTCTGCACTTACTGACTCTGTTCATAATCTTCTACAGCTGCAGCGACGCCATGAGCAAATGAAAAAGAATTTGGAGGCACAACACAAAGAATTGGAGGAAAAGCGTCGTCAGTTTGAGGATGAGAAGGCGAACTGGGAGGCTCAACAACGTATTTTGGAACAACAGAATTCTTCCAGGTAAATTAGAGTCTTGTCCTGCAGTTCACAGTAAAAGTTCCATAGCTTTCTGCTGAAAGAAGTTTCTGAGATAGCAATGGTCCATCTGAGAAAAATCTTGAACTGCTTTTAGTTCCAAATGACCATATTTCAGAAATAGTGAGATTATTAGCTTCCGAAGCAGATTTTAGCCTGCAAAAACATAGTACCTGCACATCTATATATGTGTAAAAAACAAGTGTTTATATTGCTAGATTACATCAGACTTCTGGGGGATGAAGAATTAAAGCTTTGAGAATTAAAATGCTTAGTTCCCATAGTCCTTGGGAGGGGAAATCTGGTGATAGCTGCATTGTTTGATTCACACAGTACAAGTACTGTGTACATAGTAAGTTTCATCCATTGCATTGCAACCAGTAAAGTGTCATTAAAATGCCTGTTTTAAAAGGTGTTTATTAGTAATTTAAAAAAATTCAGAACGTGTATTCATTATTTTACAAACTTTTTTTTTTTAATGTCATTTTAGAACCTTGGAAAAGAATAAGAAGAAAGGGAAGATATTTTAAATGCATCATTTTGACCACCAGTTATGTATTACTTGCCAATATGCCAGCCTGGACATCAGTGTTTGTTGGATCCGTTTGACCAATTTTGCACCAGTCGTATCCATAGTAATGGATTTAACAGCATGACAAATTTTTGTTAATTTTGATGGAGAATGAGATGCCTTGACTTGTCTAGGGTGTTGTGTACTTGGAAAAATAACAGCTCTAAGTACCTTTTTTCTTTTTTTTTTAAACAGATGTCATTTTAATGCAAAAGAAAACATTTTACTGTTGTACAATCATGTTCTGGTGGTTTGACGGTTTACAGGATATCAAAAAATGCAGGACTCTAGACGGTTTTTAGTGAGGATAAATTGCCATAATATGATGCAAACAATGCTTCTCTATTATAATACAAGAATTCCATTCAGTGCAGCATATACAGTAATGTAATTTAGTCTAACACAGTTGACCCTATTTTTGACACTTCCATTGTTTAAAAGGACACATGGAAAAACAAAAGTTGTAAGCTTACAGTGCACCTAAGCTTTTTATAACAACCCTTTTATGTTTTGGATTCTTTAAATATATGCTATTCTCATTTAGTAACTTCTTTAGCCAGAAGGATCTCATTACTGCTTCATTTTTTGTAATAACATTTAATTTAGATATTTTTCCATATATTGGCCCTCCTAAATAGAATATAGCTTCTTTCATATGGTAGGAACCAGTGAGTAAAACTTTCCTTTAACTCCCTTTTTACATTTTATGGTAAGTAGCAGAAAAACGCATTTATAGGTCATTTCTAGGCAAAATTGTGGAGTTAACTACCAACCTGTTTCTACCTGTGTGCAGTCTTTCTTTATTTTACTAGAAATGGGAATATGGCCTCGAGAAAAACATCACCATTTTGCATTTAGCTGTATTCATATACTGCATTTCTGTATTTTTGTTTGTATTGTAAAAAGTTACATAATAAACAATGTTGTGATGTAACACGCTGCTGTGTCAGGAATTTTAATGGAGTTGAACGGCTGAGTACTTCTCTGGGAAATATGTGAACTTTTTCTCTGATTAACCTGTGTCTTTGATTCGTTTGAGGAATCATTTGAAGGTATAGAAGACCCCATTTCCATGCTCTGAATTGGCTAAACAAGGATCTTTCTGTTGTGCCCAGGAGAGGGCACCAAGTGCCTGCACACCCTGTGCTGTGTCCCACCAGCTCCCCTTCCAGCAGTTCTGCTTTTCCCATTGTCCTTACTGCAAGCTTTTATGAATATCTGGTGCATGGGTGGGAAACAACACATTTGTAAGTTGTTAAAAATTGATGGGGGTTTCTTATGTCTATGTTTGCCTAAGGAATAATGAAGAATATCTCATTTTTTTGCAGATGTTCCCTGTATTATCCCTGATATCACTCTGTTTCTGCTCATTTTTCTTTTACATGAGTTATGATTACAGAAATATGATTTATTCAGCTAGCTTCTCAAAGAAATTGCATTTTTAGTAGTCTGCATAAAGGCCTCCTTGTAACTAATTTCAAATATTCTGCCTCTCTGTTTCCAAGAGAAGACACTAAGTCAGTCAGTAAGTGGATATCGCTTTCCCTTATGAGTAAAGAGAATTGCAAAATCTGGTCTGTGATACATCGCAGAGGATGTACACTGCCTACATCTGCACCTCAAATTTCAATAAATAATAATAATTCAATAAATTGAATATAGTAATAACCAGGTAACATTTACCATCTAAATGGTAGAAGCTGCAGGCTCTGAATTGCTTTTTGGACTCATCAAAACTGAGGATGCATTCTGTGTGGATATATGCTGTTGCTTTAGCATCCCCATTTGCTCTGAAATAGAGATGTCATTTATCAGGAAACTTGGTTTCACTATGCTTGTCTTCATTGTCCCCACTGTTACTCTCTGGCCTCTCACAAACACAGGATGATCAAAAACTTGTAAAAGCTTATTAGATCTTTTGTATTAATCATAGAATCATGGAATGGTTTGGGTTGGAAGGGTTCTTAAAATCTAGTTCCAGCCCCCTCATCATGGACTGGGACACCTTCCACTAGACCAGGTTGCTCAAAGCCTCATCTAACCTGGGCTTGAACACTTAAAAGGATGAGGCATCCTCAGCTTCTCTGGGCAACATAATCTATTACACTGCATTTGTATTTGAATGAAAATGCAGAGTATGTGTTTGGAGTTATTTTCTGAAATAGAGAATTGCCCTTTTGGGGAAGTTTTCTGTCATCTCTTGTTTCTTAAATGCTTTGGTGTTTTATGGTAAGTTTGGTCTGCACCAAGACTTTTTTATTAAAAATGTAAAACTGAAAATGATGTGTGAACCTGTGCAATACAGTAGCTGTGTAGCCAGTACAAAACCTATAAACTAAAGAGGTACTATGAGACAGCCCAGGTTTGTAACTTTTTTCTTCCACTGAATAAAACAATTTAAAAATGTTATATCTGCAAAGCCAAAACTCGTTTAACTTGCTAATATTTGGGTACTTAAATTTTCTTGTGTTAGTTGTCACAATTCAGAGAACATGCAGCAGAGGTTTTGTGGTGTGTGTGCTGCTTGGCCAGGAACCTGTTGCATCCAGGTGTCGCTGGATAGTACTAGACCTGTCTCCTGTTTCCTTTGAAGTGTGTACAGAAACACCACCTGCCCTGCAGAGGCACAAGACAAGAGGTGTTAAGGAGCAGTTCTGTGCATCTGCTGGGTGTTTCTGTATCAGGAGTTGCTACAATAACATAGTCCAGGCTCTAGGCACTTGAGGGGCTGGAAATTTTGCAGCTCTTGTGTGAGAATGAAGATCTCCATTCAGTTTCGTGTGTGTTCTATGAAAGGTAGTGAGGGAGAGAAAATGATCCGGCTCCTGCCAAGCATGGCACTGCAAACAGCCCTGTTGAATGTGCAATTGCACTTAAATATGGGGGGTAGGTATATTTGATTGTATATACAGATAGGTATGAAAATGCATCTATATTTTATATATGAAAAATGAGGAAAGACCACAAACTTGGTCTAAAATATGATATAAAATACCTTTGCCATATTGGGTAGCTTATCTGGCTGACCAAGGTTCAGCATCCTGATACTGCTGCTTCCAGCACAAAATACAAAGTTTTGGGGGAGTGATGTAGTTCTTTTGGTTTTCACTACAATTTTCCCATTTGGTAATCATTCAGCTGCTGATGCCCTGACTCCTCAAAAGGGACCTCTGGTTTGGATGACACTGTGTCACCAGAGTATTCTTGTGGTCAGGCTGCCAAAACCATTCCTCAGTTGGACACCTCAGGGAATGAGCTACGTTTCCCCTTCACAATTTTGATGGTAAGCCTAAGACATCCTTAATTGTTTGAGGATGGCTTTTGTCTTCGTTGATTCAAGAAACCCCTCTATATGATTTAAATGCAAATGGCTTAAAATAATGCTTTTAAAGGTTTCCATACGAATCAATATGGAAATCAAGAATTGGGCTGGATAACTGATTCATGCTTTGACAATAAGCAGAAAGCATAGCTGAAGTTGTGGAGCAAGCCAGTATATGAAGGGTTCATCTTCCTGTTTCTGCAGCATTGTCAGGCTGATTTGTCTGTGGGTAGTGAGGGCAGGCTGTGTTAGTGCCCAAGGTAAGGATGTACATTTCCCAGCAGATTACCTGATGAGGTTGCTTTTACATACAGTTCTTGGGTTTCCAACCCTTAATTCCAAACCTTACAAGCCTGTCTCAATGCAGTTGATGTTTCTCCACTGCCACCATCTCTGTTTCCTGACCTTATGCTGTTTAAGGCTCAGCAAAGGCAGTTGCTCCCTTCTCCACAACCCACCCCCGCCTCATCCCACATTCTGGTGAGTATGCTGTTCTGCTGGGTGGCTGGTGGGTGTGGTGGCCAGCCATCAGCATAGCCTGCTGCTCACACCGGGTTCTGCTGCGCTACTCTTCCTGAAAATGGGCTGCCCATGCCAGCTCCTCCAGGAATGGAGCACTTACAGAGTGTGGGTTTGCCAACCCCTGCCTTCCTGTTGCCATGTGGTTACTTCTCAGCTCGGAACTACTCAGCTTGCTCCTCTTGGCAGCTTTCCTTGCTTATAGCTAGTCACAAGTGTTCATCGTTAGAAGTGTGTGTTACTATCTTGGTGAAAGTGGCAGAGGTCGTCTTCAGGGAGTGCCAATGGGATTCCTCCCCCACACCCAGATCTAAACACCTGCTGGTGCTGGAGAAAAGCACTGTTCCCATCCTCTTGGCTTGATGGAGGGTACTGTCTGTCTCTGGCTCTGGGCAGCAGGGAGGAAGCCCAGTGAACAGAAGGCCTTCCCTTCCTGTGGTCCCAGGAATAGAGAGCTGTGAGACTGGAGAGTTTGATCTGTTCATTGGGTATCCATGGGTGCCTGGGTCTCTCTGCAAGAGCAGGAGGGGGATGCAGGAGGGCATCTGAGACAACAGGTGGGAACCCAGAAGCAGCACTGGGGTCCTGCAAGTGGCCTGGGGTGCCAGGCAGTGCTGCTGTGGTGGCTGCAGCTGCAAACAGTCCCTGCATGCTGCACCCTCTTCTCTTCCCTTGTGCTATTAAAAGTGGACCACTGGAACAGATTTTTGAGCAATATCATGAGAAGGAACTGCTGACTGACAGGAAAACAAGTCAAAATTTTTATTCATTCCCCTCGTGATTGGAAAAGCAGCTCTGGTTCTGTAATGTATCACCTCTGCACTGTCATCTGGAAAGCTCTCTGAGGCAGCCAAGACGCTTGCTTTGTGCAGACAGGGCAGTTTTTTAATGAAGGCAATCATATTTCAGCTTGCCCTGGGACAGCTTGACCACATAGGTCGAGATAAAACTTACACTTTTGCTTTACTAAGGGAATATAATTCCTCTGGTTTCTTGGATGCCTCCTGCCCTGGTCTGCCAGCAGTGATCTTCACAATGAAAGGAAATGGATAAAGCAGTCATGTCACAGTGACCAAGTTTTTGTAGTGTAGCAAGATTATAGAGAGGCAAGAGGAATCCCTTTTCTGCTCTCAAGACCTTCTCATTTAGTAACCTTCAGAATTTCCTTCTCTCTTTGGGAGCTGCTGAATCACTTCTTCCCAGACTTGACTCATCCGAGGTCCTGCATGTGTTGGGGCAATCCCAAGAAAAATACAGGCTGGGCAGAAGAGCAGCGCTAAGGAGAAGGATTTGGGGGTGCTGATGGATGAGAAACTGGTTATGATCCAGCAATGTGCCCTTGCAACCCAGAAAGCAAACCATGTCCTGGGCTGCATCCAAAGCAGTGTGGGCAGCAGGGCAAGGGAGAGAATTCTCTTCCTTTGCTCTAGTGAGACCCCACCTGCAGTGTTGTGTCCAGATCTGGGGTCCCCTGCACAGGAAGGAAATGGACTTGCTGGAGGAAGTCCAGAGGAGGCCACAAAGATGATCAGAGGGATGGAGCACCTCTCCTGTGAAGACAGGCTGAGGGAGTTGGGGATGTTCAGCCTGGAGGTTCCAGGGAGACCTTAGAGCACCATCCAGTACCCAGCTGGAGAGGGATTTTTAACAATGGCATGGAGGCAAGGGGTAATAATGGTTTTAAACTGACAGACAATAGGTTTAGATGAGGTATTAGGGAGAAATTCTTTGTTGTGAAGGTGGTCAGGCACTGGCACAGGTTGTCCAAGGAGTTGTGGGTACCCCATGTCTGGAAGTATTCAATGCCAGGTTGGATGGGGCTCTGAGCAACTTGGCCTAGTGGAATGTGGCCCTTCCTGTGGAAGGGGAGTAGAGCTAGATGGACTTTGAGTTTCCTTGCAACCCAAACCATTCTATGGTTCTTGGTGAAGAGGAAGGCTTTACTTTGTGCCATTCCTGAGAACTGTATTGACAGCATTCAGGCCTTCATATGGCTAGTAAAGACCTCTCAGAACTTTGGAAAGTCACCTAAAATTGTAGTTTGTTCCTCAGTTCTTCTTCTGGAAACACAGATTTGCACCTCCCTGCAGAAGCAACATTTTCTTTACTTGCAGGAGATGTAGGCAGGGCAATCAATGGGTGTTGGCAAAGTGGATTGTGGATTTTTGGCCAGCTCCACTGACTGGGTGCCCTGCCACCTGGCATGGCATGAGCTCCCTTCCCTTTCTGCTGCTGTGTTGGTAATTTTAGATTCTGCATGGAACTACTTGAGCCCCCAGAAAACTAACTGGTTGCAGAGTAATTTCATCATGTTTGGGAACCTTACAGAAATTAAGCTCAGATTAAATCAGCATGCTTTGCAAGGCTTTGTTCTCCATTCCTGTGCACTGGACCCTGGTGGCGGTTCTCCACTGCCCCCAGAGATGGATGTAGCATAGTCCCTGCTGTTCCTTCCTGACCAAAGCCACTGGTCTGGCTGCTCAACCCTGTCCCCAGTATCCTGACTGCATCTGCAGCTGAGGCTCCCTTCCAGATGGTTGTGATTAATAGATCTTTCCCCAGAGGCATTTCACCAGTGGGAATAGCAATCCAGTGCTGCTGTTTCATCAGCTCTGACTGCAGAGCAACGCGGGCTCATTTTATTTCATTTCTCATTCTCTGCCAAGACACTGCCTCACAGAAACATCAGCCTTTTTATTTAATCCTGAACAAAGAACATACACTCTAATTCTCAACATTACAACCTAATTCTTTGAATTGCAAATCAGGGCAGCAATTCCACTCCTATTCCTAGCATGTGTAGAATATATACTTTTTAACAGTTCTTTGAAAATAATTTTAAAAGTCCCTTCTGTCTTTAATTTGCTTTTGGGTGATCAAAATTCGACTCTCTCTGAAGGTTTTACACCTCCAGCTAAGAGGCACCAGGGAAAAAGTGGCAAGCAGCTAAATACACAGCTGGGCTCATCTAAAGGCTTTTCGGGTGATGATTGCTTGCTGTGGTAGCTTACCTGATGTGCAAACCTGATTACAGAGATTTGCAGAGAAAGGAGTTTTTCGTGTTCTGTTGTGTTTGCCAGCAGTACAGTGGAAGAGGAGTTGCTGGCACCTAAGTTACGAGCAGAAAAAAATAATCTGTTAGTCCCTGGAACATGTGCAAAAACTCAAATCCCAGGAATGACTTAAACCACAGGGAACTGATGTCTGTCCTTATTTAAGCAGCAGGTGGCAACATCCTCTGCCTGATGAAATTCATCTTAGGTTTTTATGAAGGATTTATTATTCCTTCTTTTGGACCAAGAGGAACCTCAGGCTTTGTTTGCAGGCTCTACTTCTCTTGGGAGCACCTTGCCAGTGCCTCCAAAGGAAAGTCTGCAGAAGCCCGGTAGGAAAGTGCATTGACTTTAGTGCTATAGTTCCTGTTTTAGAGAAGGTGTTTCTTCCCCTGGGGGTTAAATGGTCTTCACTAAGCATGATCTGAAGTCAATCAGGGGCACACAGGAATGCCTCCATGTGTACTGAGAAATGCTTTCCTTACATGGCAGCTTTAGTAGGTTTGGGAAAGATGCAGAAAAAAAGATTTCCCTAAATACAGGGATGTCCACAAGTGCATTTTAATGGTTTCTAACATTGGCAATTGAGAAAAACATCTCCGCTTTCCTATTTCAAGCATTTCCCTGCAGAGCATCTTGGTGACCCCCAGGACTTTCCTCCTCCTCATCCTTCCCTTGTTTCCCCAGCCTCGTGCTTGCCTTCCCTGTGTTCATGCCCTGATGCTCCTGCCTTGGCCTCTTTTTCTCCTGTTCCTACAGTGACTGATGTGTCTGTGGAAGAAGACCCCACAGAGTTGCCTCCTCCCCACCCAACCTGCTCTTCTCCTCTACCTCCCCATTGTCCTCTTCTGCCATTACCTCATCTCTTCTCACTGTGCCTGCAACAGCTCCTTGTACTGAGGGTTTTGTTGTTTCAGTGAGCAAGGGGATAATGAGGGAAAGACACTTGGGAATGGACTGCTGTGCTGGGTGAGCAGCACTCATTCCTCATGGACCCCTGTTTACCTTCTTTTTCCAGCTTTTGGGTACAGGGACTGCTGACTGCTTGGCTGTCCCAAGGCTGGCTCTGGCCTGCAGAGAGAGGTGTCCTGAAGCTGGGATGTAGCAGAGCTATAGTCTCATGTGTTCAGGATGCATTTAATTGCAAGGTGGGCAAAACCCTGGATGGTGTTTTAAAGCATGACTGTGTGTCTTGTTCATACTGCCTTTAATGAAGCATCAGTTCTCTTGTTTAAAGGGTGTTGCTCCTGCTTGTTGCTGTTTTTTCTGCTCCCACTGCTGAATCCCAGCATCCTGCTGAAGTCTTGTGTGCGCCTTATTGGGCTACAAACAAAACTTGTAAATATGAATTTGAGCCCTAACTCAAAATATCCTGGCACTGCTCTGGTATCACAGTGGTTAGGCCTGAGATACAGGGGCTTAATTGCAATCCTTGGGACCACAAACTCGAAAGTAGTCCACAGCTAATAACTCTTTGAAGGCATCTTTGAGCCTCAGCTTCTCAAAAACCTTCTGTAGATCCACTGACCCAATTCAGTGCTTGTTTCTGTGAGCTTCATCCACCACATTGCTCAGTTTCAGTCTGGTGGGATGGGGAAAGACATTTGGAGTTTATCTCTAAGGGGAGAAGGCTAAAGCTAATTTTTAAATGAAAGCTGCTTAAAGAAGCTTGTAATTATGACACTCCTGGCATAGCAGGATCCAGGCAAAGGGCCCAGAGTCCAGACAGAGTGGTTTAATGGTACAATTTCTAATGAATCAAAGAAAACTCCAGTAATTTCCTCTGTGCCACCTTCACCTTACATCTTTGTTTGTCTGAAGCATACTCAGTCTCTGCTTCCAAACTCTTAATATTGACGGATAATCTTGAGGGCCAGAGGTAAAGTTATATATTATTTTAAACATGGATAAACTAAAAAATGAAGTGAGTCTATTATGGAGAATGAAGCAGACAGAAAATTATGTCAGATCACAAGATTGTGATACAACAGCGATTATGTCTGTAACTATGCAGACAGTAAAGACAGCCCAGAAATTCCCAGAAATTGTGGAAGAGACACACATGACACTGATTTAAGAGATACTAAAATATTTCTGTCCATAAAGACAGATGATCAACAATACATGCCTGGAAGCTCAGGGGATTTCATTTGATATGTGTGAAGAGTCCAACTCATGAAGTCACAAAGTGATTGTAGGTAGTGAGGATCGCTATTGGCAATAGACCTGCTTCCACTTCTTATTTCACCTTCTGCTCTTGTTGTAGTTGTATTTCTGTTGTGTGATTCATACTGGTCATTTCCACTTGCCTTAAACTTTTCCTTTTAAAACCTCCTCTAGCCATTGTTCTTATTAAATTCCAGGTTTATATGTCTTCCTGTCTTTCCATTTACAGGGATAATCCCTAGCCACATGAAGCTAGAGAAATACAGTTGCATGGAGAAAGCATGCAAAAAAAAATGGTCCTGTGTACTTAGAAATTTAATTTTCACAACTAGAAAAGGCAGGAGCAGATGTTAAACCTTCTCCTTCCTACTTGCTTCAAGGGGGAAAGACTAACTCCTGAGAGCAAACCTGGGGAGGGATTGGCCAGGGAGCAGCGCTGTGGGAAAGGCCCGGGGGTGGTGGGACAGGAGCTGAGTGTGAGCCCCCAGGGGCCCTGGCAGCGATGGAGAGCAGCACCTCCCAGCCCTGTGGGCAGAAGCACGGCCATAGATCGAGGGAAGGGGGTCTCTTCCTCCACTTGGCACTTGTTAGACCACATGTGGATACCACATTCCCCCTGGTACCTGATGGATGTCAATGAACTGCTGTGAGTTCAGGTAGGCCCCACGGTGGCAGTGCAGGTGCCCAGGAGGCTGGGAGGGCTCCATCCCTGGAGCCAGCTGGATACAACATCCCGAGTACCCTGCTCCTTGCTTTGAGCAGGGGGTTGAAATACAAACCCATCATGATCCTTCTCCCTGTCTTACTCTGTGCCCCTCAAGTTGCTCCAGAGGGAGTGGCAGAGACAAAACCTTGAATTAAATTCATCTGAAGTCCACGGCCCCAGAGCAGCCCAGGCTGGCAAGAGCATTGCAAAATGTCAAGAAGGGACCACCTGACAGCGTTGCTTGCTGCTGCTCTGCAGTTAAAAAAAATCATAAAAACCCACACAGAAAACCTAATTGCATTCTCATGATTGAGAAACAAGGAAATTGAAGCTGCTTAAAGTGCTAATCAAGAGCAATGTCCTGCATGTCTTTATTTATGTGAGTTTATATTGAGACGCTCTGTGTTTATATACGGGATGTAAAAAGTTGGCCCTGGTTTTGCACGGTGAATGGGAATGTCTCTCAGCAGCTGGTGTCCCCCATGACCATGGCCTTGTCCCGTGACTAAGCCGGGTTTCCTGATCTCCTGTGTAGCTTTTTTTGGATAATACCTCCTAACTGGCAGTTTCTCCCAGTTTCCCGCGAATGTTTACTCTCTTTTGCAGCTCCTTCCCTGGTGCTGCAATGGCTCACAGGTGACCGACCCAGCGGCCCGCCCGGGGAGGGCAGTGTCCCGCGGGGAGCCGGAGGCCATGGCTGGGATAGGGACGTGGGATAGGCGACTGCAGCGTCCCTCCTCTGCGGAGCAGCCCCGAGCCCCTCGGCCACAGGGAGGGCACCGATGTGCAGAGCCCCGCAAGCCGCATCCCGCCGTATTTAGGTCACGGTGCCTGGGTGGCGCCGGTGCCTAATCCCCGCCGAAAGGCAGCTGCGGGGCCAGATGTTACAACTCCACTGACCTAATTCGGGATCTCGGGGCTGGCGCCTGCCCTTCCTGCCACATCTCCCAGCGCCAGAGGCAGGAGCGATCACCGCAGGTTCAGGCCCCTGCAGAGCGCCTTGTCCCGGTGCCCGCTGTTGTGCCCCTGCGGTGCAGCGGTACCCGAGCGTGCCGCCGGTAGCATCCCGGCCGCGGTGCCAGCTGCGCTCCAGCCCTGGGTGGGCGCTGCAGGACGGGCACACGCCTTGGTTTTCAGCGCTCTGAGCCGGTTTGCTGTGCGCCGTGAAAGGGTGGCATGCTGGGTTTTCATTGAGGGCTGATTTCCCAGAGGAGGGATGTCTGTCAGGGATATTAACTCCCTGCTGGTTCAAGCTGAGTGCTTCGAGTGGCACTCACTGATGTCTTAAAAATAGAGATATCCTTATTAATATATCCCAAAGACTGAAAAGGTTCTCGTTCTCCAGCAAACTATGTAGTCACCCTTGCATCAAGCATCATCCGTCCTTGCTGGCCTTGCTGACGTTTGGCTTTGTCCAGAGGAGAGTCGGGAGGTTGCATCCTTTTCCTCAGGATCATTGCTTTGTCAAAGAAGAGTTTGGGCTGATTGAAACCTCAAGGGTTTTTACAGACCTTGGCTTTATTTTGATGCTTCTTAAGAAAGCCAATGAGTTATACCCCTCTGTTTCCCCCCACATCAGTCTGAATGAACTATCATCCAGCCCGGGCTGGGCAGTACCTACCAAGGAATAGGTGTGCAGGGACACTCTCACAGAATCACAAAATCATCATCAAGGTTGGGAGAGACCTTTAAGACCATCCAGTCCGGGTGTCCATCCAGCACAGCCGCTGTAACACCCAAACCACATCCCCCAGAGCCACATCCAGACACTTCGTAAACACCCCAGGGATGGTGACTCCACCACCTGCCTGAGCAGCCTATTCCAATGCCTGACCAGCCTAACAGTGAATTATTTTTTTTCTAATATGTGATCTAAATCTCCCCTGTCTCATCTTAAAGCCATTTCCTCTTGTCCTCTCGCTGCAGGCCCGGTAGAAGAGACCGGCCCACACCTGGCTACAGCCTCCTTTCAGGTACTTGTGGAGAGCGATGAAGCTCAGCCTCCTCTTCTTAAGGCTAAAGAAGCTAATAGCTCTCCCAGCTATTCCTCATGGACATGTTTTCTAAACCTTTCAGAGCCTTGTTGTCCTCTGCTGGGCCTGCTCCAGCACCTCAGTGTCCTTTTTTCAAGTGAGAGGCCTGGAACTGGCTACAGCCCCCGAGGTGTGGCCCCAGCAGCGCCGAGTACAGGGGCGTGATCACTGCCCGGGTCCTGCTGACCACACTATTCTGATTTTTCTGCGAGGGGTTAGCCTTGCGAGGACCCTCGCAATGCATGGTTTTAGCTGTCACACCAAGGGCAGCAGCATGGGGAAAGGGAGGCTGGATTTGGAGGATTTGGAGTACTGAGTGCTGACTGAGGTCTGACCCCCTGCCTCTCATTTGCTGTTTCATTGGCCAGCTCTGCATCTGGATAGACCCACAAGAGCCCAGCTCTGGGTATGGGAGCTTGGGCATGTATGGGAAAGGGCTCTGCACAGCGGGAGAGCTATGGTCAGCCTTCACATATTGTTTATCTGAAAAAAACCCCACACGATTTTGCACTATTTTTGTCCTTAATCCACATTTGCTGTTCCTCCTAATCTTCTCTGCTGTTGTTTACAGAAGCACTGGGGGACGATTTCAAGCACACCGCCGCAGCTCTGACCCCGGAGACTAAAGCCCATGGGGAAATGGAGTCGTTGGTTCAGCTGTGGGGTCCCAGGATGCTGGGACCTGGAAGTCAGCAGCCCTGGCAGCGGGCCCAGCTGCTGGTCCCGGCTCACGGCAGCCACCAGTGACTGGCTCACACTGTGGAGGCACCAGCTGTCCCGCCTGGAATGCTGAGGGAGGAAGGTAAAAATACCTCCTCAGTCACACGCTTGTGAGATTCCTGGATGGAAGATGCTAAAAACAGCACAATGGTTTTGAACATGTTGGATTTCTTGGCAATGTTGTCAGCAATTAGTCTTCCTCCTGGCTTTGCATTGAAATGGAGGTGTGGGGGATTAGGGCTGGGAGAAAGCAGTGCTGCCCTGGGGTTGCGTGCTGGAGGATGCATGGGTAGGCCAGCCTTTTTCCAACTTCTTTTCCGCCTTAATGCATCCTGACAGAAGATCTTCACAGCCATAAAAAGGATGTCCTGAAATCATGAGCCTGCCTGGGAACAGAGCAGACACAGGGCTGGGCCAGCAGCTGCCGGTTTAGAACATCAATGAGTGTCATATGAGAAAAGGCATTGTAATGGTCAGACATGGTCTGAACAGACTTGCCTCATGCATATAACAAAGACAAATTCTCAAGGAAATAATATAGCAGGGAAAAAGCTAGGGTTTTTCTCCACAGCACAAGGGGAATAGGCCAGCCTCTGCCCTCCCAGATCTGCTGCACTTTTCTGAAGCAGCACATCCATTTGGGACCTTCCCAGGGGAAGCCTGGGGGTGAGGAGGAACTTGCCCTGCCTTGAAGGAAAGATGATTCACAACTGCAGGTTGCACATTTCTGAGATATTCCCTAAAATAAGGAAAAATGAGGGATGCTACATTCATTATAGGCAAAGCAATGGTAAAAAAATTGGGAAAATCTTTTCCATGGGAAAACCAGAGAGCTGTGAGATATCCTTGCTATGGTATGAATAGTCTTTTGTAAACAACAAGTTTCATCCATGTTTACTTCAGTTTTGACTGCTTTCTAAAAATACAGAAAAAGAAGATGGAAGGAGAAGGAAATCTGGAATAAGCAGGGAGGTAAGAGCAGTCAAAAGACTTGTGTGATCCTATTCCATCGAGTTGCAGGAGCTCTGTCAGGAAAACAGGCTGGCTGCAGCTGCAACTCCTTGTCTCCCCAGCACTTGCCTGCACTGGGAGGCTTGCGAGATCCTGGCTGCAGGCAGCACCTTTGAGCAGCTCCTTTGTCCAGGGGCTGGATGTGGTAGGGAGACTGGGCATTCGTGTTGAATAGGATGAGTCCCATAAACAGGGCAGGAACCCTGCTGTGGCCTTGGCATCGCTCAACCCCGGCTTCCTGCAAACACTGCCTGAAGCTGCTCCAAGCCCCTCAGCAGCAGGGCTTCTCCCCAGTTTGAATGCAAGCAGATTTGGTAGGTGCTCAGCTAAATAAGCCCTGAAGCAGCGGGGTTTTGCTGAGACCTCAGTGGCTGGGATTTGGGCAAGAGGTGCCCCTCGCCAGTGCTGCCCCACTCCAGTGATGGTTGTTGAACTCCTGCTGCCGTCAATCCCCAGGCTTGACAGGGAGCATGGAGCAGTGAGAAGTATTGGAAGGCTGAGCTATTAGTAGTCAGCTTCTCATCAACTCCTGGAAGAGGAGTGTGTCCCTCTCCCCAGTCAGCAGGGCTGCAGCCAAGGGAACAACGTGATGAATTCCATACCCTTGGCAACTCTGGATTTTGAGTTACTACCTCAGGGAGGCAACAGCCTGTGAAAAATGCCTTCAAACACCAGTTGCCAGATAATCACTGGGTGAAGCAAGATGTAGCTTGAGTCACCTGCCTTTGGGCTGAGTACCAAAGCTGCTCTCCACTGCTCATCCTCACCCAGCAGGTGCACAGCCCCTCTTCCACGAGCTGGGGGCATAGCTGGCGCTGTTGCAGGATGCTCAGCTCCCAGCAGTGCTGCTGCTGCTCTCCATCTCCTCCTTAGGAGCCCAGCTTCCTGCTCCTCATGCAGGGAAAAAGTTTTCTCAGTGGAGAAATCTGAGATACCCAAAGTGGGTATGAGGGGGAGAGAGCACCACAGCCTTGCTCCGTGCTTAGATGTGAGGTGTCTCAGTCTGTGTTATCTTAACTAGCATGCATGGACAGGGGAAGCCAAATAACTTTTAAAATATCCCTCTACATGCTGTGCAATTTCAGCTGGCTGCTGTCTTGGAACAGCTGCTGTGGAAAGTTGTCCATCCCAGGGAGCCGCTCTCACAGTACAGGCGTGATCCTGGTGGATGGGAAGTCGCAGGAAGGAATAGTAAATTAGGAACAAGCACCCTTCCCATTTATTTTTAGCAGCAGTAGCCAGTGGTGTTTACAGGAATTTCCTCCTCTTCCTCTGTGTTCCTGTTGACTTCCCTCTCGGTGATGTTACAGCTTCAGTCAGCATGACCTACAAGCAGATGCAAAGCAAAGATCAAGCGCTTGCCTGGCCGTGGGGAGGCGTGGGAGGCTTCCATCTTTTTGTGCTCATGCTTAAGCCTGAATGGCTTAATCCTTGGTGATGCTTTTCTCAAGTCAGACCTTTCTAAGAGTTCAAATCATCCCTCTGAAACTGTGAATGTTCCCAAATCTCCATCCCCACCTGCCTGTAACAGGGAGCGAGCCAAAGCAGTGCTGGTGGCAGGAGCTGCACATGTGCTGGCCCCCAGTCACTGGTGGCAGGTGGCAGCAGGGCATGCTCCATGAAGATGCTCTCTCCAGGCAGAAGTAGAAAAGCAATTGCAGTTTTATGATGTGTTGGGCCCTGCTGGGCTTCTGTCACGCTGCTCCAGATCGTGCAGCTTCAGTACCATTTAACAGCACAGCCTGTTTAATTATCCCACCTGCTCAGCAGTGGGAAAGGGATGGTGTTCACAAGCCTTGTGCATCACCTTTTCTGGGCTCCACAAAGCCTTTAGACCTGAGAGCTGGCAGGGAACACACCAGGCAGCTGGATGATGTTCCTGCTTTCTCTACACTGGCAAGTGACAGCAAGCCTTGCCTTCCCCCTCTGCCAGCCCTTTCTGCTTCCCCTCTCCCTTTCTGGCAGGGCTTAGAAAACCCATGTACACCCACCCCTGGCATGACAGGACATTCCAATTCCTCCTCAACCCATGAGGGCAGCAGCAGGACAGCCCTGCTCCCAGCCTAGCACACAGATCTTTCTGAGTATCATTATGTCAGTCATGATTTGCCATTTTGCCATCTACCTGGTTTTACTGACCAATTAACACAGGCTGACCTTGGCTCTTGATGGGCTTTGCTCTAGGGACTACAGAGGGAATGGGCAGACTTAGGGCACAGAGAAACCCAAACCCATCCCATCCTGGTGGGGCCAGGGTGTCCCCCTGGTGCTTTCTGGCTCAGGGCATCCATCCTATCCTGGCACAGAGATCCCAGCACCTTCCTGGAGTGGTAATAGTGAATTTCAGCTGCCTTCCATCAGATAGGGCTTAATTCCCAGCAGCTGCCAGTTGTGGGGCCAGGTTATATAGGGACCTGAAGGCCCTTTTCCTTTCCTCCCAGGTGAGGAGTTTGAGGTTGTTTTAGTGCTGTGAATGTTTTTCTGTTCTGTTCCATGTGCTGTTGTACCAGGGGCCGCAGAAGACGTTTCAGCATCTGAGAGCAGGGATGGCAGGTAAGTCATGCTCCAGAGAGGAAAGAAAAGTAAGATTTTAAACAAAGAATATTGCTTCCCATTTTTACTTCCTATAGATTAAACCCTAAAATTTTAGGTGCTCATGTTCTTACTGTAAATGCTTCTTTGTGAAAGATTTGGGCTGTAAGCTGTTGTGTTAAACTCCTCTCACAGCACACTTTACCTCCTAAATATGCCCATGGGTTGCTATCCCTGCAATGGAAACCAAAAAGAGGAGGATGTTATGAGGTCTGGTGGTAAAATAAAGCAGTGAGGGCTAAGGTTTTAAATCTCCCCTGCCGTGGGTTAGCTGGCGTGTGGCTAGAAGGGTTTGTCTGGGCTTTTGTTGGGAGGGAAGGAGGGATGATGTGGTGAGATGCTTTGTGGCTCACCTGGAAACCATTTCAAAAAGATGTAAAATGTGACTGTTTTCTGCCAGCAAAAGGGGATGAAAATAATTTTTCAGAAAACAGCCTTGGGAGATGTATGGAAGCCTAGGAACGCAGTTTTTCTGGAGTAGCATTTGAAGAGGGTTTGGCAGCAGTCCTGAGTGAGGGGTGTGGAGAGCTGTGTTACCTGGATGCTTAATTTTGTGCAGCAGAACTAAGGAAGCACTAAGGAAGTGCAGGAAGAACTAAGGAAGCTTCATCTGAACCTGGCCCAGCTAATTAATGTGGCTGTGCAAACTCTTGGTGGCCTTCTGGCCTCTGGAGGCTTCATTATTCCCTTCTTTATTTCTTTCCTCCCATTAAACCAGTAAAAGGACAGCCTCCAGCATAGTAGTTTGAATGGTGAAGGGTGGGTGAGATTTTGGGGTGAAATTCTCTTGCTGGTTTGAGCCTTTGACCACAAGCAGCTGTGTTGGTGTTGATGGTTGTGACTCCTTGACTACCAAGTTTTCACTTACTAGGCTTGTGCACAGCACAGCTCCTAGACGCTGGCTTGGGGTGATGGTTTTAAGCTGCTTTTGGAACAGCAACAGCTACCAGCTGCTTGGATTGTTATGCAGAGGGGAAAAAAGGAATGCCTCTTTCCCAGTCTTCATGGAAAGAAAAAGGAGTAGCAGTTTGTCTCTATTCAAGGATTGCAATGGCAAAGCTCAGTGCTGTGGTAGGCAATGCTCATGTGCCTGCCCAGTGGGGAGCAAGGGCACACATACAGGTTGTTTCACACAGCTTGGAGACGCTGGCAGGTTACTGATCCTTCCCTTCAGGTAGTTTGGGATCACTGTGTGGGAAGTTGCTACTGATTTGAGGACAAGGGACTTTGAAAGACCCTGTGCTGAGGTGAGTCACTTCCTGACTGAGACGATGATGAAACAAGCTGCCCTCGATTCTGGTCAGGGAGGCTCTGATCAAACATTGCCTCACCTGCTGTGCCCAGGGGACCTCTGCTGCCCTGACCCCTACAAACATGTGCAGGGGTCCAGGGGACCTTGCATCTGTTCTTAGGAGCAATAACAGCAAAGCCAGCGCTGGTTTTGTCTGGGCAAGAACCAGAGTCTTGCCACATCTGCCACACTCACTGGCTCCTGCATTCTTGTTGCCTCTCTTGCAAGTGAGCTGCACAGCCTTGCTTTTCAGAAAACACTGGTGTTTTGTAATTTTTTTGGCAAGCGAGACAAGTTCTTTGCAGCTCTCTGAACTTTGCATTTGTTTAAGCAATTTACTGCCATGTTGCTCAGAGGGGTCATTTGTTCAAAGCTGAATAGCTGCGGGGTTGGAATACCCTCTCCACTCTTGCCTCCAGCGGGTATTGGCCAGCTGTGATGATGCAAGATGAGCTTATTCACCCTGTTTAATGAGTCAATGAACCCTGTATCTCTCCTGACATATGGGGTGACTTCTAAAAAGAAAGCTGGTCTCCCTGGCCTGCCCATTCCGTGGGAGGCAAGAGCTGTGCCTCCATGCCCACCCTGCAGCAACTGGGGCAAACAAACATCTTGGCCTTGGGGTTCCAGGGAAGGAAAAGGGTTTGTGGTGGTGACCTGTCTTCAGAGGCTCTGTAACAGCTGGGTGTTGTTATCCTAAATAAAGCTGCTTTAGAGATGGCAACAAACAGCATTGGGCACTTGCAGGCAGGAGAGGCTTCTGCCAGAGCCATGACCAGAGGATCTCTCTCCTTGTTCCCAGCAGAGACTGATTCCCTCTGGATCTTGTGGCTCTCCTTGTCTCACCCAGCAACCTTCAAATTCTGGAGGAAATCCTCCAGGACAGAAATAAAACCTCTGCCAAGTATGTAGAGATACTCAGGTCAGGGCTTTTTCTGAGACGTAGGGTGAGAGACCAAATGAAGCATCTTTATCCATGCAATGGAAATATCACCAACTAGCACAGGGCAGTGTTCACTCTCTATAGATGCATAATGTTGCTGAGCACTCTTACTGCTGAAGTCAGGCAGCTTTAGGACCAGTGAGGTGTCCTGCTGTTTCACCCCAAAAGGAGCACAACAGCACCTCTCAGAGCACACAGACAAGACTACTGTACACAGTTTAGAGCTAGCAGAGCCCTGATGATGATGACTCCTTGGCTTATAATAAAAGGGATCCACCTGAAGCTAGGAGGCTCTGCTGGGCTGCCATCCCCACAGCTTTGATGGTGCAGTACAACTTGCTGGCTGGCAGGAGGTGTTTTCCAGGTTGGCAGCCCCTGTGCACCCCAGCCACACTGCAGAGCCCAAATTGGGGGTTAGACTCTGTGGCTGAAAAGTGAAAGACAACCTGCCCTGACCATTGCCCGGCTGTGCGACTGATTTGCATGACAAGGGGATGTTGGGCTTCCCAAAAATATCTTTAGTGCATCTGTAAGGTTTCATTTCCTTGTGGTGGCTGCTTTCTCAGACGCCTACACTTCCACATGAGTATAATATAATCTCCAGCTAAAACAGCAAGCACCCCAGCAGCCTGGGCTGTTGAGGCCTGGAGCCAGACCTCTGGCTTTTGTTTGAGCAAGCCAAAATTTCTGCGCCCCTGTCCTGCTCGGGGACCCAAAACCCTCAGTGCACAGGAGGAGAAACAATCCCAAATCCTGTAAAACCATTCTGACACTCTATGCTCGCAGTTCAGCTTCCTTTCGGGTTCTTGGAATGGCAGCATCTTTGCAGGCACCTCCTTGTACCATTTGCAGTGTTATGGCCTATGTGTTTTTAAGTTTTCTGCAGGGGCAAAACTTCCTTAAGGATGTGCCAAAACAGGCCAGAAGCTGCACAAGCCCCTTTGCTCCCTGGAAGTGCCTGTAAGATGCCTGTGATGGACAAAGAAGAATTTGGGAGATGTTGCTGGCTCCTGTGGGATGGCCTTGACAGTTCTGAGGTGTGCACAGATCTCCCCATGCCACCATTAGCAGGATCAGAGCCTCCACCATGACTTGGGGCTGTGGAAAGGGTCCAAACCACTGGCTGGGTGGGAGCTCAGGCTGTGCTGAGTCTTGCTGGGGCAAGAGAGAAACGATGTGAACACTCACATCATTGAAAACCCCAGAAAAAGTCCCGGACTTTTTTCTAGCAAGACTGAAACCCCAACATGCAGAGCACAGCCCCAACCTGGCCCACTGCCCAGTGCTGCATCAGAGAGCCTTAAATAGGCAGGGGGGCCCCTCTCCCCCAAAGCATCCCTCCATGCAGTGAGGGTCCTGCAGGTGAGTCCTGCCAGTTTTCCTGCAGTCTCCATACCACGTGCATGCACCTGCAGCACCCAGCCCCAGACCTCCAGCCTCTCACATGCCACAAAAAGGAGCCCTTGGCTTTGCCAAAGAAAAGATGCTCTGCTCTTGCGAGTGGTAACTAGGGTTTCTGTTCCAGCCTTCACAGGGCTGGTGACTCATGATCCTGCTTTGAAAACTATGACTGGATTAACAGCAACAGGCTAGTTGTTGTTCTCCCCTGTCCTTTGTGCCTCATTTACCAATCTATTGCCTGATATGAGGCTTTCTCTTGATTCCCACCAAGCTCTTTGTTCCTGTCTTCCTGGCTTGTCTTTTCCTTGACAAATCTCATTTACTTGTTTCACTCTCGTTTGTTGACTCACATCATGCCCCCAAAAATTCCAGACAAAACTGAATTTGGGGGCTTCTAAAAACCTTTCTTGGAAAAGAGAGAGGGAGCTGCAGCTCACCTGTCTGCCTCCAGCCCTGTGCAGGCACATGCACACAGCCCCAGGCAGTCCTTGCAGGGAGTATGGGGTGGTATATGGGGCAATGCACTGGCAGGCCTGTCAGCAAGGCTGCTTTGATCATGTGGGGTTTAGTAGCAACCATCAACAGGCTTGCTGTGCTGAGGAAAAGTTGCTGGTTTTGCTTCCACTGGCCCCCCTTGCCAGCTCCTCTGTGGCAGTAGTGGTGAAACGAAGTGTCATTTCATCCTTCAAATTTTCCTGTGTGCAAGGATATGGCAAACCCAAGGTATGATGTGATTTGGGAAGAGGAATGAGGCATTTCTGAAGGGAATATTGCAACCCTTCTTCATGAGCAGAGCTGCTGGTGTCTGGCCAGCACCATGATGTGGTTTACTTCTTCTGCAGAGTAGGAAAGGGAACAGCATCCCAAAGCGCTGTTTCAGAGGAAAAACTTGCACGATTAGAGAGAATAATAAAAAATGTTTAGTGCAATAATTCATCCAGGGGGTCTGGTTCCTGCAGAGACAGCAGCAAGAGCCAGCCCGTGCTGTCCCCTCTCCTCCAGGATCGAAGCTCCAAGTGTTGGATGGGCCTTGATTCCCATAAATGGCTGAGGCAAGGAGCATGGAGGTGGTTGCTCAGGCTATCATTAGCACCCCAGGGATGGCCAGGGATGTCCTTCCTATCTCCTACATACCCATGCTTGAGGTACCCTACAGTGAACAGAGACTCGGTGCTCTTGCAGTAACCTGGGAGGTTGTTGTCCTTGGTCTGGAGCACAGCCAGCATTCAGCTGCAGCTGATGAATGAGCTGTTGGGGAGATAAATGTGTCATTTGGTGACTGGCCAGAGCGTTATTTACCATTTATGTAGGGAAAGCTCAGCCCTGCAGAAGGTGATGCATGACTGGCATAGCCAAAAGTGCAGGGACAGCCAGACAGAAAAGGCAGAGCTTCAGGCTTTGCCTGTAGGAGCTTTCTTTCTGAGCACAGCTGGCAGAGCTTGGACAGCTTGTGCTTCCCAACAGACTGGATCAGGAGCAGTGAGATACTGGATTTGCAAACATGATATGGGGAAGCAAAGGCCCTTCTAAGCTGTCATATGAGAGAAGCCAGATGACAGTGGCGAGGTTTAGCAAGATCGTGTTTCAGGAGTCATTATTTCAAAAAATGTGTGCGGTCTGAGAAATAAGCCAGGAACTCACCAGACCCACCTGTATTGTCACTGCTGCCACAGTGACTCTCCAGAGTTACCAGGTGTGTGTAGCTCTACAGCAGAGCTCAGAGGTGCTGCAGCAGAGAGGAGCCTTTCACAGATGGGAAAGCTGAAGCAGGCAGGAATGCTGGTGCTCAAGGGCCACTAAACTCATCTTTCCCATGTCTCTCTACTCTGCTGGATGGGCTCCTGTGCTGGCTGCTGCTCTGGAGCCGGAGCAGCTGTTGCCTGTCATGGGAGCAAAAGACTGGGGTAGGGTACTGATGCTTCTTAATTAACAGGATTGTCTGAATTTCTTTGCTGGCATCAAAATGTATTCCTCACATAGCTGTGCTCTCTGCATTGCAAAATGGACACTGCTGCTATTTTTATATGTGTTTTCCCAACTGTTTTTCATTTTTCTGTGCATCTGTTCCTTGCATGATCTTGCTGGGTAGCCAGGAGTGAAGATGAAATAAGAAAAGAGAAAACACTGCAGTTTCTCATTTGGGCAGCCATCTGGAGGCTTTCTCAAAACATTGAGAACCCCCTGAAACTTTGGTCTTTTTGCACTGTTTATGCTGGGCACCCCCAAAATGGCATCATCTTAAATCACAGCTCTCTTTGAAACAAGAAGGCCAAGCTGTGGTGGTTGGCAGAGATGGCAGGCACCGAAACAAGTACCAACCTCCCTCCAGAGCTCCTCTGCTTCTCCCACTCTCTTCTTGCTCTTCTCCACCAGCTGCTGCAGGGTGGGGAGGAGGCAGGCAGAATTGGATGTGATCCATTAAATATTATGTCCTTGCTCAGACTGACTCTCTGAGGTGACAATTCTCTCCTGGCAAAAGGAAGAGCTGTGCAATGCAGGGCCTTTCTGTCCATGCACCATGTCCCAGCATGGTTGGAACCAGGCTTTTGTTGGGCACGGGGTGCAAAGCCCTTGAGCCACTGCTTGTGGAGAAAAGCTAACCCAGGAGCAAGGCTGTGCTACCTCTTTCTGGGCAAAACACAGAGAAGCCTTCTCCAACCCTATCTGTGGTTTTTCCCTTGTGAGGGATTTAGATAACAAACAGTATATATGGCATTCCTTCAGTGTGGTGGTGTGTTTTGGCTGGCAGATCTTGACCCCTTAGATGTGTGAGCTAATTAAACTGTTCCTCGTTCTGTGCAAGCATTACCAGACAAATGTTTTTGTCTCAGGCTACCTTCAGGTACAGGGCATACTGAGGTGACCTCAGTAGCTGATGGAGAAATGTTTCTCCTGAACATGATTCCTCCTCAAAATCACATTCTGGTCTATTTTCTCTTCAGAAATTATGATCTTTAATAAAGACGATGATTCAAAAAAATCTCTAACAAGACTGGTTTAATCATTGCCTTGGTCTCCTTGGGTAAATTTAGCCTCCATATATTCAGGAGGTGCCCTGTAGTAACTCCATCCCGGGGATGTGCTGGTGGGAAGTCATTGCAGCAGAGGCTGTGGCATAGAGTGGAGCCACTTGGCTCCTTAGGCATGGGATGGCAGAGATGCTGATAAAACTGCAAGGCAAGAAAGGCTGAAGAAACTGGAGCTGGAGACAGAGGTTGTATGGCAGTAAACTCTGAAAACTCTTTATAGAGTACAGGGAAGCTTTGTTTTTAGGTACCAGTGATGACAGCTGGAGACAAAGCACTGGACTCTGCAGTTCTGTCACCCTCTGACATCTCGTAGGGAAGCTCTTTCTTCATTCTGTGTTGCTACCCAGGCTTGAACTTCCAGCTTAATTCAGAGTGAGTAGGAAACCTAGATAAAATGCTGAGAAGTGCCTTAGCAAAATCACTATCTCAGGTAAGCTCAGGGATGGACTTTCTCCCCCTGCTCTGCCTTTTGGGGTTTTTTTTGCACTCCCTGTGTGCAGAACACCAGCATGCTCAGGTTGCCTTCTTCCTTTGTCTCTTCAGAGCTGTGCACTAAGTCTGGTTTGTTCCCTTAAGACAAAAGGACAAAGGAACTAAAGTTCCTCAGCCACAGACCATGTACAGGGTCAGCTCTTCCCTTGCTGGTATTTCTAATCCTGGGTCTGAGCTGGTTCACAAGCCAAAGTTTCAATCTAAGCTTCAGTTCCAGAGGAATTCAGGAGTTAACTTCTCCCTGCCTTGGAGTGAGGGAATAAATCCCATCCTCTGAACACTATGCTGTGCAGAGTTCCCCATATTTGGGGTGATAATGCAGGAGGATAGTATGTTTCTAAGCTGAAGGAAAGAGTTTGGAAAGCACAAGCCATTGGCTGGTTCCACCAGAGCCAGGTGCATAACTCCAGCTGACCTGCCTGGAGACAGGGTTAGGCCAATACCCAGCAGTTTTGAAAAATCCCACTCCTTTTACACTATCCTAATTGTGAGTATCTCTGCTTACCAGAGAAAATCCTTCAAGGCTTCCCAGTCTAAGACCAGTGACTAATCTTTGGTCCCATGGTCATGGGAATGCTTGAGGCTGGTGGGTTTTGTGCTCCTCTCCATGGAGCATGGGAAGAGCTCAGACCTGGATGCTACAAGGCTGGTGGGGCTGAAGGGGCTCTGCACAAAACTGCTGCTGAGGCTCTCTGTGTCCAAAAGAGCACAGAAGGTTTGCTGTTTGGCTGAAGTCTCCCCAATAAATATCAGGCTGTCATGGTTTGCCCTAGAAAGCTGTTGAATGTGCCCACCTTTGAGTGGGGTGGGGATGGTTTGAAGGTGTCCTTGAGCATGGCACTTCCATTGGCAGGAAAGCAACCCAACTGTGTGATGTTGAAAGCAGGAAGGAGAAAAGGGGAAACCCTGCTACTTTGCAAGGAAGGCAGAGTCTTGCTGGGCTTTATTTAATTGGAAATGATTAATATTCTCCGTGTTGCTATAGCTCCTCTGGAGCTCTTCCTCCCTGTCAGGATTTTCATTTAGCATGTTTTTAATGCACTCTTTGCATATCTGCTATTACATCTGAAAGTCACCTCTGCAATATATAACAGGCAGGTGGAGGAGATGAAGAGGAAGGAGCACAGATGCCTTTTCAGCATGCACTGAGGGCTGTCTCTGGAGAAGACCTGCTGGCAGGTAGTGCTGGGAAGCTGGTAAGGCTGTGCCATAAGCCAGCAGGCAGGGAGCTGGGAGGATGGCAGGCATTTCGGCATGTACCAGTTGACATCTGGTGCAGGGAATGAGTGGGAGGGGAGGAGGGGAAAAGACAGTCTGATTTCTCAGAGTTAGCTGCCAGCTTCTTCACCTTTGCCGCCTTGCCAGCTCCCCAAGTTCAAAGTCGTGAGGCAGCCCTGAAACTATGAGTTGTTACACCATGAAAACATCCTGATCTCCCCAGTAAAAAAGCAATACTAAATGCCTGGCTCTTTTTGGGATGGGGGTAAGGGCATGTTTTCATGTACTGCTCTGCAAGACACACAGGGGTGATGAGTGAGAGCTGATGCCCTCCCACAGTGCTCATGGGGACTGAGGTGCCACAGCTGGGATGCTGCCTGTCAGCATCAGGCAGCAGAGATTTTGGGCAGTATGCGTTCCATTGGTGTCCAGATCCCTCACACCTTGTATGGATGTTTTTGGCTTTGGATGGCCCCAACCCAAAAGTCTGGCATGGTAAAACTCCTGTCATATGCAGATGTACTTATTCCAAGCAGGACCGAATGGGACAAATGTTGACTGACTTCGGTGTTAGTAACAACAACACAAGTTCTGACTGGGTTGTGGGTTTGGTTTTTTATTAAAATTCATTTATCTTTGTTTTCAATGAAAGTTAAGGAGAAGAGTATTGGGGTTTTCGTATGTTCAGGCCTACCTCCCCTGTTGTATTTTGTTTCTAAGCAGTAAACACTGCTTGATCAACTGTTCCTGACTGCTGCCACCTCCTCATCTTATGTTGCTAGCACCTGTTGGCTTAGCCAAAATCTGTCAGCAGAAGTCCAAGTGCACTTCCTGACTTGCCAGCCCATTCAAAACATCCCAGCTGGCTTTCCTCGACCTTCACACAGTGCTTTCCAGATAGGATAAATCTTTTTCTTTTGATGACAAGGCATCTACGTCTATATAGGTCATCTGTGCACACCTTAAAATTATCAGGAAAAACCCTAAACCTGTGTTGGTCACTGGGAGAAAAGGGATTTCTTGGTAATTCCAGGAACAGTTTAGCATTGCAACAGTCCCCATTTGGAAGAGACATGAATGGTCAAATTTGTGACCCCAGCACAGGGTTGTTAACAGTGCCTGTCATCACCCTTTCCTACTCCCTGCCAGCAGAGACAAGTCAGGAGGGCTCTCAACACTCAAATGGAATGTGTCCCACCTGCACGGAAAACTTTTTGGATGTTATGGGTGTTTCTATGTGGGATTTTTCACCTCCTTCAGTGTGTGCTGTGTTTTAGCAGATGCATTTGCATGTTACAAACCACTTTTGCGAATGGTTTGTTACAATAGCAGCAAGCACACAATAAAACAGATCTGTTGGGCAGACCCTCGTACCACCAGAGTCTAAGGCAGCTTTGGAGAGAGATCAAGAATATCTCAGTGATAAATCTCTTTTCAAAGGATTTGCAGCCTCCTGTAAGAAAATCAGCGATAGCCCTACATTTGTCATTGATTTCTGGGCTGAAATACAGAGAGCAAAGACTTGGTTCAGGGGATCATGATGATTATAGTTGTTGGCTACATACTGAAAAACAAGCCTATTTGGTCAGTCATTAACCAGAAAGAAGAAAACAGAAGATGGTTCGTTCAAGAGGCAGTTTATGCTCACTGAGTTGAAACAAATGTCCTTATTTAATTTTGTGAAGTAATTTTCTAAGCAATTAGTTTCATCCTTACCCCTTGTAGTTGTGATATGCTGACAAATATTTTTCCACATCCAAGGGAACTGCAAATGACTTTTCCATAAAAACTCAACTAGTCTTTTGGGAATTTTATTAAGAGAAGAGGTGGCAGTTGAGTGAAATGGGCTTCCTCAATCTCTTTTTCTGATTTCAGCTTGGTTGGACACCATTGCTGGAGACCAGAAGTTCGATAATTGTGGTTTTAAGAATCCCTGCAGACATGAGCTTGTGGGATAATCAGTTAGTTTAATGTGGTTGCATCCATCAGAACTACCTACTGCTATTCTTGTCAGACCTTTGAGATGCAGGAAAAGATTTGGGGTTTGTTAACCTGAGTGTAACTCCTGCACTGAATAAAGTCTTGGAGTACTGAAGCACTTGAACAAATTCATAAACCCAAGTCTTATTAGTCAAAATATGTGAGGTTGTGTTTAGTGTCAAGGCTCCAAGAAACATTTCTTTCTAAGACACCTGAAAGGGACCTTTGGAAACCCAGAGTCCCTGCCACAGGGAGGCCACTTGCAGTCCTCTTGGTTACAGTCTCCCTCAATCAGAGGTGTTCTTAAAGGTAGCCTGGTGTGGAAGTGCTCTGTTGGATCAGGGCTCAGGAAAACACAAAGGAAATAACTTTTTTTTTACTGAAGACTTGTTGCAGGAGCTGTTGTGGGCAAGATGCTTTCCCTGAGAAATGTGTGTTGTATGAACACCATGTTTATGGCAAGGAAAATTTTAGTTCTTGCAGGCCAGACACTGATGCCACTAAGGGGTAGTGGCCTTGTCACAGGCAGTCTGTTGATGTATATTAGCTGAGGCTTCCTATTGATACCTGTCTTTTAAAGATTAGATGTGAGCTACTTTTAATGGAAGAGAACAGAAAAGAAAGGCTGGATCCAGCAGTAGCAGCATTTCTTTGTGCAAATTTTAATTTCCATGATTCTGGGAAACAATTAGTGCTATAACTTTGCCTCCCTTAGAGGCTGGCAAAGACAGTACCTGTGTGTGAGGGGTTTGCAGCATTCCTGTCTTCCTTGGTTTTTTTTTAAGGAGAAAAATTTACAAACAAGACAGTTTCTAATTCTTAAGTTTGTACCAATGTGAATAACAGTCAAAGACAGACATCTTGGTCTCCTCCTGACATTTATGGTGGGGAGTTCAAGGAACTCAGCTCAAGGAAAAAATCCAGCCCCATGTCAGTTAACCCTTCAAGGGTGGGCAACTGCTAGCAGCCAGCCAGGATGGATTTAATCCAATGTCATGATGAGAGGAGGTAGCATGGGCAGCAAGGTTTGGGCTCCTTGCTGAGGACCCCCTCCTGCACAGCTTGGCTATGGATGTGTATCCCGCAGGCTCATTCCCCAGCCTTTCCCTCTGGCCTCACTTATTACAACCATTGAGTTGCCCATCCCCACGTTCCCCCATGCCTGGGGAACAGTAATCAGACAACAATGGCTCTGTAAGGGTGGTGAAGACCTATTTTGGGGAAGCAGGTCAGATTTGAGTGTGAGTGCGTTGGTTCTCTGCGTGCGTCTGCCACAGCAGAGCCCACGGATGGGCTGACATTTCAGTGCATCCTGTTTACACTGCAGCCCAGACAGCAGGAGAAGTATTTTTAAACAAAAATGCACATTGCATTGTAATCACCCCATGTTAAGGAAACAAACATTTTTGCCACAATGCAAAACCAAACATTTGCTCAAGATTTAGGATTCCTTTCCTTTAAGCTATCTGCAAAACCTAAACTCTGATTTTTTCTCTTTTCTCCCGTTGATTTCCTCACTGCTGTCCTGTGATACATTAAATGGAGAAATGTTTGCCATAGGTAACAGTTTCACATTTTTGCATTTCATAGCATGCCAGGAATTTGGTTGCTGAGCATTTTGTGTTTTGAAATGTCAGGCGTGTCTGTCTGAATCAACCAACTGCAGTTTGCACTGCTAGCAATGCCTGTATTTTGACAACATCTTTACACCGAAAGAGAGGGGGGAAAAAAACCAACAGAAAAACACAGGCTAAAAATTACCCTGGTTGCTAAAAATACTGAGGACAGGAATAGAGAATTCACCACGCTGTTTTTCAGACTCACGTGTGCTTTGAGTTTATTACAGGATTAGATCTGCCAAACTATGCCAAAGGCTGTGGCTGAGTTTCTATTATAAGTCTGCTTTTTGGCTTCTCCCTCAAACTTTGAAAGGCTTCATATAAGGATGCAAAATCTGTAGGTAGGAAGCCTTTAGCACAAAGGGGTGGGTATAAGGGAGCTGCTTTGCTTTCTCCAGCAAATTTCGAAGCAGGGTGTGTGGAGCAGCCTGGCTATTGGGCTATCACGGCCTGGTGTGTGCTCTCCTGGTGGCCACTGGAATGGCGAGCAGCTGCTGTTGGCCACTTTGGTCTGGAAAGGGCTTGTTGTCACTGTAATGAAGGCTGGATTTCACCTGTCCCACATTACACCCCTCACTGTGCAGAACCATGATGGCAGAAACACTTGTCTGAAAACTGGGCTTTGTCCTATCAAACCTTTTTGTCCTACCTTTGTCCTCGTAATGCTGGTGAGGAAGATTACGGGGCAGGTGGGACAAAAGAGCCTTTTGTAGAAGACACTAAATTGGGAATAGAAGTTAAAGACAGCATTAGCATTTAACCCTAAATCATGTAGCAAAGTCCTCCACCCAATCCATCGCTGCCTTTTCATGTGATAGGAATTTCAAAGAATAAGTTTCAAGATGGCTTCCAAGCAGGGATCCCCTTGAGGTACTACATTGGGCTGATGCTGCTTTTTTTAATTATTTTTTAATGTGGTTTTATTCTTCAGCATGCAGAATATATTATTTTGAAGAGCTCAGTCTATAAAAAGCAACAAGTAAGTTGGAGCCTTGCCTCAGCTGGGAGCAGCTCTGCCACTCTGAGTTGTCAAGCTCCGTTTGCAGAGTGTGTGCTGGGAAGGGAAGGAGCAATACCTGAGGGGACTAACCCAGATAATTTGAACAGCACCGTCTCTTTTGCTTCAAGCAACAAAGAATGGCTGCTGCAGGTCATTACTGTAAAGAACCAAGTGGGCAGACAGGTGCCACCAGCTTGCCAAGGGCCAAGGCTGCACACAGAGGCCAGCTCATCACCCACCCTGGCACCATTGCGGCCCTTGATCAGGCCACATCTGCAACGCATGACAGAGCTGAAACACCTTGCAGCTGGCAGTAATGATAATAAGGCTAATAAATAGACTGGTTGCTTGTGAAATGATAATTTGTTCCAAAACAGTCCTTATTAATAGCCCATGGATGGCAGTGGCCATCTGGGGCCTCAAGCTATGCAAACTGCTACAAGAATTTGCTCAGGCTCTGCTATGCTCTGCAGCTGATAGGGAGCCACAACTGCTGCTGGTTTAGTCCTAGGTGAAATGGGTGCGAAAACGAGGAACTGTTTCTTTGGTGAAATCTATTTGCAGTCAAAACATCTATTTGTTGCTCTGAACATTTCATAACATGGTCACGAAATATGCAGGAAGAATGTTGACCCCTTGGGTACGATATGGCTGACTGCATGAAACTTACTCCCTTGACAAACTTGGCCTGCTTTATTTCTTAATGACGTTTTTGAGCTAATTAAAACCCTCCCATGCAGATAGCTTCCTTCCCAAGGAAGAAGGAAAAAAAAGGAAAGAAAATTCCTTGAAGCCTCTCCCAAAGGTCAAGCAATGCCACAAGCTGTGATGAATGTGTCCATTTGTCACCTCGGGTGTGAGGCTATCCAGAGCTGTGACATTTCCCTGGTAAAAGTCAATAGCAAGTCCTGGGTTTGTAGCGTGGTGTGCAACTTGCCTGCTTTTCCTTTTTCCTTCTCCCATTTCTGCTTAAAGGATGTGATGGTCTGTAGCAACCCCCATCTCTGTACCAGTGGTACTAGTTGGTCTCAGGCATGCAAGTTGCAGAACCATCCCAGTGAGACCTGCTGTATCTGGGAGAGGTTGGAACCGAGGGACCAGCTCCTGGGAGAGGGCAAATCCAAGCCTGCAGGAACCATTATCTGCCCAAGCTGCATATTAGCAACAGTACAGAGCCAGGTCTGCTGTCTTTGTACTCGGCCCTCCTTTTCCTCCGGCACAGAAATGCAAGTCTGAGTCTGACTCGGTGCCTGCTCGCTTCCCGCTCACCCGGAACAGATGTGTGTTGGGATGTGGGGGCTGGATGCACCTGCAGGGTACTTTGGCTCGCTTGACCCAGGTGCCTGGGAAGGAGGCCAAACCAGAAGCTGCCTTCATGTGCATATCAAAACTGGTCTGGCCCCATCTGGGGCGGCCCAGACCAATTCTAAGGCCCTGTGACAGGGACACTATTGGGGGGACTGGACCAGACCTTCTCTGAAATAAAACCTTTGAACTGCTTATAGCGCAGGGGCACCAGCTGCTCTGCTCCACGGATCCATTCCTAGCAGGCTGAATTACTTGCTAATTATAGCCGGGAGGCAGCCCTTTCCCCCTGCCCTGCTGAGCTATGCCGGCCTCCCAGCGAGCTGTAGGGAAGCTTTACCCCTATCTGTTACCATCGAGTGCCAGGACTTCATCCCAGCTGGCTCCGGCTGCTCTCTGCCAGCAAGGGCCTCTTACATTTAAAGTTTTAGTTGCCGAATTTTGGTTTTAGAAGCAAAGGCTGAAGCTGTGGTGTCCTCCTACGCAGCCTGCTTCTTCCTGGCTTGTGGCTTTGGGGTGTCTGAAGAGGATCACAGGGAAGCGATGCCAGAAGGGGGAGACCATGTATCCCCACCACCACTGGTGCAGGGTAGGGAGGGGAGGAAATTCAATGGCAAGTGAGTCATGTGGAAGCAAATCCAGAGCCGTTTCTCTGCCCTTCCCCCTTCTCTGCACTCTCTGTGACTGTTTTGGGAGATGTTAAAAGATACAAGCTCTTCTATAGTTGAAGTCAAAGCTGTCTGCCAATAATAGACATGTTCTTTCTCTTTACTTCACCCACGCAGGTTGATCTGTGTTTTTTATTAAAATTTATGGAAGGCACTTTAAACTTATAATGATTGAAAAAAAAATAATAAAACTGTTCCTTATGTTGTTGTTATATTTGAGAGCTTATTTGGCTCAACTGTATTTTTGGCTTGGCTTGGAAATTTCATGCTTGCCTGGTCTGCTTTTGTTGGCCTTTCTGTGAATATATGCTTTGTATATAGGGAGAAGAAATAATAACAAAATGTAATTTTCTCTAAAGGTTCTGAACCAGGTGGAAGAGCCTGTGTTTTGTTCCTACCAGTGAGAAGTGGATTAGCTGCTGCAGTGAGCTGGCAGGAGGCAATATCTTTATTTTCCCTTTCTTCTGTGCCTGCTGCCTGTTCCACAGGTGCAGAGAGCTGCTTTGGGACACACAG
Source organism: Vireo altiloquus (assembly GCA_013396875.1). Taxonomy (NCBI): domain Eukaryota; kingdom Metazoa; phylum Chordata; class Aves; order Passeriformes; family Vireonidae; genus Vireo; species Vireo altiloquus. Next base: position 31,561 of record VZRF01011152.1, on the reverse strand, counting down.
CACCCCTGAGAGATGTATTCAGAGGGGTATAAGAGGTGCCTAGGCAGGAAGGGAATGAGAGAATAGGCAGGTGAAGCAAAAGGGAAGGAGATGTGGGTAGGAGGATAAACAAATGGGGAAGCTGGAGCTGCATACCATGCTTTTAAGGTGAGGCTGATGGAGGTGCCAAGTAGACAAATATATGCAGAGAACTACATATAGACACACCTGCAGATGCACACAGATAAAAATGTCTCTTAAGGGTTTATAAATGATTTGAGCAAAATGTAGCTGTGTGTACATCATTTAACAATAATTGACTGCTGAATTTGGTACTCTTCAGTGCTCATATCAGTATTAAGCTATAAATCCAGCACAAGTCCGTTGTTCTTTAAATAGACTTTTATTTTGAGTCTGTATAAGGTCTGCAAAAATCAGAAGGCAAAATGTAATGTACTAAGTGAAGCAAATTGCATAGAAAGAGAGGACATGTGCTGGAGGAAATTTGACACTTGCAACTCTTTTTATCTCTGGACATTCTGAAGATGAGGTTTCTAATTGCAATGAACACTTTGTGAGGAAAGGAGCTGTTGGGACATTAGCTGGGCACTTTAGTCTTCCCTGCTGAAGTCTGTTCTGTAGAAGCACACTTTGTTCACCTGAGCATCCCTAGTACTGTTGAATTAGAGAAATTAAAATAATTGGGGGGCAAAAAATAGCAAAAAAGGAAAAAAAGAAGCACAAGCCAGGCTGAACACAAATCTCAGATATTCTCTGGTGTTTGCTGACAATGAGTTATGTTAGGAAAAGGTGAAACAAGGAGCCCCAACACTGGTGTGGGGCACAGACTTTCCCTACAGTAGAAGCAAAGGCATCCTGCACGAGGTAGGCATGCTACACTGCAGCTCACATCCATTCATAATCAAATAGCTGACAATTGAGTAGTATTTGAGTCCTTTTCATAGGATCTGAGGAAACTCCCAAGCCAGTACTAAATTACTCCTTAAAAATTCAAAGGTTTACTATTTATTGCATGTGTCACAGTAGGATGTCGGAACTGTGCCAGGGCCTTCAGCAAGCAGAAAAAAAAGATGGCTTATACCTTATATCAAGATCTTATCTGGGGGTAAAAATGTATTGGTATATGCAATGTCACCTGCAGAGAGCTACGAACCCCCAGAGAAGTTTAATCCCTGTGAGTGCAGAGTAAATGGAAAATTTTTCCATAAGTTTTCCTTAAGTACCCATTTCTGGAGTACAGAAATGATGTGTCCTGGGACTTGGATTCTTCGTTCTGACCAAATGGTTTCACAGCAGTGCCTGAAGCAAGGGCTGGGGCTCAGGGGATGCCCCACATCAAGATCCCCTGCAGACAGAGAAGCCGGTGCAGGGGCAGAAGTATCATCTGCAGTGGGGTTTGCATTACAAATAGCATTGGTTTTGCTTTGTCAGCTTTATTTCTTGGCAAAGAAACACTCAGATTGAGGACTTATTGATTTATTTTGTTTTGTTACAAACCTGAGTTCTGATTCAATACCCACTTCTGCAGAGAAGGATTCCAGTGCTTGGCTGATGCCTTTATCTCTTTATCGGCTGAAGGCAGCAGTAAAACATTGAAACGAGACTGGAAATCACAGGCTACTCCTGACCCAGAAGCTCCTTGTTTATCACTGAGGAAATATAGGAAAGTTTCAAATAAATATGAAAGGCCCTGGTCTCTGTAATTCCATACTTTAAGACTTCTAATGTATTTTTGTTAAATTGTTTTTAATGCCTGTCCCAGTCAATCTGTCCCCCTGTTTTTGCTTTTTGGCCACGGGTCAGCATTTCCCTCCTGGCTTGAAAGACTGATAAGATGTCAAAAGCTGGGCTGCAGCCAGGCACTCAGGTCACCAAGGCAAAATTCAATCAAATGTTTTTTCGGCCAGTGTCACTGTGGCCTGGACAGACCCTGGAGCCACATCTGCCTGGCAGCCCGTGTCCCCTGATAAGCTCAGAGCTGATCTGCACACAGTTTCGGCATGTGTTTAACTGTTTACATCTTGCTCTGTTCATTTTGGTGGTGGGCTTGCCTTGCTCTCCTTGTGCCCACATCTGTGGCTGGCTACCAACGTGGTCCCCATTTTTGTGCCACCCTTCCCCTGGTGTGAGTGCCTGTCAACAAGCCTAAGGATGGGCTACACTAGGGTGTTTCCTGGGTACTTCGTGGCTCTCAGCTGCTCCGTCTAAGGGCTATCTCACCATCCTTGTGAACTGATGGGGTCTGTACCATGAGGTGACACAGCTAGATGAGGCTTTGTGTGAAGTGCTGCTTCTTTTCCTTCATTTTGAACCTACCGCCTTCCCTTAATATCCAGAAATTAAAAGGTAGTGAAGGGGCTGCAAGGGTCCTGTGGCTCAACAGGTTTCAAAGCGATGCTTTCTTCTGTTGTCAGTGATGATGTTTTGCTCTCCAGACTGGCTCTGTTGGGGAAATTAGCTTCTCCTGGTAGTGTCTAATCCGGAGCCAAAGCTGAAAGATGAGACAAGTCGATTTTCCACTGGGTGCGTCTTAATATTTCATTGCCAGCACTGCACAAGCAGCACTTCCCCTGCATTATAAAATGGCTTAAGAAGGATGCAGAATCCCAGAAACAAGCATTGTTAATTTACATCTTACAAGTGTTGTTTGCCAAATACAACCTTTGTAATTGCTTGCTTTCCATTTCTAAAATGTGCTAGCAATGAGCTGGGAAAAAAAATAATGGAATACACATATTTGGCAAGCTCTTTCCAGGGTTTTATATCTGTCCACTGCTGGATTTGATTACAGACTACTTGAATTTTTCACGCAATGTCTTGCTTCTTCAAAATGTCTCCCTTCAAATCAAAACCCTCAAAATAATTTGTGAAAACTCTCAAGTTGTTTTAAGTTTTCTTCCAAAATTTTTCATGTAGTGTGAAATTGGATTTTTGTGTTATGTGGAAAATATTGTTCTTCTTGAAATAAAACTTCTCCAGCATTTCTATGTAAATGGGTACGTACTGAGCCAGAGCAAAATGGAATTAATTTTTTTAACATCCTTCTCCTCTGATGCATTGGAATAAAATTTCCAGTCAGTATCCAACCACCCTGCTCATTGCAGCTTGAGCACTGTCCAGGCACATGCTTCCTCAAATTAATTCCTATGTCACCCAGCAGTGATAATAGACCAGGAGCCCGTGATTGTAGGACAGCTTCTCTAAGGTTTGAGGATCTTTCACTTACCAAAAACCCCAGTGGCTCCCGGGATTCTCAAAAGTTTTATAACTTCTACTGAAATAGATGATACCCCTGGGAATTGTACACTGGGCCACGCGCCTGTTTATCCCAATTCCCTGAGTGTGGCTTGGAGGACATCAGAAGCATTGAGCTCTGCTTATCCTTCTGTTTTCCCTTCTTGGACAGTCTTTGAGTTTAGGTTCCTTTTCTAAAAACTGTGTTTCAAGTGAATGAAGCAGTTGTTGCTCATCCTAATTGATTTTACCTGAAGTTAACAGTGCTAATTACCTCTTACACCTCCTTCCTGTTTTTATACACTGCTGTTGAAAACAGAGGAGAAGCCATCAGATGAAAATCCTGCATCATGGTGGATTTCTCTGCTAAGACCTCTCCCATGCAACGAGGGGATTAATAGTACATGATGTTATTAACTGTAAATCTCGGTCCTCAGGCTGTTTCCACTTTAATACATGATTGAATATTCCCTATTCCCGCTCAGTAATTTCTGTCTAATGCCACCCCACCCATTGCTGATCCTCTTTTATAACAGGGCTGTCAGTCACGGCAGATGTGGCCAGCGAGCTGCACAGTGGGGAACACAGCGAGAGAGTTTCACTCTGCACCCACAGGGCCTGTGCCAGGCAGCCTCTCCAGCTCTGGGCACACAGAGCTTGCTTTGGTAGCCCTTCCATGCTTGGTCACCACCATGTGTGCCCAACAAGGCTGTGCTGCTATGAAAACCTGTGCTTCAAGCTGAACATTTTCCTCCTTTACCTTTTTCCTATCACTGGCAGGTTATATTTTTAAAGGTCACGCAGGCACAGAGTGAAATACGAGCATCCTGCCTGTTGCAGCTCTGGGTTGCTGCGGGAGATGTGTAATTTCTCTCTGGGAAAGGGGAGGAGAGGGGAGGGCTGCAAACTTCCCTTACAGAAGTGGAACCATCTAGGAGAGAAAATGCAGGGAAAAGAGAAGAAAAATGACATAGCAGCATTGCAAAATACAGCAGTCCTGCAGAGACAGTCAGTTTTGTTCAGCCTTCATTTGCTGATTGATATCACTAGTGCTTCCCTGATGGGATATTTCGGTTTCCTACAGCTCTCCATGTTCATATGACATGTGTTTCTTCACAATTTATCTTCACAGATGTGGACACAGAGGCAGTAAAAGGTGAAATGCCTTTGCTAAGGTCATGGAGCATATGTAGGAATTGGGAACAGGTGTTTTTCCCTGATACTTTCTCCTTTTAAGCAGGACAAAGTAATGAATTTTGCCCAAGGTCCTCCAGATGTTTTTAGTGGGGCAAACAAAACAGCTACAGCTTTGTTAGATTCTTCTTACTTCCATTGTGCAGCTTTCTGAGACACTGAGAGGAAGGTAAGAATACAGACAGTCCCAGAGGCACAAAAAGGATTATCACATGCATCTGGAAAATACAACCTTGGGCCAAATGTTGCAGGGCTTACTGGTCCCTCCTGAGCCTCATGCCAGGTAGGACACAGGATGCCATGTAGGACATGGAGGCTCTGGGCATGGGACATATCCAGCATACACCAAAATATTCCAATGGACAGATTTGGAGGAAGAATCTTTGAGTTTTCAGCCTCATAAGAGCAGCAGTTTGCCATGTGACAGGCTTGGTCCTTTAACTTAGTCTCCAGTAGTTTAGAAAGGTCCCTGTTTCAAGGAGTAAGATGTCTGGGGAGAAGGATCACTCCATCAGCCCAATCCCATAAACCATGGGCTGTTCTACACCACATGGAAAATGTTTATCATTAAAATTAAGTATATTTAATAGAAGTGGCCAAACTTACTCAGAGAGCTGAACCCTTGGTGTAATTCTTCACTAAGGTTGCCCCTCAGTTTTGTTTTTTGGTGTGTGTGTTTTTTGGTTTTTTTTTTAATTCAAAGCTGACACACAAATATTTTGGGCCACCAGCAAAACTATGATGAAAAGAAGGACACTGTGGAGAAAACCCTGTTATCAAACTGACCTTTCCTGGCAGAGATTCAGTGTGCTGGAGTGACAGACGCTGTAAGAACTGACCCCGTGACTTTGACCAGCTAACCTCAATGGCTTGAAACGAGACATTGGGCACCAATTAGGGGAGTAAAATTCAGCACAGCGAAGCCAACAGACACTTTTCAGTTCTGATGTGAAAGCAGCATTCAGGCATCTCATTAAGCACTGGATGATTTTTTGTGTAGTTTCTGCCAGATGCAAGGGAATTTTTAAAATCTAGTTCATGGATACATGGGGAAGTACAGAGTACATTAAAAAAAAAAAAAATCAGAGTGGCTTTCTTGTCGTATATCTCTTGTGACTACAAAAATGTTCACTTTTGAACAGGGAGAGTAGGGAGAGGGTTGAAATAGTACCCAGGGCTGTGAGGCTGGCCCCACAATATCTGTTCCACTGTGTTGACATCAATGACCAAATTACTTTCCTCCTTCTTGTCTTGCTGCTGTAGTAGCACAAAGGGACCAATATCTGCCTTGAGAGGTCACTTGATGTGGCTTAATAGAGAAAAGGGCTGTAAGGACATCAGCAGTGTAGAGGTTTCCACCTTTTGGCACATTTCTGAGTCTGCTTCTTGGAGTTGCAGAAGGGAGAAATGCATGGCTGGAAATCTTCACCTATGCATATCTCTGGGCTGTCTTTCATCCCCTCGTGCTGCACCCTGAGGTTAAGGTCTACAGGCTGTGATTCCACAGGCTGTAGATCAGGTTCTCTTTAAAACAGTGTAAGCTGTGAAGAGTTTTAAAAAGGAGAGAATCTGCCAAGTTGGGCAAAGCCTGCAAAGATTTATTTCCTTTTGTCCCTATGTTAAACATTTTCCCTTTCAGCCACTTTCACTGGACTACCAGTGCCAAACAAAAAGAATAGGAGCACTCCAGGGGAATAACTGGCAGTAGTTTGAATCTTCCTTTACCTTGCACGTGCTGAGCTTAAGAAGTGGTGACTTTCCATCACAGACCTCCTGGGTCTTTCAGTTGGGTTCAGAAACTCACAGAAAGCTCAAAGAAGAATGCATGTCTGGAAGATATAAAACAAGCTGTGGAAAAATGAGAGTGAGGTGGAAGATACCCAGCTCTCTATATTTAGAAGTCAGAGTATGTGTGCTCCCCCGGCAGCTGTGAGAAATATATATTATTATGTCAGGGAAAAAACCTGACATAATGGGTTCCAGCCTGCCTGTGGTGGCACCGTCCTTTTGAACAGCTATGGTATGAATTACAGAAGCTCCAAAATTTCACTTACAACCCAGGGACCAGCTGGAAATTAGCAGGATGTACTAAAAATGTACAGCCACACATTACCAAACTCTAGTTACAGAGGAATGGCTGTGGCGTGGGGGGGTAAGGGAATTAAAAAATCCCACTGAGCAGATCACCACTGGCAAAAAAGCACCAAATTTTATAACCCTCTCTAAATGATAACCTTTTATACCACAATAACTTGTATTTGAATTGAGTATTTGATCCTTGAGGCTGAAGCAGCATCAGGAACTCCTGGGCATGCATAAGGATATGGGTGTCTGCAGGATTTAGCCATCAGAGCACCATGGGTCATTAGAAAAGCAAGTAGGATTTAAATATAATGGAGCACAAATGTTGAGTGGCTTAAAATTAAAAGGTGTGCTTTTATCTAGGAAGAGGTAAGCCCTGGGGAAATGAACCGTGTGATAAGGGAGGAATTTAGGACAGTCAGTGCTGGGAGGAGATCTAGAGAGAAGAATTTCCTCCCTGCCTAAATGAAACTTTATACACTGCCATCTGCCCAGGTAGACCTGTATTTCAGGCAACTGTTAGAGAGCAGACCTCCCTTCTAACTTCACTCCAGTTCCTTTCATCAGAAACACAGGCTCCAACAAAATGTATTTTGGAGAAAAGGATCTCTGGCATGGAAGAACTGAAGCAAAATTACTTCAATCTTTTATGCCCTGTGTTTCTAAAAATATAGATGACTAATCGAAATAATAAAATATTCACATTGTCAGGAATCCATGTTTACAGTTAATGCTGAATTACATCCAAAGACATTTTTAAATGGGAATTTAATGGATGTTTTTGAACAGAATGAGAGTTTTTTCTCAGTACACTCTTCAGAGGAGGAGCTTTGGGAAATCACTTTGGAAAGCCCATCATTCTAGCCTTGCCAAAAGCCACCATACAATCCTGGGCAGCTCATCCCCTGATGGGAGCTGGCTGCCTCCTCAGCTGGTGCTGTACCTTATCAGTGTTTTGGGCAGCATGCTCGTTTCCTGCTATCCAGGAATGTAAAAATCTTTTTTCTTTTTTTGGTGGATGAGAGGGGTTTTGTGCCAGGGACTCACTGGAGGCTAGATTGTGAGTTTGGGAGAAAGAAGCAGGTCTGAGGTCCCTCTCCATCCCTGTGTGGCCCTAGGATTGGTGTGAGATGGGAAGGGCTGTGCTCTGAAAAGTCCCAAGCAGAGGGATGAGTACAGCTGGCTCTAATGAAGCAAGTTACATTTTGGAGCAGAAAACACTGACCTGATCTTGAAAAGCCTGGGATTTCATGTCCACTTCTCTCCCTGACCAGCTGAATATCCTTAATCAAGATGTTTCACTTCCCCACAACTCAGTTTTCCACCTGAGAAACCTACCTGCCTGAGTTTTGTGTTCCACGGTCAGGGTGAAGGACGGCCCAGAAGATACATGTGAGTTTGGAGCAGGCAGGGAGCCAGCACTGCCATGGGTCAGCACACCTTGAGGAAGCAAGCTGGCCCAGGACTGCAGATTTTGGTGAACAATAGTCTCAGGAGGACTCTAAAAAAACATTAATAAAAAGGGAAAAAGGAGTGAATCTTCCGTGGTGACAGCAAGGTGGTGTTTGCTGTGAATTCTGGTACCAAAAGTAGATACTGAGGAACACAGAGCTTTACAAACTGCTCAGAAGGCTTTTTGAAGAGGTTTGCAAATCTACCCAGCTTTCAAAATGTTACATTATGGTTTCTAGGGTGGTCCATTAATCTAGATTGAAAGTGTGCTCTAGCTAGGGAGCAGATGATGATCCAAGGATGAAGTAATCTTCCCTCTTCCTTCTGGGAGCCAATGTGATTTCTACAAGGGACAGGCTGCTAAGGACTTACTAGACTGTTTCTCTTTCCCCTCTCAGCTTTGAATTTGATAATATTTTTTATATTGCTGGCTTTACAGGCTGACTACCATATTCCCCCTGCATTATTTTCTTCCTGTTTACCTTTTTTTTATTCCACACCAAGAAATGCATGAATCTAAGACAAACTTTCAAATCCATAATACCTGAGGAGGTCTGAAATGAGGGCAGAGAAATTCACCCATCACTACAGGATAATCCTGCTTCTCTACAGCTTTGCTGGATGTGCTGCAAATGCTAAAGTAGACACACTTGCAGGACTGACAAGAGAGTTGGGGGTGTATTAAATGAAGACAGTCCATGCACAGGAAAATCAGCAGGAGTCCTGTTTGGCCATTCCCTCTCTGGGAAGAACATGGTGTTAGACTTTTCCCATTCCCTTGCAGTTACTCTGGAAATGATATCGCTGTAGCAAAACAGTCTGCTGGGTCTTAGTGGTTGTCACACCACTGCTTGCCAAGGTCATTTAGAAAGTCACCAGTGACTTTCTGGGAAAAGCAGCTCTCACCACTTCAAAGGCTCAGGCTGCTGCCACCGGAGCTAGTTTCTCTTCCTCACACCAGACCTTCACACCTTGCTACCAAGCACAAAGGGAAATCTGCAAAGTAAGTAGATGTTTGTGGTTTCAGAACACAAAGAATAATTTCCTTCACTGCTGTCAAGGTAGGACTGAAGGCAAGGAGCTGAACAGCACTGACACCCCTCTGTCCTAAGGGCAGCAGCAGATGTCTGTCCCTCTTGTTCCTTTGCAAGATAAGCCACTCCCATTCCTGATGCTGGGGGTTAAATCCTTCTGGAAACATGGTGTCAAGGGACATTTGCTGGTATGCTAACATGGTCCTGTGCTTCCCTTAAGAAAAAACATGACACCGAGTAGGACTTCACATTGCACCCAAAGACGTGCACTGGCTGGAACAGACCTTGATGTTGGATTCAGACACAGAGTTAGGCCTGAGGCTGTCTCAGAGGACCCTGATAGTTTCCAAAGACTCTCTGAAAGAGGCATTTCCATCTTCTTTTGGTCATTCCTCCTGGCGACTCAGCCTGTTTAAGCCAAGCTCAGCAGAATCCACCACCCCCTCTTCCTCTTCTGGGTTATGCTTCCCCCATGTCCTGTTGCTGGGGCAGGTAATTCACTTGCGTGGGTTATCCATTCATAACTGTGATGAGAGTCAAAAATAATCCCCTAGAAAAGCCTCTGGGGAGAGGGAGGCTAATGGAAGATTTGGCTTTGAGACTGGTTGGTATAAACCAGTTCTTAATCATTTTTGGGAGCTGGAGATTTCTCCCAGGCTTCTTCTGGCAAATTTTTAAAATCTTTTTCTTCATCTTTTTCTTCTTCCTCCAACCATCTGGATCTTGGAGTGTTCACAAGAGGTAAGGAAGTAGACATATAGCTAATCAAAAAGCCCTGATGGGCCACCCAAATGCATGTTGCTGCCATCTAAAGGAACAGCAGTGGGATCAAGTAGGAATTTCCCGCTTCTGATGCAGGTCCCAAAACACTTTGGCTTCTCTGAGAAGGGGCATGCTTATGAACAAGATAAATGCATGGACGTTACGCGCAGCTTGTCTGGGTGAAACCAGAGCTATTTTCCCCATGTTGGAGCTGATCCCTGGACCATGATGCTCCATCTGCTCTGGTGCATGCCCCTTCACCAGTCCAGTCTCAGCACCTGGCTTGTTGTGGTTGGATCAGGCATGCACAGACATCACCAGAGCTTGCCAAACCTAAGTGACACAGACTTGAACGCCAAGCAGAAGGAGGATGGTGGCTGCCATTTGGTTTAGAAAGCAGGATTCTGGTGCAGCAGTTCCACAGTGTTGCTCTGATGAGCTACGTGGGAGTGCATGTGTCAGGAGGAGGAATATACAGCTCTTCCCCAAGTAAGGAAAGCTCTTAAGCTCTGAAATGCAGTGCTGGGTCAAGCAGTGGAAGGATTAATCATTTTCGTTTCACAGCTGGGCTAAAGATACAATTCTAAACCAGTTTGATCCAACATACACTGACTGAGGAAATTGCATCAACCAAGTTAAGGCTGAGGCTTGCTTTTTAAAAAAGGAGGACCCGTATTTAAACACCATGTCCCACCCCCCTTTCTAATAGCAGAATAAAGTCACTTTTCTTCAACTTGAATCTGTTCTTGGATCTGGCAGAAAAAGAAGACCCCCTTAGCAAACGAACTGGGTAATAGTCTTTGGATATGATCCAGCTTGCAAGTGAAGTTGAATGAAGAACAAATGACACCCTCTTGAGCCAGGGAATGCTGTGGGTGACAGAAAAACACCCTGTGGTGGATGACAACTGTGTTTTCATAACCAAGCCAAAGCCTTCAGTTTACAGGAGAAGACAGATAAGACACCGCAGTGAAGCCACAGTGAGGAAGAGCTCTGTGCCCTCACGCTCAGAGGTGCCACTGTGGTTGTACCTCTGGTCACAACAAACCTACAAAAATGACAGGTGATTTTCAGCTGAAAACACTGCACCTCTGCAGAGCAGCCCAGACAGCTAATTTTTGCAGGCAGAAGGAACCTGATCCCGTTTAGAAACTCCAGCCTTACACGACTGTTTTGCACCACTCATACTTCTGGTAGGAAGAGTTCCACACATGGGAGCTGATTTTGTGCCTCCTACTTCCATTGCTACAGAGCAAAGAGCATCAAAAGCTGGTTTATAGTTCAAAGCATTTGCTTTGACAGCCTTGAGTCTGCATAGATTTGGGTATTAAAGCATCATAGTTTCCAGTAAGAGGTCACAACATGTTTGCAGATTTTATTAACTTGGATAAAAGAGGATAAAACTTATTTAGCTTTCAGAGTATATGCACCATGCAAATGCCGACTGATCTGGGTATAAAAACACTCTGAACCTACTAAAAAGAAAGGAAGATAATTATTTTTAGCTCTGATTCAGTGCACAGCAGCAAGCCCCCTGTATTTCATAACAAGGAGGGAGGAATGATGCAGACACAGGGAAGAACAGCCTTGGAGAACAAAGCAAAAAAAAAGAAAAAAAAAAAAAAGAGAAGAGAAAACTTAAGCTATTATTGCCCCTGCAGTCTTCTTATCTGGAACTGAGTACAAGAAATAATTGAATTACAGTGCAATAATTACTGGGCTAATGAGGGCAGACAGGCAATTGCAATATTCCTAGAGTTTTCCTCCTTCCCTTTCCTGAAAATACTTAAAATAATTAGTAAACAAAGTGGGTTATTTATAAATACAGACAGACTATACATCCCAAACCAGTACAGCTGAGCAGGGAGAATGGAAAAAATTATTTGCCTGGCATTTGGAGGCATTTAAAGGAAAAGCTTCCCTTAAGGAAACAGTGCTGTATACTATCAGAGCTAACTTCACAGCTGGCTGTTAAACACCCAAGCTGCTTTAAAACTTGACTTGGAGATGCTGAATATATAGTTTTAACTCCTAATGAGGTGTTAAGTGGCTCAGTAATTTATTTCCTTCTCAGGGGCTAATGATCATGTCAGAAGGGAAAGGGCAGCTATCAGCCTTGACATTTCGGTGATCCCCATCAGGACTGGTAGAATTATTATAGCCTCGTTTGCCACAGGGCAGTGAGCTCCCCCGGAGTCAGCAGCACGGGGATTTTATATTCCCTTATCCATGTTATAGCAGCCTGTGTTATTCCTAGCCAGGGCTAAACACCGCAGGAAGGATGACAAAGAGGTAGCCTGTGCCTAGGGAAGTTTGTCAGGCAATCTCAGGAAGATGAGGAGCTCCCACTAAAAGCTAAAGCTGTGCCAGCTCATTAGTGCTCCATGAGGAAAACATCTCCTAATGACATGGGATGCAGCTACTTGCTGCCTTTTTTTCAGCACCAGGTTTTCTAACTCGGCACAGGTCAGCTCTAATCAACGTGGGTTTTAAGCCTCAGCTGCCAGCTGCTTTTCAGCAGAGCCTCTCAGAGAAAAGCTGGGAATGGTTTGCAAAAGCTTCCTTTTCTGCTTTTTCAGACCAGGCTGAAATCAGGAGGAAATAAATATTTTGTTTCATTTTGGTTAATTTATGCCCATGTAGGTGCTGCTTTGCTGAGGCACAGTCTATTGTGCCAAGCAGCAGAGTTTGTAGTCTTGTGTGGCTGCAGAGCTCTAGTTTGATTTCTCTGCTAGAATTGCTCATTGGGTGAAACAAGACTAGATCTTAATGATTTCCATGATGAGGCAAATACAAGAAGTCAGTCTGTCTGCCAGTTGGGAAGCACAGTGAAAAAGTTACTTTTTAAGCATACCAATAATGATGAAGTACAGACAAATTCTGGCTCTTTTGGGGTATTGCTTGGCTCAATAAAGACGAGCTGTGTGGGCCAACACAGAATCACAGAATGCCTTGGATTGGAAGGAACATTGAAGACCATCTATTTCCAATCCCCTGCCATGGGCAGGGGCACCTTTCTCTAGAGCAGGCTGCTCGAAGCCCCATCCAACCTGGCCTTGAACAGTGCCAGGGTTGGGGCATCCACTTCTCTGGGCAACCTCATACATGTGGTAAGGGAAAGGAATGAATAAATCCCATTGTGCTGACATGACATGGGCTCTGAATATGTGTGGCTGTGTATGGTCAGGTCTGCAGGTGGACTTTGAAAGTGAATGTGGAAACAAAAGCCAGCTGCCATGGCAAGAACTTGCAGAAAGGTGAATATATAGAGAAAAAATATGTAGTATAATTTTTTTTTCTCTTCTTTTTTTCTTCTCTTTCTTCTTCCGTATAGCTCATGTCTTTTGTTTTCAGGAAATGTCCATTATGAAACATTGCTACAATTCTTGTATTACAATAAGGTAGCTCCAGTGGGACTGGTGTTAGCTTCAGAGAAAGAAAAATGTGGGCCCCTGATTTCCATGGGTGAGGTAGGTTTTCTCTATGCTCTCTTGTTTGTCAGAGCCTTGTGTTTCAACCTCTCCTACAACAAAATCTCTGGCTCATTGAAGATAAGATCACAGTAAAGGCTTGTCATACCTGTTGTCCAATTATGCCAGTCTGTAAAAACAGCTCCAAGTGAGTAAAAATAGCTTTGACAGTGTGAATTATAGTGTTCTGTTGTGTGACTAATTTCAGTGCCTTGGTGTGATAACTTAGTTAAGACTATACAACGCCTTGGTAACAGATATGAAACTCGGAGTTGGGCCCATCTTAACTCTTTGTCTTAACATGTTTTTGAAATGGACTTTGCCAAATGTCTTTTCTGCCATGCAGTCCAAGCTAGGAGGAGGCATAACATTTTTCCTGCTCAATTATTGTGGCCACTTTAAGGTTTTAATTTATTTATTTCAATCCACCTGTCTCCTGCTTCCACTACCTTTTGTAGCTGCAGCATAGGGCATCTTTTCCAGAGGACAGGGCCAGCTGCTGTGTGCATCGCTTGGCTTAAAGGACACTGCTGACAATCCCAGCTCCTGTAACTCTCTAGGTCGTGTTGCTGAGGTCAAGCAGCCTCTTAGAAGCCAGGCAAATGGGACACCTGAAGGAGCTCTCTTCCAGCCAAAGAAACACAAGTATGCATGCAGGACCATTAGGCCAGTAAATCCAGTGAGGTTATGCACACACTGCAAGATTGAGCAGCTGCTTGGAAACTTTATTGCACAGAGAGGGAGGTCTCAGCCCAGACAAGGTCTTCCAACTTACTCAGCTGCACTGCATGATATTGAATGACTCAATGAATAATGTCACAGGAAGGGAAGGGTGGTGTATAGGGTGACCCTTTTCGTTGCACAGAAAACTAACCACTGCCACAGAGCTAGACCAAAGTTCTCCTTGTTTGGCCTTCTTCCCCTCACACTCTGCAGAGTGGTTAGATGAGAGCAGAATAGTGCACAAAGCTGAAGACTCAGCTTGGCTACTTAGCCATGGGGTTGTAGCACGCCAGCCTCCAGGGGCATAGTCCATTTTGAATTGCCTCTGCATTACCCCTTTGCACTCTGTAATTTGTCACACTAAGGGAGACCATTTCACAGAATCTGTGCTCCATTCTGTTGCATGTCACCTCACCTAAAGTTAAACTCCAAAATAAAATAAATGTTATCCTATCTTTTGAGCATTAAGTATTGAATAGGGGGTTTAGCTGAAGTTAGATGCTACAATTCATTCTGACATAGCAAAGGATAAAAGGGATAATAAGAAGCCCTTGCATAGCTAAGCTTTTTATCTAAGAAGCCTTACAGTATATAATTTTATCTTGTTAATATATTAATCTAAGAGTCAGGTGGCCAAGATTTCACAGTCCAGAAAAAAAAACATAATGAGTAAGGATTCAAATGCAATGTATGTCAGAAACCATTACAGTACAGTGATGTTCAATTTTCATGTGTATAAAGAAACTCCTTTCTATGGATATTGTCTTGAAAAATTGGTGAGCTGGCAGGAGAGGGTACTGAAGGAAGAAAATATTTGCTTTGACTCATGCAGGATAAATGCAGTGCCTGAATGGTGTTTCTCAAAACAAATTGCTGTACCAGTTTTCTATCCTGCCCAGCTTGACTTTACAGGATTGTCTGTATGTCACATATGTTCCAGGGGCAAGGGGAAAACCTGGGGCAGATCAGACTCTGTGACTTCAGGTATTTTATTTTATTCTCTAATTTTTCAGTTGTATAAAGAGCTTAGTGGCACTTCCATTGTAACAAAGGTGCTATGAGGAAAGATTTCTGTTATGTTCCTGAAGCACTTAGATTAGAAAGACTGGGGAAAGGTCCTCAGCAAATGGCTTCCAATCCCACATGGTTAATTTTTCATTTTTCAGACCTGCTCCTTTTGGATCACGCAGAGCAAGTGTCTCTGAGCTGTTTGTTATGTGCCTTGGGATCATCAGAAATCTCCAGGAAAATAGCTTCACTGGTAGTTTCCCAAAGGGTTTCTCCCTGCATGTCCTATCCTGGAAGTACAGAAGACCCACACAGTATGTCTGAACCTTGCTGTTAGAAGAGAGGAGAGATGAAATGCTCTGTGTGATGCTCTACAATCCCTCTGGCTGCATTCAGAGATTCATGATCCCTTGCTTCATTTGCCTCAGCCCTCTGGCCACTGCCCTGCTTGCCATAAAACCTCTTCTTAGGATTTTATGCATGGTGAGAAGACTCATGAGCCACACAGCCTTTGACCTCACTGAAAAACATTTATGCTCAAATCTTTCAGGCACTTTACTTTCATTATTATCCATTACTGTAAAATAATTTCTTAAATGAAGAGATCAAACCCCTGAAATTTTGCTAACAGAGAGACACTGAGGCATCTCTCTTCAAGGATCCCAGCCTTGGGATCGTTATAGCAGCAGTAGGCTGGGCACAGAAGTGAAGAGACATTTCAGAGTGAAACCTCTGAGTGGTTTTTTAGTGTCTTCATTAAAAATGAACATATTTTATGAGCATTCTCTTCTAATGTGTAATTTCAATTTGCTATGAAACTCCAAGTTCTTGGCAATGTGATCCCACTGGAGTATCATTCAGCAAATACAACACAAAAGCACAGGCTTTTACTGGACTTTCTATTACTGCAAAACTTATACTTTGTAGGAATCCTCACTAATATTTGAGGGGATAATTGTCACACATAGGTAAAACTTCATAAAATTAAGGCCTTGTTGCCTTTGTAAAATCATGGCTCAGGCCTGTTACTTTGGCTAAGTAGTAAAGGACTGTGGGAAAGAGATACAACTGAAATTAGGGGTAGAAAAACATGCTACCTGTTCACATCCTGGTGTTTGGTGGTTGGTTGAATTATGTTTGTTATGCTTTAAAACTGCGTAAACTGAAAACTGGCTAACTGCTGAAAAAGGCCAGGTTTTTGCAATAAAGGGTTCTCCTTTGCACCTGCCTGGGGAATCTGCGTCGCTTCATATTGCAACAGATAATAATTAAAAAAAAAGAAACAACAACAAACAAAAAATCCCAAGCTATTCCACAATAAGAGCTTGAAAAACATTCCATCTGGTTTTCATGAAGCAGATAACCAGGATCAGTCTTCTGTACAGCTGCTGATAGGAGCAATCTCATGACTAAAAGAATGACAGCACAGAACTTCTTCCACTATGCACTGACTACACGTTTAGTCTCCTCTCTGTCTGACAGGTCACCAAAGGCACAAGGTTCTGAATGGCTCAAGAAACAAAGTGCAGAACATGAGCAGCAGCTCTCTAGACTCAATCCTTGTTATGCAGGCACAGCATCAGTTGCCAAGTCAGCTCTGAGGGCATCTACTCCCCGCAAAAATATTGAAGCTCCTGCTCAGACGACTGCTGAGGTTAAATGGAGCATGGCTGATAGCCCTGAGACCTCAGAAGAGCGTGATCTGTGTTATCCCCATCGCAGTTTTCATTATGAAACAACATTTCAGGGAACAAAAATAATTTGAAGTGGTAGCTCAGTTTGAGTGGCTTCAACTGTCTTAGCAAGCTCGAGGTGGGGGCATTTTAAGATTAAACACTCTAACTTTTTGTTTACAGTTTGGCATGAGGCAAAAATAGTGGTAACAGTTCTTCCTTGGGAATCCAAATCCAGCATTTAAACTTGTGTGCATCTCATCTGTCTCTGAGTTCTGATTTATTTTTTCTCCCCCTAGTCCTTTTCTGACATTTTTAAGCATTAAATGTTAATGTAATTAAGCACTAATGTGACTGTAACCTCTATGAAACACAGCAAGGATTTTTTTCATACTTAGAAAGTCTCACAGTTGTGTGGGAGTTTCCTCTTTTCCTTCAGTTTCCTCAAGTTTTGGAACCTCTGTTTCTAAAAGTGATGCCAGGAACCAGTACATGTGGTCCCAACACATGATGGGAGTGTGGCCATGGAATAAACAATTTAAACTGGAACAAGTACCAGAGTGTTATATCATAGCATGTGCACTGAGCCCTGGGCTATCCTATTAATGCAACTAGTCATAATACAATAAAATAATCAAAATTATTTCTTTTAAATGCTAACAAATATAATGGCCATGAGCTAGCAAGGACTGTTTCACCCAGTACTGGGCAGAACCATAATGTGAATTAAGTGTTTGATATCTTTCTTCTGAGGGATGGGAAATCCTGTTTGCTATGGCAGATGGAGATCCTTCTGTGTTGCTTTTCTTCTGGGCCATGCTCTCCAATGAAGAAAGTGTTTCTTTCCCAATGCAGAGGTATCTGTCCCTTTCTGTCCCAATGCAGTACATCACAGGACATGGTAGTTGTGTTTGGTCCTTAAGAGAAGTAAGTTACAGGAAAACATTCCTGTTGTCAATTATGGTATATTTTACAAAGTAGTTGGTTGAAGTTAAACCTTCCTATAATTGCTAGGACTTCTAAGTACAAACATCCCCTTCACATAGTAATCATAGCAACAAAAAGCCCTCCAACTTTTTAGTAAGGAAATGTTCTATTGTTTCAATTTGCTGTAATTAAAGCCTGCTCTTTGCATTAGAAAATCAAATTCCATTTACAAGATGAATAATTCCCTTGAGTTCTCTTTGCTTCCATTGTTCTGAAGCGATCGAACTTCTCCCTGTTTGGCTAAGGAAGCCCTGCAGGTTTTTTTCTCTCTCAAAATTAACCCCATATACCATGCAGAGTGACAGCAGAATAAAAGCTCTCTGATGTTGCTGGTTGAAAGCTGCCTTGTTTCTCCTTTCCAGAAGAAGGTGCCTCTCCTCCCAGAGAAGGTGACTTCTTTGACTAGGGAGCATCTCTGCTGGACCATTTCAACAGAGCTTTGGTTCAGGACTCGTGGATTTTACCCTTACAGTATTATCAAACCACCATATCCATTCCTGCAGAATCAGAAACAAATCTTAATTATTTGAGAGCAGATGGATGAGGATTTTTTGCTCATTTCCTTTTATTTTTATCCAGCTTAGATCTCATATCTTCTTTAACTATCAAACCCCACCCCCTCCAAACTGTACATCTGTAAGCTACTTTATAGTTTAAAATGGGATGGTTATCCCCACGGATCTCCAAAGAACGGATATGAAACTACCAATGCCATACAGCCCCTCCCCTATTCCATTTTCTCTCTCTCAATAGCTGTGCTCTCTGCAGCTTACCAAATCCTCCCCCAGCTCCTATTTATCACGGCAACAAGTCCAAGACCACCATTTTCTACAGAGCTGCAGAATAATTTTGGTTGAAAGGGAGATCATCTAGTCTGACCTGCTGGTCAAAGTTACTCGGGACCACGTTTGGCTGTGTTTCAAATATCTCGAAGGATGGTGATTCCTCAGTTTCTCTGGACCCCTGCTCTTGGGCTGCACCACCATCATGGGCATATTTACAGGGGAAAGATCACTCAAAATTTTCTGCTGAAGTCGAATACATTTCAAGAGTTTAATGTTATTAAAGTTAGTTTTATTGCTCTTAACAGCCAGGCCATGGTTAGGAGTAATGGATTTTCTCTTCTTGCATCCTGGCATAAGGGACTCTCCTCCATCTCAGAAATCCAAGCACTGAATTTGAATCTTAACACAGCTTTAATGCTTCAGAGGCATAGGCAAGAGTCTCTTGTTTGTCAGGGAGAGCAAAAACCCTAGAGCAGTGAGCTGGCACAGCCTTATGAGCAGAGCTGTGAAGAGGAGATAAAAGTGGGAGCATGCTGGGCTGCCCAGAGAAATCCTTGTGCCATCCCATGCTTCCTCATCCAGCTCAGGCTTTGCTGCTGCTCCTCTGCCACTGCTAGCTCCAGGTCATAAACAGCTCTAAGGATTGGGGGTGGATGCCAAGAGAAAGGAGAGTTGGTGGCACAGAAAGTGGGAAGCAAAGAAAGTGGTTTCTCCTGGATAACTTGCTCCTCGATATTAAATGGGCCTGACTAGAAGTCTCTGGTGGTGACATCATATGAGTCAAGGAGGTGTAAAATGAAGGCATAGGCAAGTGGAAAGACAATATGGAGAGTGTTGGATATCTTATCCTCTGTGCTTTGTCCAGAGATTTAAATATGAGCCCTAAATATCTCTCCCTACAAAGCGACACATTATAATGAGTGAAGCTCCTTACAGCTGGTTCCTTTAACAATGTAAATCAGTCAATTATTACAGGTTTTTCAAGCCTCTTTGAAGGAAAAAAAATCCTGACGTTTGGGGGTTGTTTTCATTTGTTTTTAACAATGAGCTTTTGAATTGAACAATTTTTGGATATCACAAATGTCCAAAACTTTTAGCAAGTGACTATGTTAATCAAGGAATTTTTGTTGGGATATTCTAATTTTCTATTTTTTTTTTTTTAAGCTTAATGTAACATTTCAAATTTCAAAAGATTACAGTTGACTTTTTATTGAATGTTTCAGCTCTGGAATTTTAAACTACTTGATAACATCTTTTTCAACATGTTGATTTAAAAAGTTAGAGGAAGCACTGTGAAATTCCTAAATCATGTGAAAGAGACCTGCCTTGACCTTTATACAACCAGATGTTTTTTATTTTTTTCTGGTTGAGTGAGTTCTTTTTGGATTTTTTTTTTTTTGAAGGAGTGGGTTTTTTTGGTGGTTTTTTGTTGTGGTGGGTTGTTGTGTGGTTTTTTTTGTTTGTTTTGGTTTGGTTTGGTTTTTTTTCCCCGTTTGGTTTATGCTAACAGCAATTCTTGCCTCACCTTTTTGTTTTCATGCACCATGCCTGGTCTGATCTCCTGGGATTCTCTAACCCATCCTAAAATTCACGGGGAAGAATGTCCCTTCCACTGCTGAGGGATTTACAAACACTGCAAAGAATTTGTCTCTGGTATCCACTTTGACTGGGCAGTGTACCCAAAATTGTCCCTGCCACAGCCTCCACCCAGCAAACCCAAATGAAATTCAGAGCTTAATGAAGGACAAAACACAGTGCCTTCCTGATTCGAAGGATTTCTTCTCTAACAATGTTTCTTTCATGACATGTTCTTGTGATACAGAGTTGCCATTGTGCTTTAAACAATTACTAGCTTAAATCCGAAGGGAATATGCAAGATTGTGTCACCTTATCTAAAAGTATTGAGAAGGAGAGAATACAGACAGAGCAAAACTCCTTCCCCATTTCTTTTCAATCTATCGCAAAGGCGGCGAGAAGCCTCGAGTGCTTGTCTTTGGAAGAACCAGCTCTTTCAGAAGCAGATGGCGTCAAGATGGATTGAAGTGAATGCAATTTAGTGTCCTTGCCAACTGTTAGCCTGCATGGCTGTCAAGCAGCCCCTGCGAAGGCCACGTGCTGATACCCTTTCTGACAGTGGGCATCCCCCCACTCTCCAGCTAGGCATCATCACACTAGAGAGGGCTGGATTCAATGAGGGCAGTGCAGATGGCAGATCCTCATGCACAGCATGCAAACGGCAGGCTCAGATCTGATGACCTTGTGGAGCTGGGCCAGCAGCCACTAGAAACCTACAAACTCTATGATGGATAATTACTGTACTGAAGTTCTCTAAAATACATGGAGACCACTGCTGTATCTCTTTTAACCTGCCTTTCTAAAACCCTACTGTCCTATGCTAGTACAAGTAACAACGGCAAGCAGCGAAATGCAATGTAAAAAGCTGCAGGAGAAAAAAATAAATAGAAGGAGTGATGACTTGGTTTGCTGAAATCAGTCTCCCCAACCTTGTGCAGCATGGAGGTGATGGTGCAGGCAACAACAACTGCTCACTCTGTTTGGATAAGTCATACCTGGCAAATCTAATGGTCTGAGAGGTGAACTGTGGGTGGGCAGCCCTGTGACTTTGCCAAGGCGTGCTGGACGTCAGGCAGACCAAGGGAATTGGCATATCCAAAGTAGGTACCTGACATTCTGCAGCCCAAGGCACCAGCCCATGGAACACCACCATGCAGCCAGCCCATCCTAAGTGTGGAGTGAGTTCTCATCCAGTTTGGGATGCCAGTATGGCACATAAACTGAAGGAGCAGCAGTTGTCTTTCCAAAGTTGTTTGATTGACACAGTGTGCATGCATGCATGAGAAACAGTCAGAGTCAGCAACAGGCACTTTTGGGATGGGCCTTAGCAGCTTAAGTGAGTCATTCCTGCAACCATTCCCCTGAGTATGACCCCACTGAGTGTCCCTTCTTCCTTCTGTCCTGTCTTAGGACTCATGCTGGTGGGTTACCAGCATTCCCTGATGTCATTTGGTAGGTATCAGGATAAGGATGCCCAGCACTTTGCAGTGTCAGGTGAGTAGGACATCCCCTGAGTCATGGGAGGAGCACCCCATGTCCCATAATTGCAAGTGCACAGGAGTTAAAGGAGACACGCTCCATGACTAACACTGGAAGAATGTGGCTCGTTTACTGGCTGGCAAGAATGTGTGTGTGTGTGACATGGCTATATGTGGTGTGAAACGAGAATTAATCAACTGCATGCTTCGGGCCACTTGGGAGAAGGATTAAAACCTGATTTCAGGATATCTGGAAAGATTACTTTTGAAGCAGGAGGTGCTGGAGCTGTTCCTGAACCACGGGGAAGTCTGAGAATCCACCACAGGAAAAACAGACATCCCACAATATTAAGAACAACGTTTGCATAGAAATTACAGCCAACCAATACGTGTTGTGTTGTTTTTGTGGTGAGTCATGGTGGTGAGAACACACCAGGTGAGCAGGAATGAACGGCCTGCAGAGTGTGGGGATCTCGTGCTCTGACATAATGCAACAGCTTGCGTAACATGGTGACAGCTATTTTTCCTCACGTCTCTTCAAACTTTGGAAAAGTTTCTCCAAAACACATGTTATTTGGCTAGAACAAGATTTGGAGCTGTGGATGTGACCTCAGCCAAAACTTCACACACAGTAAAAAGAACACTCCAACATCGTATGTACTTTAAGCCCTTATTTAGGCAGCATACTCCTCACCCCAGCCTATGCAAGCTTTATTCCTGTTCAACAGTACTTCATAGTTTCTATGTTTCCAGTTATTAGAGTACGTGTTACTTGGCATAAGCAAGGACTAGGATCTAGCCTTAAAACAGTAAGTGCTTCAGGGCTGTGGGGTTTGTTTCAGGCAAACTCTTTGGTTTTTGCAACTTGTATAACACCTGGCAGCAATTCACCAATACTTTGGCATGGTGGCTCTAAGCACCATGTTCTTGACTGCAGCTGTGTCAATGCATAGCTATCTTCCTAATCAAGGTGTTGGGATTCATGCGATAAGCTAGAAACAGACTTTGGCCTTGACCTAATGGGGCCACCCTGCTGACTCTTATTCATGTTTTTGAGCCTTTCCTGCCCCATCTGTGGCTAAGGTATTCTCAGTTTGAATGGACGATGTTGATTCCTCCTCCCTAGGTCTCTACCAAAACTCATCTTGTCAGTTTTGGAATGTCCCTCTGACCTGTGCAGACTGTTTTGAATTTTGATCTTACCCACCCAAGTCCTTGCAGATTTTCTGACTCCACCCACAAGCCTTGTAAGCATATGCTCGTCCACACCCTCTGTCATTAATCAGCTCTTTCTGTCCTATCCTTCAAGCCAGTCATCCTATTAAAGAAAAAAGTGAGTTTGGTGCAGCCATGCTGGTGGAGTTTTTTGAACAGCTAATTATCTTCCAAGAACTTAAAATCCTTATTTGTGCCGGGGTCTTTCCAGGGATCAAAGCTTAGTTTAATGAGTCCTTCATTTTTAGTTTTAATCAGTTCAGTGCTGTTCAATTCCAAGTGCTCAGGGTCTTGCTTGTCCTCCACTGGTCCAGCATCGCCCAGATGCTCTGCTGCCCATTTCTCCAGATGCTGCTGACCTGAGCTTGCCTGTCTCCTCCAAGCAGCCATCCTACAGGACCTGTTCCTAGAGGAAGACCTCTATACTGTCCTGGTTTTCTTCCTCCTTCATGCTTTCATTGCAATAGACCTGCCTCTCAGATGGAGAATCGCACAAGTCAATTCCACCAACACTGCAGGTCCCCCTGCTTGCCTGAATCAGCAGAGCAGCCTTTTGAATCATTCTGGGCATTCTTCCTTTGTCTTCGTGGGAATAGGGTCAAACCTTCACTGAAGGTGTTGTAATAACTAGGTAACTTGTGCTCCTTGTCAGGGAGGCTCCTCAGAGAAGTTCAAAGTCTGCTGGGAGTGGTTGAAGCCATTAAACCATTTTAATTGTTGGTGCAGGACTTGAAATGTGAGAGATTTTCTCAGGAAAGCATTGCTGAGATGCTCATTTACACAATTTGCTATGTTTTGTGTGAAAAGTCTTAATCAAAACATTCTCTATTTCATAAACCAATGACCTGATCCTCAACAGAGCCCTGTTTTTTTACTGGGGCTCTATCTTCTGCAGATCTCCTCTGAGAATTTGGGGCTAAGGGAAAGTTTGACTCTAATTTGAGGTTTATTTTCATCTTAGCAAACAGATATTTATACATGAAGGGGAAAAGACAGGAAACTAGCATGGCACAAGTAAACCACACGGAGACCTGACTGACCCCTCTTTGTATCTGAGAAAATTACGAGAACTAAGAGTCCAGGTTTTATCTGAATAATTTTAGGGTCTGAAACACCACTGTTCAAAGAGTAAAGAATAACCTCTTATGTTTTTATAACAAAAAAACTCCCCACCAAACCAAAAAAACAAACCAAAAGCAGCCTCCAAAAGCAGCAGAAGTTATAAGTGATTTATAAGTCTGGGCAGAATTGCAGTGGCTACTATAGTAACTGCAGAATCACTGAGTTACAAAGCTGTATGTATGAGTTAACTAATGGTCATGAAACTCTTTGAAAAGTAAAAGGTAAACATGAAATGGATTTTTTAAATATTTCTCTAAAATTTGTTAAGAAGAAAATTAATTATGGTAATCTAGTAACTACAGCTAAAAGATAAAATTACAAATGATGCAAAATAATAATTTATTCAGTTGAGGGGCTGGCGGTCCAGCTGTTGATGAACAAAGTGCTGTGTGAAGTGCTGAAAACTATATCAAACAACGCTTTACATGATATTGGTTTACTTTTCCTCTTCTCCTGCTTGGCTCTCAAGGTGCCTAAAATCTCATTGCTCGTATCTTTTTCACAAAAATCCACTTGCTGCTTGCCTTTGGGTGGAACCACAGAAAGCTTAGCCTCGGTAAGAGCTTAGGCACCTGGCTCACAAGTCTCCAATTCTAACTCTCCCCCATGCCAGCTTCACACAGTAGTGATTTTTGGGCAATTTTGCTAGAAGCTTGATGGACTAGGCCTCAAAAAACCATCAGCTGGGTCACAGCTCCACCGCATCCCATGTGTCTCATCCAGGAGGTTCAGGAGATGCCACCACTGGGGGCCTGGATCAGGCAAGCTTCTGTAAGCGTGGCCTTGATGAGGAGCTCAAGGAAGGACTAGAATTTTTAGTTCTTTTCCATCCTTGTGACCCAAGGAGTAATTTAACACCACCTCAGATGTGGGGCACGAGAATCAAATCCCCCCTGCTCTCTATGAAAACCAGAAAACGCATCCCATGCTCTGCTGGAGAACGTCTTCTCTAGCTTGTTTCCCTCTAGGATGAGCTGTCCTACTGTGCACTGGTGAGCCAGTGGCTGAGATCCCCTCTGGGACAGAGAGGTCTGGGTTTCATGCTCAACCCCAACCCAAGTGAAGCCCTAATCAAAGTACGAGGATGACTCACTTCTGCACACCCTTCTGACTGTATTTCTCTGTAGGATGTGACACTCGTAACCTGGCAACACATCGGTGACATCACTTTTTTTGCAACAAGTTTGGCAGCTATATAGAATGCCTTACAGGAAAAAGAGCTCACATCATAGACATTGGATTCCGAAGGAAAACCTCATGTGATTGTGTACTCTGCTACTCTGCCCCTCATCCCTTCCCCAGGGATTTTATTAGAGTGTGGGCTAATTTCAAGCACTTCTGATAAAGGTTAAATGTCCCAAAAATACAAAGTTTCTAAAAGAGCCAGAAAGATTGATGGCCACGTAGAACAGAAATACCCATATTAGTGACCCTAATGGAGACTCAGTTTTATTAATAAAGATCAGAAAATTGAAAAAGGAAAGAGCCAACAGGAATCAGACTTTGTAAGTCCCACTGCTCATGAAACTGCTAACTCCTACTTGTTATTACTTGTCTTCATAAAAACACTGCCTGTCTTCTCCCTCGGGCATCTGTTACAAGTGTTACTGAAGATGTCCTTGCAGAAAGAAAACAATTATTTTAATAGCTCCCTTAAATAAGAATACAGGCACTGCAGTTAATCAGTCGCCTTTTCGAGCCCTTGCCCATTAAGAGCCCAGTGCAGCAGGTCTGAAAACACAGGCTCTAAAAGTGTGGCTGCCAAGCCCCCCAAGGCTGTGTGAGAGCTGGAAAAGGCGCTGCTATCACAAGGTGGGCTGGTAGGAACTGAAATTGCTGCCTGAAGACTGAATGCAAACTGTGTTTTTCTGTTGAGTAACATCTTCTGGCTCTTTCTATCCCTCATCATAAAACCGAGTTTATTTGTTTAGAGCCTCTGCAGTGTAGACGAGGGATGTTAAAAAGTGTAAAAATAGATTAATAGATTCTTTTAAGACCATCTTAAAATGCTAAGAAGTTAGCCTTTAAAATCTATTGGCCTGTAGGCTGATTTTTTGCATGAATTATGCCAAAAGGCATTGCTCACTACTACCTGCTCCCACTCTCTCGAATTCAAGCACTTCCACATCATCCTTAAATACTGCAGTTATAGGCCTTAACTACTGCAGAACGTCCTTCCAATAGAAAAAGTTTGGTTTTTTTCTTTCCTCTTTGAAGAATTCCTGCAGGGAAGAGGAGTTTGAGACCTCCAGAGCTGGCAAGCGGGTGACACAACCCTCCCCCTGTGTTTCTCATGTGTCCACCTGCTTGCTCTGGTGACACTCAGCTGTCCAGAAACTTGTTTCACTACCAGTTAAGGGGGACAGGATGTGAGATGTTCAGTCAAGGAGGGCTGTAGACAGTGGCAAAGCAAGTCCAAGATCAACAGATGGCCACTGGGCCATGATAAAACCATTGCTCCCTGGCTCCTCGCTTTGCAACACTGTCCAGTGAAACACAAAAAGACTCTGCATGAAATGCGATGGCTGCTCCCAAGAGCCTTTTGAGGGTGTTGCCCCACACCTCTTACTGCTGGAGCCTGCCTGGCCCTGCGAGGTCCTCCCAAGATTCACACCCTAAGAGCAGTGAAACTCAATTTTGCTGTCGCTGAGAGGTTCCTAAGCCAGCCCTGGCCAACAGCCAGCTGCTCAGTAGGCAGCAGGCTGCGGATCCTGAGGAATAAGCCACCCACGGTGCCTCAGAGCCCTCTAAACCTGTTGGGGCTGATGGAGATTCAGGAATCCTGCATTCATGGCCCCTTGCCAGGATAGGTGCCAAGCAGACCAGGGAAGCTACCTGCCAGCCAGTGATCACCAGGAGACCATGATCAATCCATCTCCTCTTGAATAAATTTACATACACTGAGCTCAGGATTGGATCAAAGATAAAATCTAATACCTACCTGGGTTTCACAAGATTTATTTGCTGTTGCCTACACTGGCTGTCAATAATTTTGCCATTGTTTTTTCAATAATTTATTGACTGAACCTCATTTTTAGCTTTTTCAAGTTAATGGATTGCCTAACATTGATGTCAGGCCAGTTGATTAATCTTTTTGTTTCTTTGTTTTTTGTTTAATTTTTCAAGATATAAACCAACCCTATACCTTTTCACATCTTTTGGTGCTTTCCTGAAATCTGCCACAGGTTGACTCAGACCTCAGTAAGCTTCCTGTAAGTGTCAACAGCAAAAAAATTTCGGGTAAGGGGCTAATGGAATGATAATTCCCTTATTCTCCCCCCTGCATTTCACATTAGCATGAGGTCATACTCAGGATTAGGTGATGGGACACTTGTTACATCCCTCTGAGCTCTGTTTCCTCAGCTGCATCCAGTCTCACAGGTTATTTTGGTGCTGCAGATTCAAGAAATATTAAGTAGTTGCTGTCAACAGAAAGTGCTGGACAAAAGAGACATCTGCTTTCTTTCTGGAGATGTTCCTGCCTTTTTTTTCTGAAACACTGAAAAGCTAGTGCTGCCTGCAATGTAGATGATGCCTCAGATGGGTTTTGGGGCTTTTCAGCTTCCAAACTTAGTTAATGAGCCTGGATCAATGCAAAACAACCTGCTGTAGAAAGCAAAAGAGTGTGTTCTCCATTGAGATAACAGCTTGTGGAGCTATTACTGTAATAATACTGCCTCACAAAGAATACTCATTTCAATGGTTAATTGTTCCCAGCTCTGTGCTGGTATCATCCCAGCAGGAATAGGCCCAGCAGGACTTCTGCTGCATTGGCTGCTGGTATCACAGCGAGCAGAGCACTCTCCAGCAGATATGGAAGCATTTAATCACCTAAGCGAACACTTTCTCCACTCCAGCAGTCAGCAGAGAGCCAATGCCCTAATGCAGCCAGTGCCCTAATGCAGCCAGTGCCATTCCCATAATGATAATTTGCTAACTCTACTGCTCAGGCGAGCAGAAGGGAAATGTGTGATGCGCAGCAGAGTATCCAGAGCCAGTGTTAAAGTGCCCCTGTGCAGTCTGAAAGCCTGGTAAAGCCTGGTGCAGCCTGCACTCCCTTAAGCACATCACATTCTCCTTTCCCAAGAACCTGAATGAATCCAACTTTTTCATTTCAGATGGACCCAAATAATTTCCATTAGCTTCCCATGAAAAATACATGTATAAGATGCTTTTGCAAGCGGTTTCATTTTCATTAGAGGGCCAACCAAGAGTCTTGATGTTGAAAATACACATATACCATATTCTATCCAGCTGAAAGAAATATATATAGTGAGACTGTCAGCATCAGGCAGCATCAGGGCATGTAGCTGGCATCTGCAATTATATGTTGCTCTTTCTTTCAATTCCCCCTTCCTTTCAATTACACCCACCGATTATATTTCGATTCATTGACATTGCAGTCACTTCTGTGTGGGCACAGTAAAGCCAGTTTTAAATGAGCTAATTTGGCTACAGATAGCATTGCAGACAGTGCAGCATGGGACTGGATGCAGTAGAAACGGGGTAAATATTTCAGTGGCTTCACCAAAATGGGTTGTGGTGGGCTGGGGTGGCTCTCCAGGGCACGAAGAAACTATGTTAAAGCCAGCTCAGGCACACGGGTAATACACAGCCACGATTTCGGTGCAGAATGAGGTTCTCTCAGGGAAAGGCTAGGCATGCTGCAGACCAGGGGCCAAGGGCTGAGGCAGACCTAGCATGGAGCTCTAATGTGTATTAGATCCCCCTCACTCCGTGGGGAGTTTCAGTTTGTTAAGATATCTCGCAATTGCTTGAGATGTTAAAAAAAAAAAAAAAAAAAAAGAAAAAAATAAAAAAGTAAAAACTGCAGACTTTACCTCGATCTATAAAACCATAGTGCCTGCAGGAGCACAAAAAAGCCAGTGGAGATGACTGATGAGGCTTTCATGCGGTCTGAAAACACATCTATGCCCCGCCAACTGCAGAGACGAGCCTAGGGAACTTCTGGGACAGTCATGCTGCAGGGAGCGTCTAAACACCTGAGACCTCCGTGTCCTTTCACCTGGGGACGGAAAAAGCCTGCCCTCAGCGGCCAGGCGACAGCGCTGGGGACGTTCTTAGTCCTCCTGTTCCTA
>VZRF01011151.1:1286307-1333205 GCA_013396875.1 Vireo altiloquus | reverse complement strand
CGCGACCGGGGTGGGAAGGGAGGGGATGGGGAGGAGAAGGAGGGGATGGGGTGGACCGGGCCGGGTGTGTCCTGCCCTGCCCTTGCGGAGTCCCTCGGGCCCGGCAGTCGCTGTCCAAGACTGAGGGCGAGGAAGCGCCGTGCCACGCCCGGAGGTTTGCATGTGAGCCAGCCCTGTTAAACTGCCTCAGGTCCGAGCATCGCCGCGCTGCTCCTGGAGGAACAGAAGCCTCGTATTCACCCTGTATTTGGGACAAAAAAAGCCATCCTCCTCGTGCCTGGCCGCAGCTGAGCATTGTCACACTGTGTCTGTCAACACCGCGGCGATTTTCTTTTTATTATTCTGGCGCTCGATGAGGTTTCTGAGGAAAACACCTCTTCGAGCAGAAATGGAAGCAAAATGGCTTCAAAGCGAATCCCACAAGGTCATGAGATTTTACTGGCACTGAAGGTCCCGGCATTCCCTTGCCTCCGGCCTCCTTGCTGCAGTAGGATCTTTGGGTATCCCGTGATGGCACGAGCAGGACTTCACCTGTGTTCTGCCAAATACCCTTGGCTCTGCATATCACACCAGCCCCAAAACAGTGCTCTTTGGTTTTTTGAGTAATACTGCTGCCGAAATAGTCCTTTGTCAAAGGCTGCGATGTGTACATAGCTGCTCCAAAGTGCTCCCATAAGTTGGATATTTTATTGTGCCATCAGGTGCAAGAGAAGTGACCTTATCCTTAACACAAATGGACCAACTTTCAGTGTCCAGGAGGGATGGACAGAGCCTGTGATCAGGGCTTTGTAGACACTACCTCAGGATATGGGACAAAGGAGGCAAATGAGGAAGAGGAGGTCCCTGAGCAAACTCATGAAGCTCAGATCCATATAGTGACTTCTCCAAGTGCCAGCAGTAGCCAGTTTTGTGTTTAATTTTGCTGTGCAACATCAGTGAGAGCAACATGAAGCTGTGTCAGGAGATGTTTTGGTTGGATATTAGAAAAAGGTTATTCACCCAGAGGGTGTTTGAGCACTGGAACAGGCTCCCCAGGGAAGTGGTCACAGCACTAAGCCTGGCAGAGTCCAAGAAGTATTCAGGTGTGGTTCTTGACGTTGTCCTGTGCAGGACTGGGAGTCAGACTTCTGTGACCCTTATGGTCCTTTCCAGCTCAGGACGTTCTATGATCCTGTGATTCTATGAACTGCCTCCTGCCTGCACTCACCAGGGAAGGCTGTTGTGCACTGACGCTTTCCTGTGGTAGCTCCTTGCAGCATTTTGTTTTATTCCTCGCTTCTAACTTGTTGTTTACACATATTTAGTAGCCACTGGCTGCCGTGCAAGTATATGTTTGATACTATGCTGACATTCTGCTCTCGGGAGTCAATGGGTTCAGAGAGGTCCACATACAGGTTGTACCCTCCAAAACACACTGCACTTCTTTGCACTCATCCTTAGTAAGGTGCTGGCCAAACAACTTCTGCACAGCTTTTGGGCCATCCCACATGATAGGTGATACACAGGTAATGAAACAAGAGCGGAAAGTGAGAGCAGCAACCTTTTCATGCCACAGCTGATCATTTGCAGCGTACGGTTTTGTTAAATTCTTACAACCGGCCAATGAAGAGACAAAGAAGAAAAGTGCTTTTTCTCTGTTACAGCACCTGCAAATCTCAGGCTGAAGATTTGTTTCAAGTGGCAGACGGCCTAATAAATCTGGACTGTCACAGCCTGGTAGCTGGTCTCAGCTTTTGTTCCTGCATGGGAATTGCTTGCTGTGTTACTGATAAGAGGGATCCAGTTACAAATGGGATCTAAGTTTCTGTGAGGACAGCGAGAGGTCCTGGGCATCCACATGCCAGCTGCTGCCACTGCTTGACTTATAGAGACAAATGAGCTGTCCTAAAATCTGTGCTTTTATCAATGCCAGCACGAGTGGGGAAAACCTGTGGGGGAGAGGAGAGAAGAGAGAGAAGGCTGGAGTAAATCATTCACCTTCCAGTGCAGACCCAGAAAAGTTAGGCAAACTTGGATGCATTACTGCAGTTTATGCTCTGAAAATCAATGGTGTGTTTTGGTAATCCATCTTGTGCCTGGTTGCCCCAGGATTGTTAGAGCAGGACTTCCGTCAGGCATTTAACATTTACTCAGTAAGGGCACTTCTACCCTTCTTTTGGAGAAGGACTTTATGCTGCGTTAATCCTGTTCTGGGTACGGTGTTGCCTGGAAGCTGTGAAGGTCCAAAACACGATGCCTCCTAAAACAGTGTGGGAAGCCTCAGCAACACAGCTTATGTTCCTCATGGTATGTCAGATACAGATCTGCACAGACATCCCCAGCAGCTTTGCTGTCTTGCTCATAAACAGGATTTTTGGAGGCTGGTTATGACCTGCATGGTGCTTACCAGACCTGGACATTTAAAAGGTGCAGGTCCCAATGTCACATCTCATTTACCAGAGTTTAATAGCAAATAAAGAACATGGATAAAACACAAGTACCCTCATACCTGTCCCACACTAGGTTGTCTTGCTAATGGTGCTCTGCCAGCCTCTCTTCCTTGACATTTCAAGGTTTTCTGCCAGCAGGTATTGAATCCATTTGGCCTGGAAGTCTGGTAGTCAAGTTTATCTGCAGGCAAGACGGCAAAAAGCATGTCCTTAGCCTGCCTTTTCTCTAGCTGTGGAAGAATGCAGTGTCCGTTCCTTCAGGCACTGCCTCCTGTGGCCAATGACTTGTATTAGAGAGAATTATTAGCTGGTAGCAGTGCCCAGAGGATTATTTGCCTAACTAGCAATGCAAGTATTGCTTTCTGCTCCTGTGTGTTGCAGGTGCCGCAGTCTGGGTGGCTCTTGAGATAAGGTCTGATTTTCCCAAATTCACCTGAAAGAGGCTCAGAAGTGATGCCCGCTGCACTGGCAGCTGCCTTGCTGTCTCACTCAGGGAGGGTGGGAATCCTGCTCTGCATGTTTGCTAAGTTACCACTGTTCACTTTTTCGAGTGGGGAAAATGAGAGCTAAGGGTGATGCACTCACAGCCTGTCTGGCTGCAAAAACACAGCGACTGCAGCACAGCACCTCTCAGATACATCACACAGAGCAAAACAAGATCTAATACATCGACATACACTTCTATCTGTAATCTGTCCTAGTGCAGCTCCCTAAAGGGAGAGTAAGAGAATAAAATAAGTAGATTTTTCTAGTTAACAGAAATCTAAACTTAATTTGTTATATAGCAAGTCAGATTTTTCTTCTGAAGTCTGCAGTTTGGTTTGGGGCAGGAAGGCACTTACAGTGGTACTAGATTTTGTACATTGGCATAAAGATTCTTGATCTTCATTACTTTTTTTTTTCTGCAACATCCTTTAGTTCGTTGTGCATCTTTAAAACAGCCTGAGGTTTATCACGGCAGGCTGCCCACAGAGGTGGCATCGGGTGTGGAAATCACAGTCTGAACGCAGTGGTTGTGATGGGCTTCTGCGGAGTGCCAGTGCACAAGCTGTCCTATCTGTGTTTTAGCCAAGAACCAAGTTAGCTTTTTAAAAATCAGAGCTCATGCTCTGAGCTCATGCTTACCACAAGTTTTACTTTCATGTGCTGCTGCTGCCAGCTGGGTTTGAACAGCAGAGTTTCACTCCCCAGATCTCCCCTGGGGCTTCAAGAAATAGGGCCACTCATTTGCCACTCGCTTCCCGCACTGGTATCATCCGTGGCTCCTACTCGCTCTCTCTCTCTTCTGAGTGCTCGAAGTTTGGACAGCATGGAGCTTTGAACAGCTCCATGAATCAGTGTGGGTTGGTTTTATAGGTTGCTCTGCCTGAAGCTTAGGCACCTTCCTGTGCCCTTGCACAGGGACTGGCTGTCCCCAGCCCAGGCTGGGCTCTCACTTTGTGTGTTGCCGGGGCGTCATCCAGTGGTATAGTAATGCTTTCCTTCTCTTTGAAGTACCGAGACTTACTTAGCCCTTCACTGCAGATGGCATAATTTAATGGATTTTGTGGTGAGGGCTCAGCTTATGAGAGGGTGAAAAAAGGCTTTTTCATCGCCAGCAGGCTTCCAGGATCCTTCTGCAACAATTGCTGACTGCTGCCAGGATTGGTTTTGTTGTAATATTAATGATCTCTCAGGGTAGCTTGAGTTTCATAAACACGTCTTTTTAATTATTCAGAAAAAAATAGCCAAGGTATAGATGCAAAAGAGTAATGCTGTGTTTCAGTATGGATTTCGAAAAGGAGTTAATGATACTTTAATGACATACAAAGGTAGAAATGCATGGAAAATGCAGAACATCCACAACCTAAACTACTTCTGTGCTATGTGGAAGAGTCTGAATGTAAGTCCACATTAAGTGCAATTTCAGCTGTTCTCCAGAGTTTACTTTGCACTTGCTGGTAAACAAAGCCACTTTCTAAGGCAACACATACCCTGAAACTGTCCTGAATGATGTAACTCAAGTTCCTTGCTTCCACGGGGAAAAAAAAACCCAAGGCTTTCTGCAGGTGGAAGTCCTCAGGCTGGTAGCTGAGTATAGCTGACAGCTACTCAGCTGACAGACCTACAGTCTCACAATTCTTTAGCTGTTTTTAATTTTATTACTCTGTTTTACAAGCTTTTTGGACAACTAATGGCCCTCACAATGTCATGGGGGCAGTTACATGATTTATAGTCAGATCTTTCATATAAAACTTTCTCAATAGCAGAATAGTGTCGGGAACCTGCTACAGATAGCCTGCCATAGCCTGATGCGGTAGTTCCCAGTCTTTGCCCATTTATAAGTGCTCTCTGATTTACAGCATCCTCAGAAGAAGTAAGATTTTCAGTACATACTGCTGTGACCTGGTTGGCATCTCAGTTAATATTTAACTAATAATAGGGATGTATGAAGTTTTTGTAGATTTCCTTACACGGATTTCCTTTCCTTACCGTATTTACTCTTTTCAAGAGATCTATATGGTCTTCAGATTTTACCCTGCTAAGTAAGAAGTGTTGTTTTTTTTGTGGGAAAATTAGTTGTTTTAATGCATCTGCCTTAGATTTGCTTGCAACTAGCCTAAGGTGGTAATAGAGGTAAAAGCCCTGGCTGCTGCAGACACTGCAAAATGGAGCAAAGTACCCTTAGGGAAAAGAAACCCTGCCAATCCAGGGCAATAGGGCCACAAAATGGGAAGAGGAGATCATTCCAGCATGACACATTTGTCTGCAAATAAACTCTCAGCTGAAGGCAGTGGGAGGGGAATGAGAAGGGATGGGAATAGGGAGGAGGAGAGACCCTTCCAGAGGCCATATTCCTGAGGCCAAGGTTTTCATCTCCCAAGAGCTCTGGAAATAAAGATGGATGGGAGACACAGCAGCAGAGCCAATGGCCTGCAGTCTGCATCCTTCAAGAAGGTAAACTGTTGAGCACTGTAGAAGATAGGATTTTGGCTCATTATGAATTTGGCTCTGGGAAAAAATGCCTGCTAAGTAATCCTGTAGACAGAAGCTTTTGTCTTATCCACAGGTAAGATTCAATAAGGGAGAGATGCTGCACAACGCACATGGGAATGTTGTCCTATCTAGACAGGCCAAGTAAAGTTTCTTTCATTACCTGCCATGAAGTTTTTCAGCCTGTGTAGCTTCCTCCCTTCGTTATCCTTTCAAGGGACATCATCTCATCTGACAACACCTTCAGAAATTTTGGTGTGTTCATCTGAGGCCTCACACTTCCTCTGGAGAAGGCAAAACCGAGGTTTCTCTGGAGTACTTTGTCTTCAGCCATAGCAGTGTGACCCAAATCTCATCCTACTCACACATTTCTTCTTAGTGGACACCTTTGGTTGGGAGCTTTGGCAGGACTTTTCTTACTATGGTATACTGAGAAATGCTGTTCTGGCAATTCTAAATTCAAGGGGTCATTTTTTTCTGGCTGCAGAACAAAGGCCTCTGGACAAGTCCATGATGAGAGAACCACCTCAGTATTCCAAAGATTTGTGCTTTTGAGAAGTTAGATAGTCTTGTTGTTAGGATTGGGAGGGCTGAAGAGGAGGGTAATGAACACGTGCAATGTCTCTTTGACATTGAAAAGAAATCTGGTAGTGCTTTGTTTAGAAAGAACAACATAGGATGGTTTTTAACATCCTCGAGTGTGGGAGAGGCACAATGCTCTGTGTTCCTGCAGCAGTGGCAGGCACTCAGTGGCTGTGGACATGCCCATCCAGGTCAGGACCTCCTCAGTTACAGCCGGGGACCAAGGCAGGGAGCACCCTGAAGGCATCCCCCAGGGGTAGCCAGGTCCCGTCAGTTTTGTAAAGCATAACTTAGGGTGGATCAAGGGAGGTTAGGCACTGAGCTGATGCTTCTGTAACAGCTGGAAGGTAAAGCTGGAAATTAAACACCAAGTTTCAGTGCTGGGGCTATGCTTCATCAGAGGGCATTTGAGGTAAATCTGATAATTTATATTTGAGTTGGATACATCCTTCTGAGGTATCCTTTATTGTATGTTTTCTTTTATATGTCTGCAGGTTGTACATGCATATTCTAACTCGGGAAAATAAACACCATATCATTTTCTCTATCTTCTACTTTTGTAAGTTTTTATAATACAACTACCATACAAGGCAATGTTAGCAATTCAATCTCCAAGTTATTTTGGGGTTGTTTTTTGGTTTTGTTTTTTGGGGTTTTTTTTAACATACCTCATGAGACTGCAACAGAGGTTTCAGATTTATTAGTGGAACACTAATGATCTTCACAATCCTTTTAGGAAGAAAAAATATTTTATCTTTTTAGAACAAGTAAATATTGATCATATTTCTTGAGTGACTCCATGGGGGAATACAAGCACAATAAAATGGAGATCAAAGTATATATCCTGAATTCCTCATATACTGAGAGGTGGCTGTGTAAGTCAAGACAGGTCAGGTGATTTTACAGTCTAGGTGAAATCCCAGCTGTTCTAGCTAGATTATAACATGACATTTTATATTGCTTCAGTGGGACACATCATTAAAAATAAAGCTTACTGTCAGCGCAAACTTTAAGTGATTAGAATTGTCCAATTAGATTTGTCCTATAACCTGGAGAACACCATGAATGAGAGATCTGTCTGCAACTCATGATTACTAAGTCACCACCTTTCCTTCTAGGAGCTCAGCAAGGGTGTGGGCTTGGAATGAGGCACTGGAGGTTAATGTGCAAAAGCAAGTGGGAGGCTGTGAACACCTGAACTGTTATGCTTCAGTCTGACACAGAGCCACTCTTCCAACCATCAGTAGTTCCTCATCAAAGGCACACTAGAACCAGACTGCCCTCTGTACCTCTGCTTCACATTTCTCCATCAGAATCATACTTATATTCCAGGCATTGCTCATACTCCTATTTCTGGATTTTCAATGCTCTCCCCCATTCCAGATACGTCAGGGCACCTCTCAAACTTCTGCAAATGGAGTACCAGCACTCACATAATAATTCATGTTCTGTCTCACTTCTCCTCCAGTCTGCTTCATCAGGCCGGCTCATTACAGACACTGAGTCTTCTGACTTCTGGCCTTCTAGACTGCATGGGATTATTCCTTTCAAGCATTTATTAAAAGTGTATGAAAAATAAGTTTATTTGTTTGTTGCATTTTTTTAAATTAAAGCTGAGATTTCAATATAGTGAAAAACTTCAGAAACCATTTTCAGAAAACCTTCCAAGAAGATATTCATTATTCTTATCTCTACTCACAGCCACTGCACATTTCCTTTCCCACTCCTTTCTCTCTCTTTTTTTCCATTCCTGAGGAACCTGACACATGGTGTTAGTGGAAATGTAAGGAAAGAAATTGTCAAGTCCTGCAAAAATGGTCCTGAAATGTCACTGGACTGCAAAGGAACAATGGACAATAAGATAGCATAATGAGAACCATGGAAACTTCAAGTATTTTTATTTTAAAAGGAGATTAAATGCAGATCTCCTCTGAGGCTCTCATACTGCTCCAGCTGAGCACAATTAATGTTTCAATTACTGTTTGAATGTGCTGTTCCACAAGACCAGCTAAGCCAACCTAAAAGGCTACTGCCTCTCAAGGCACTGTTGTGTCCCATCTTCCCCCTGTCCATTTACTCCCAGTTCTTACCTCCCAAATGGCACTACTCCTCCACAGTGGGAAAATTCAGCTCCCTGAACAGCACAACCACCAGCAGCATCCCATGGAAACATAATAAGAAAAGGAAAGAAAGCAAAAAAAACCCCATATTTACACCTCGGACAAGAATCAGTCTCAGCGCTGGAACTGGGACCATGTGGAACAATGTGAGAGAGATGAAACAAGAAGCCAAACCACAGCTGAGTAGCTGAGACCACCCAGAACACCATTGTTTGCTCTGTTGGATTTTTTTTTTTTTTTCATGATCAGCTCCTTACTCTGATTTGTTTTGTTGCAGGAATAAATGGCTGGTAACAGGAGAGTCATGGGTATACAACTAGGAAAAAACACAGAGGCTGAAAAAGACCAAGCCCCAAATGCAAATAGTTTTTTCTCTATCTCAAGGCAAGAATCACCTCTTGCCTCACTCCTAGTCCTGGGTGCGTGCCTGCTGCTATAACATTGCTTTTTTCACCTCCTACCACCACTGTTCCTGTCAGTATTGAAGCCATGGCTCCATAAACATGAACAAGTTGCAAATTGAAAGACAAAAGATTTGCAAATTTATTTGATTTAAATTCTGTCCATTTAAATAGCATCTATGAAATTTTTGCAGCAGCTGGCCTAAGAAAAGTGTGAAAACTTCATTGGTTTTCTATGCAGAGATTTTAAGAAAAAAGTTTCTGGAGCACAAGGGCATAGTACATATTCACTGCATAGTACTGAATTTGATTACACTGTGCCAGTTGCACATTTATGAAAAAGGTAGGGATATGAAAAAGCAAAAACAGTTCACAAGGTGTAGGATATTTTTGTACTCTTTGTTATCCCACTAAAGTTCTTCTACCGCATTCTGACATTTCTAGCTTAAAACAAGGTTGTTTTAAACAGGGGGATGAAATATAGCCAGAACAGGTAGGATATTCAGCAGGAGAAAAAAACTGAGGGGTAAGGACTGGGGATGGAGCATATCAGGACATCTGGCGACATACTGTAGGTACAAGGACCTGTTCAAGCAGTACCCACTCCTTTGCCCACACTGCTCATAAAACTCTCCTGGATTGACAGGGCTCCAATACACATTAAGAGCAGAAGATTAGGTGCTTGTGATAAGGTTTTTGTCAAAACCAGAGGGTTTGGTGGGGGTTTTTTGGGTTGTTTTTTTTTTTGATAATCAGGTCCATGTGCTTGTCATTTAAATGCCAGCCATTGTTCATTAGGTACAGGATCCCTCTTGTGAGCCTTGACAGAGAACCCAGGAAGCATCAAAGGCTTTTTGTGCTATGTGCAATAGAAATCACAGTGAAAAAAACCCCAAAACAAAAACACCCCTTCCCTAGGTGGTTCACAGTTTAATGAAAAATTACAAAGAAGTAACAAATAATTCACTTAAGAATTGGATTTGATCCTTGTGTGTCCCTTTCAACTCAGAATATTCTGTGATTCTATGAAGTGAGGAAAAATGTAAAGGATGAGAAAGCCAGGATAACAGCTAGTTGCACAAACATCTGAACTTGGGGCTTTTAAAGAAAACAAAAATCAGCTCTTTCTATTCCAGTTTTATAACATTTTTTTTATTTCACTTGACAAGACTCAACAAGTTGGTGAAGGAGGGACCGCCTCTTGGGGGATGTTTCTAGTGGGCTACCCAAGGAATCTGTCCAGGTCTCAGTGCTTTTCAGAGCTGCTAGCAAAATTTGAAACAAAAGTCATACAGTTGTAGTAACTTAGACTGACATTGGTAATTTGGTTCGGGGAACTCACTGGAGCCACATGGTTTAACATGCCTGAACACACTGTTAGGAGCAAAGACCACTGGTGTGGTCAATGTCCTTTGACTCCACATTTTCTGCCGGCATCACTCCTCTCCTAAATGCTGCACACCACAGGGCACACATGACCAATGGAGCAGAGACTCCCTCACAGAAGAAAGTCAGGCAGACAGGGAATGATGTATTCCTCCTATTGTGGACAGCATTAGTGAAACCATAAGTGAAATGTTGCAGCCATTTCCACAGCCATGCCACTTCAGTGGCAAAACTTGAGTGAACTCAGAAACTCACATGTAGTGGTAATACCTGTACAGATAATCTCAGACCACTTATCTAAGAGAAAATTAAGGGGTGACAATCAGAACTGCAGCGGGTAGAGGTATTTAAGCGTAAAAATGAGTATGTTAAGACATCACTGGTGAGGTTCCAAGGTTAAACCATTTCAATTGATGAACCTTTGGAACAATTTACTTACTGGTAGAGTGGCTTCTCCATCACTGAACTCTTAACATGATGACCAATCTTCTTCTCAAAGCCAAGCTATAGCCCAAAGAAATATTATGAAGCAGAACTCATTGTCATGGAAGTGATCACACCAGATACTACTTTTTAATCTTTAATAGATATAAATTACTATTATTTTCATTATAAATTAGCTATATTCTTCTGGGCATCATCAAGTCCATCATGAAATTTGGATTTGAAGGCAACATGCAGATATAACAAGGTAGCAAGAATGCAAATATGTAAAAAATTAATTTAGCCCACCACACATCTGCAGTAGGAGAAATGCACAAGCAACCATAACAGGGAGAAAAATAAGGGGGAGAAAAAAAGAAAAAAAGCTTCATTTCATCCCTGCAAACAAAAACAAGACACCTTTCCGGCTGTGTACAAGCTGAAAGAAAAAGAAGGAAATAGATGCAGTCATAGACACACACAACACTTTATTTAGAAAGTTCTGTTTCATTGTAAATTATTTTTCCTTACCCAAGCTCTAGAACGTTAAGACTAAATTGGCACTTCAGTTCTAGGACAGAACTGCTAATGTGTCATTTTTCTAGAATAAAGCTCTGGTTGCTTAATAAAATTTTACCTGCAGCTTCTCTTTATTTGGGCAGAAGAAGAAAGTTAAAGTAATAGGGACAGATAAAAGTATCTTTAGGGTGAAAGGGCTTTGATAGCTGAGGCACTCTGAGACCAGAGACTCTGCTTCCACTGCACAGTTACCTCATGTCAACTGCAGAAGTAGCAGGACAGTAAAGATTTGCTATTTCATTTCCCCTCCCTCAGGAAGAAAGGTGTATTATAGAATTAAGTGTTGGTAGCTCTTAAGTGTTTCATGTATTTTAACAGAGTTGAGTATCTGAAATACTTAAGGCATTTTATTTATTGTACAGCATTGTGGTTTTTAACTCATTCTCCATCTACGCCATTATTCTACAGAGATCTCAGTCCCAGCAGGACTGAAAACGCCACCCCATAATAGAGCTTCCTCCAAGCTACTAACAGAATAATTTGCATTTCCCTGTCCAACAATACTTTCTCATAAAAATACTTATTCTTTAAAAGATTTGCTCATTTCAATCTTAAAAGATTCCCGAGATAGCAGGCACTTGATTTTTTTGAAGCTGCCCTAAATATTTGGCCAAAAATAGCACAAGTATTATTAATGCGAACAGAAGCTTGTTGTTAGCAAAGGTTTTATTGTGTCCATCTGAGTAAAAGCTCATTTTCTGTTCTGGTGACAGTCCATCACCACATATGTCAGACAGTGCTGTCTGGGACCATGCCAGCTGTGGCTGAGTGCTGCTGAACGTCTGTCTCTGACGGGACATCTGTCGTGCGTGACTGTGTCTGAGCCCCAGACTTCACTGCGTGCAGTGCGTAGTTGAGGCTTGTGTTCTTCACCCAGCCCCAGGAGCCCGAGAGCGGATTATACAACATCCCATTCACAGTCCTGACTGAAAAGCCATCTAGGAAAGAAAGAAGCCATATGAAGCGATGGATGTTCTTAAATACTGTAAGTCACTGCGACATCAGGCTCTTTAGAACAGCAAGTCTGAAACATGCTTCTTCCTCCAGGCTGGGGAGGAAGCTGGCCTTTGTCACACACCCCCACATGCAGTGCCACTGGCATCGCTGGTGACAGCAGGTCCTGCTCCTGGCAGTGGCTGCAACAGCTCTGTGCCAGGCCATGCATCACCAGCAGCCACAGGGCTCTGCTGGAAACCCCAGCCTCACACCTCCTTATCTGGGTGACTCGTAATGTTTTCTGTAGGTGGAGACATGCTTCAGATTGACATCACATGCTCCAAAATCAAAATCTGAGCACATCTTTGCAAGGATTCTGCAGACTCCCTTTAGGAATGCAAAAATGTAAGAAAAAGGCACATGATTGCCATCAAGGACTTGGTGCAAATAAAGAGTGATTTATCACTCCCGTCTGAGCAGCACTCAGTTCACTGCAAGGATCTGCTGTGTCCCAGCAGGATACAGGATGGAAGGCAGAAAACAAACACCCTATCAAAACAAATCACTCCACTGCATCTGTTTCTCCTTTCAAAGGAAGAACTGAAAGAACCACCAGTATGGTAACCAGTATTAGTCATATTCCTTATGGCATCACTGCAAAGTGCCAGGAAAAGACCTTGCCAAGAGAATGGCTCCACTCATACTTCAGCTTCTTTGCAGAGAACTAGAGCAAAGTGAAATATTTGGTGAGAGGGTTTTAAAACATCTGCAGCGAAGGAGGGCAATGGGAAGAAGTCTTCCCAGCTCTGTGCTTTGTCTATTTTAGAAGCAATCAGACCAGGGTAACTTAATTAGAAATAATTAAAATCAGTATCACAGAGTTTCTCAAGAACTGACTAATGAATTTGTGGTAGGTTTCATCTTCACATTTTGGAAGAAATCTTTTAGTAACATAATATGAATAGAGAACATGGAGCAGCAAACCAAAAATAAAAACGCCTCCTCCCAAAGGAAAGGCGACAAACAATGCAGCGGCAGCAGTGCAGCCCCAGAGTGCCAGCACAGTTATTTCCTCAAACCTGACCTAGAGCATCTGAACCACTTCAGAGCATACATTCTGTCACCAGAACACAATGGAAAACACTGGAATTTTTTCTTTAGGCTATTAAACAGAGGGCAGCTGCAACAGTGATTTTGTTCAAGAAATCACTGCATTCTTAGGATTCCACTAATTTTGTGCAAAATCCAGAAAGCAGCAGTGTCTTTAAACCAGGAATATACTCTTAATATATGACTGTTAACTCAAGCAGGAAAAGCTGTGTACTATTGCTAGCACTCACCTCACCTAACTTATCCCTTTGCCATTTCTACAGGATATCTCTCTGCATTCCCACCATCTGGCCTGAAACTTACTTGATTCCAGGAGGCGCTCCAGCTCTTCAGGGGGAACAAACTTCTCCCACTCATGTGTTCCTTCTGGTACAATCCCCATTATTTTTTCTGCAACCACAATTCCCAGGACATAGGACAATTGTGTTTTATTGATTGTTGTAATGAATAAAGAACCTTCCGGCTAATTAAAATATTAAAATGTTCAATTAGAATAATATGTTTTTAAATCGTAAATTTAATCACATTAAGACAGATAATTTTTCTATGTCAAAGTCTACACAATGCAAGAGTAAAAAATAATTTCAAACCAGGATAGATATTTATGAGTATAAAATTTTAATACAAGAAAGAATATAATGTTCTAACAGTATGACTCAGGAATCTTCAAATAATCAACATAATCAGGTCTTGGGCGGCCTAAAAACTATTCCCTAGCCCAAAGAACACCTAGAAAAGTCACTTATAATATTTCCTGCCCAGGAAATGGATAAATAAAAGGTATTAAAGCATATACAATATTTATTGTAAAAAAAAAAAAAAACAAAACAAAAAACCCACAAAAAACCCAATGAAGCAAAAAATCAAAACAAAAGCACAAACTGCTTTTTTAATTGAAACCAAAGTGAAATGTGAAATGCTTCCTTAATTTTTGAGACTGCTGAATGCCATGCTATGCTTGTTTTAATAATTACATGGACAAAGAAATAAAGCCAGAAACAAATTCTAAGTCCTTAAAGGACTGTTTGTTAGAAGTAAGGGATAGCTTCTTTGTCCCTAGCAGGCTAAAAATTAGTAGTGCATCTCATTGAAATAATTTATATTTCTTCTGATGAACAGAAAGATAAAAGAAATTAAAGCTGCCACTTGTGTGCTGAGCCGACCACTCTTCTTTGCAAATGAACCAATATCAAGATGAATTATCACACCTGATTATCTCCAAAGTCTAACTAGGAACTTTTAAAAGCAAGCTAGGACCTTAACTGATGTGATGCTAGCACTGGAATGAAATCTTGTGTCAGAAACATCATTACAGAGTTCCCATGCAGTTTGAACCACAGCTG
The DNA here is from genome assembly GCA_013396875.1 of Vireo altiloquus. Lineage (NCBI taxonomy): Eukaryota > Metazoa > Chordata > Aves > Passeriformes > Vireonidae > Vireo > Vireo altiloquus. The sequence goes on along the minus strand of VZRF01011151.1, from coordinate 1,318,923 downwards.
TCCATCAACAGCAGCACTGCCACCTTTTCTCTGACCTGAGGGAAATCAGATGCAATCAGATTTCTTGAGGTCCTGAGGCAATGCAACCCTGCAATGCTAGGCAATACCCTAACACTTTTCTGAGGCTGAGTTGGAGAAATAAATTTCCCCTAACTTCAGTTGATGAAGTTGGGAAGATGCATTTGCATCATGGAGAAGAATGGAAGGCACTTCTAGAACATGCTTCTGACTTAGTGGAGAAATGTGTGCAAATGTCTTCATACTCCTTTTAAAAAGCCACAATAATAAGAGAGAATAAATATTCCCAATAATGAAAGCAAAAACTCTCTTACCTTTAACACCTGAGAGCAACACTTGATAAACGTCTCAAGGTCAGCCACATGCTCCACTACTTCAGAAGCTACAATTACATCAAAGGTTTCCATAGACTCTTCCACAATCTCCTCCAGTGAACTGGACTTGTACTGTATTCTCTTGGCCAGGACCGGATCAAATGACTTGTGCTGATCTGCTGTTCTAATGTTGTCCTCCACAGGATCAATTCCAGTAACTGAAGCTCCCAGTCTACCTAAAGGCTAATAAAAAAGAGTGTAATTTATTCTCTGCATGAAAACAATTTACTTAAAGGTTTCTGAAACTTTGCAACGTACATACAAGATGCAGAAAGCATCCATCACAGGACATGACAAACAGTAAATGATGAGCTCCGATCCAGTAGTTTTATTTTAAATGTTTATTAAAGCAAAAACACCCTTAGATTTGAGAGAGGTGATGTTAATTTTCTTAGAAAATTATATACTGGACTAGAAACACATCTAAATTGTCTTTTAGAATAATTTGTTCTGGATCCATTTTCTTACGCCAAATAAAGATTTCTTCCACTACTACTCTCTGATAGAGGAAAAACAAAGGGGGAAAATCAACACAGTAATTAAAGGGGGTAAAACAATGCCGTATTTAATTACTGTCATTACTTTCTTTAACATCCACCTGTAATGGTAAATCCTCATATCTTTTTAATGGTAATTTAATATATGATTATCTCTGGGACTTTCTCACTGCTGAGAACTAAACACTGATGTTCACTAGGATAGCATCAGCCTTGGCTGTCACTCAGGCTTCTTCAGTGTCTTCTTACTCCAAGGTTAACACCTTAGTCATCACCTCTTTTGAAACTGAAACAGGCTGCAGAACATGACCACATGTATGATATTCCAACCTGAAATTCACCGGTTGTTCAGCCTGAGAAGGTGATGCAGCACACCGGTTTTGCCAGCATTGTTGGAGAGACCCCTCTCACAAGACTACAAGATTTTGCTCAAAAGAGAGAGGAAAAAAAAAAAAAAAGAAAGAACACATGGGAGAGATTCAGGTCTCTTTGTAACACCTCACTTCAGATGCTGATGAAGTTCTCAGAGTAAGTCAGGAAGATCTGTAATCCTAAATTCACAAAACATCCCTAGTCTATTGATGGGATACACAGCACTGTTCAGAGCTTGTGTGGACAGTGTTCCACCACAAACAGTAACTTCTCCGTCCCAAGTTTGTGCAGACTTCTCTGGAAGCCGCTGTAACATCAGCCCCTGTACCACAGGAATCTCTACTGACACAGGAGAGGTATGGCTTGGGTGCTTGATGTTATTCCATGCATTTCCCATGAGAGTAAATCAAAGGTGAAAATCCCCACCCCCATTAAAAAAACCTGAAGATAGCAATTCAGAGAAATGACTATGTAAGAACAAGTTTATAACAGAAATTACTTCTTTGGTCATGCGGATGTCACGATTCCAAGTAATCTTGACTAGATTCATAAAGTAAAAAAAGAAAAATAAAGAAAGAAATACTCAAGGACTTTTTCATCATTCTTCCCCTCTCCTTTTCTTTACAGTGCTTGAAATCTTATTTTCCTGATGAACCTCAGAATTTTAGAATTTCTCATTACCAATACCCTCATTCCCTGTAAACCACCACCACTATGCTAACCAAACACTCTGTGGGTTTTGTAAGAGTGCATTGCGCTCTACTCAGTAACTAATATAGAAGAGAAAAGGTCCCCCTTGGAGGATTAGAAATTAAGCACTGTAATTAGTACAACAATTCAACACTTTGCATGCTTTTTAACAAGAAAATGCAGAGCACACTGTTTCTTACCTCACTCAGCAGTCCTCCACCACAGCCCACGTCAAGAATCTTGATTCCAGAAAGTGGATTTCCTGGATGATAATTACTACTCATGCTCAACAGAGTATCTCTGAAAGAAAAGGGATGTGATTAAGGTCAAACTCACAAGGTGCTTTAGTAGATGCAATATGTAGTTATCTTAAGTAATGGTAATTGGTTTTCTTTTACAATATTTTCTGAGGTTCTGCAGAAATAGTACATATAAAAAAAAAGTCTTCATACCTAATAAATGGCACTCTAATATCATTCATAGAATGAAGGGCTGCATATTCTCCTTCTTCATCCCACCACTTATGTGCAAGGAGCTGGAATTTTTTCATTTCCTTTGAATCCACTGATGAGTGCGAAGTGCTGAAAGGTCTCTTCTGAGTGAACCTAAATAATGAAAGCTGAATGCCATTAAACCAATACTAATACTTCATGTCAGCTGAAATATGGGAAAACAAATAATATATCAGAAAATGCAAAAAGGCAAAACTCTTGTTTCTTTAGAGACTGGAGTTACACTTGTTTAGTAGCATACAGATATTATACATTGGATGGGTAACTTATCTTCCCAAATAGATGGCTGCATGCCTGTAATTTTTAAGCTGGAAATTTGTAAAACAAGAATAGGCCACATCAAACATTCAAATGTGTGAGATACAAAACCAGCCCCACATGATGCTGTTGCAAAGTCAAATTAAATTGTTACAGAAAACGGTAGTCCTTATCACACAGGATTGTATTTTAGATACAATACTTACATGTTGCTTTTCATTTCAGTCAGAGAAGCAGGCAAGGTACTACTGGATTTCAGTTGTATTTTCCTGTTGTAGTCCTGAAGGATACCTCTCAGACCTGTCTGAAAAGACAGATCAGCATGGTCATCTGCATAAATAAAAGACAACCGAATGGAAAACATTAGCTTTACAAGAACTCAAAGGCAAAACACATAGTTGTAAGAGTGCTTCTCTAGCAGAATACTAACCATGCAAATCTTTGCACATTTGCTCACTATTGTACTCAGGGAGCTGGAGATTGAATAAAATAATATTTGGTAGTTCACCACCTCCATACTCCCCAAATTATGTACAATGCCATGTTTCGGAGACTGAATGGAAAGGAACTTTTTATGCAACTGAAATGTTTCAGTCAGTGTTACTTTCCCCAGAATGTTTACTTTGACAGTAAGCTGTTGCACACATTATGCACTTAGCAACACCGGGTTCATTATGTGTTGTAATGAGAAATACACAGCTGCACACTCATTTTGCATTGTACGAACTGGTAGGGAAAACTAAGCAAAAGACCCTCACGGACGATGCACAGACAGGCCAGGGACACTATCCTGCAATTTTTCTCCACTCCTGCTTAGCCGACGCAGGGCTCTCGCTAGCACAGCGGACACTCGCTCACATCCAGCTGCTGCCTGGTTACCAACAGCCCCCGAATCCCAGCCATGCCTCACTGTACCCAGAGTAAACCACCCCCTGAAGATGATTTTAGGCCGTAGTGAGCGATGGAGCGATCTAGACACCTCTGGACGGCAAAGGAGGCGGCAGAGGAGCACCACCTTCCCGACGGGCCGGCGCTGAGTAGGCCGGGGGTGCCGTGGGCCGCGGCCAGGAGCTGCCAGACTCACGCCTGGGGCCGCCGCCGGCCGAAGGTCTGCCGGGCCCGGCTGTGAGGGAGGCGGCGAAGCGAAGCCCCGTTACGCCGCCCCTGCCGCCGGCCGCCCCAGGGCCCTCCCGCCCGCTCTCCCGCGCCCGCCCAGCGCCCGCTCACCGCNCCCCGGTCCGCGGCCGGCGGTGCCGGCTGCCTCGCGGGGCGGGCGGCGGGAGGGTTCCACCCGGCGCTGAGGCCGGTGCGAACGTCAGTCCCTACCGTGGCACTTGTCGTCAGGGCTTTAGCTGAAACAACTCGGCTTGAATGTGTGCCCCCTTACTCCCGATCCTTCCGTGTTTTGGAACACGAAAAGACCTGCAAGCAGAGGCTCGTTCAGATGACACAGCGAAGAACCCACAGCTTTCAGTCTGTTTCATTACCGAGAAACACACCGGGCTTGCAGAGCACGGCACAAAATACAAGAGTCCTCGCTTCAGGGGAGGCTCAGGAGGGAGGCGATCCCAGCCGCAGAACCCCTGGGCTCCAACATGGCTGGGCCTGAGGCAGGCTCCCGAGCGCTTCCTCATGGGCACCATCCAAGCTGGCTTCCTGCTGCCTTTTTCAGAGGCTGCCGTGACACGGTTTGCGGATGAAGTCCAGGCTGTGGCCGAGGAATGAGAAGGCTGCCTTCCCTGCTCCCTCGCAGGCACTGCTGCCCGGGGCCCCGAACTGAGGTTCAAGTGAGCGGCCTTGGCAGTGCAGGGCTGACACACACGGGGAGCCTCTCCCCCAGTGTGAGCTCCAGCATTTTCAGATTTCAAATCCCCATGGTGAGCTAGTTTAACATGCTTAAAATGGAAAAGAATTAAGCCAGTTTTTAAAAATATTCGTTTTCTGAAACTTTATTGAGCTGTAGGTCCAACAAGAAAGCCCAGTGAACACCAAAGCTGGCTGGAAGGCAGCAGTGCAGAGCAAGGCAAAGGTAAGCCGCGAAAGTAGAGTTGGCCACGCTCCCGTGCTTGCCAGGCAGATGATCACAGGCCAGGTTCCCTGCCTGGCTATGCGGACGCAGGCAGGAGGCACTGCCTGCACAAAGCCAAGGGCAGGAGCATCCTCCAGGCTGCAGGAAGTTTGGAGTAGTATAATCAATCCTGGCTTGACTTCCCTCTAGTCCCAGCCTGCTTTATTAACTGACCTTGCTTGGTACTACAACCCTGACTGCTTGAAATCTGCTTGTTTACAGGCTTCCTGTAAATACCGTATAATTCATGTAGTAGTTATTTGGATTTGTTTTCTTTTTAAAGCTAAGTAAAGTAAGGACTCCTGAAAGGGCTCAAAAAAACTTGTCTTGACAGCAATTTACATATATGGCAAACCTGCTTAGTATGTATGTGCCTCACTTCTTTACTCACCTGCTTTCTATCCAAAAAAGCTCATGGTGCACTAGAGTTGAGTCATTAATAACACCTCAGAGCTACCAATAAAAACAGAGCTCCAAGAAATCCTTTATGCTAGGATAGCCACCTTTAGAGACAAACTAAGCCTTCCTTCAAAGCAGGCATAACCACGTATCATTCAATGTATTACTTGTCATTCATTTAGCAAAGCAAACGCAAAATCTGAGCAAGAGAGCCAAACTTTACGTTGGCATCACTTTTATATTTGTGATTTTAAAATCAGTTACAAGCCAGTAAATACATGCACACTGGCAAGTATTCTACTTAACAGGATAAGCTCATTTGAAACTAGAAGTAGATATTCCATGAAACAGAGTCTCAAAGACAGAACAATTTTTGGTATTGTGCCGTATTTCAAAACACGTGTAGTTGCTCAAGCTTCAAAGTCAGAATATTTTACCCAACTACTCTTTTTTGGCCTATCCCTGGCCACAGCTAATTCTTGCTCTTACATGGTGTAGTGGGCACCTTCGGGCGCATATTGACATTGGCTTGGTTGCATTCATCTTCAGAACAATTTGCATGGAAATCATTGTTTATTTGATTGCACACCATCCCTTATTTATTAAAAAAGTCTTCAAGGGAAATGCCTCCAAATGTCATGCTGCTGCATGACATTCAAAATCCTATGTATTGCTTTCCTGTAGTGCACTGAAATGCTTTTGCAGCATTCATTTTAAAATATACATTTTGTATGTCTTTGCACATTTTAGGATCACTTCAGATGTGTGGAATTAAAAGAGTGGTTGTTATTTTAGCCTTTTCCGGTGAAAGACATTCCTAAGGGAGTTTCCAAAGCCCAAAGAAGTCTAATGTATGTAATGCTGACAAGAGTACCAACGTGTATTTAATTGCTGTGATGAGTAGGCCGTCATAGTAAGATTTCTGAAACAGTTAAATACAGAGATCGTATGCTCTTTTTATTGGCATACAGTCACTACCCATATAAGTGCATTTGTGTCAAAAAAATAATTTTCATATTTACAGGAAGTGACAGAATTCCAGTTGTTGGCAGAGTATATAAAGCTTTTCCATACACAATCTTCTTTATTATTAGACAGAGAATATAAAATCTGAACTGAAAATCAAATTCAATGCATCCTGGAAACTGTATTCCTCAACAACTTTTCTTAAGCTTATTTCTAGTTTTTTTCTGTCTCACACAAGACATCCTTCTAGGACTTCTGAACTGTTATGCTACCTACTTTTCAAAAATTCTTCACTCTTACTCAGAGCCAAGAGTGTAGTGAGATTGGATCAATGCATCATTATTTATATCCCTACCAATGCAAGTAAAAGTTGTGTGTTATCAATTATGCTTTATTTTGCTAATAAATACAACTGCTTAGTCTATGTGAAAGGATATAATTGATGGGGGTGTTATAATTCATAACTGATTATTTATCTGTAACTGTTTTGATAAACATGCATGTATTCACTAGCCCCTAGCTTGCTTATTAAACACATAGTTAAAACGTGTTTCTTTGCACAGAAGCAGTTGATTTCTGCATCTTATTTATGAAAAAATTACAGTGGAAAAAAGCAGCAGAGTTGAGTTCTGAGTTAGTTAAATGGATTAATCTGTTCATGAAGACATGCTTTGCAATTTGCCTGTACTAGTATAACTTTTTCTTAGAAGATACAGCCGATTAAAGAGAACTTACTTTGATGTTAAGCCTTTTATCTTTTTCACAACTGGTGTCACACCAGACCTTTTAGGCGTAGATCTCTCCCTGAATTCACATTCTTCTGTAACAGTCACTGGCCTAGAGTCGGGTATTGTTGGTTTGTTTTTTTTAACTTTTATTATTTCACACTCTTGTTTCTAACAGCAATAGTCAATTTCCTTAAGTAGGTAATCAGTGACCTCTCATTTTATGGTAATATTAAAATCAAAAATTTAGTGACATTGCTAACATATCAATGTATTAGCTTTGCAGGAGTCACTGTAACACTAAGAACCAGCTTTAATATTCCCTATGCATTTAAGGCATGTGCCAAAATGTAAAGTTTACCTATTGTCAGTTTTCCAATGTGTACTGAGTGACATTTATAAACATATTTCATAAAAACATCTAAAATTCTGAGATGTGTGTAATATCTCTGAACATCCAAAGATCCCTCTGAAAACTGGGTGAGGAATATAGTTCCAGATCTTAACACTGCCACATGAGATCAGTTAATCGCACATATTCCTAATGGGGTTCAGTCTGTTTAAGTATAGCTTGTATTACAGTGACCCATATTTTACACACACAGCATATAGTACCAGCTAGACCAAAAGAAAAAAAAAAGAAAAAAAAATCTATTACACATATCTGAAGAAAAATGTCTTTTCTCTGTTCTTCCACAACCCCAATAATCTCCTCATGTCCATGGATTACAAGTGTATCATGTTAGATCTTTTTCAAGTACTTTAAAAATTTGTTATACCAAAAAAGCTGCCTTTTTCTTTTTTATTTTAAGTACTTTCTACCATTTAACACAAAATTCAGGTGCAAGAATTTTAAACAAAAAATGAACTAAAGAGCTTTATTGACATCACAGTACATTCAATAGTAATTTTAAGAACATTACAGCTGAAAGAGAATGGCCTGGTTTATAGTCTTAATAAGCACTACCGTTCTTGAAAAAATGTAATACAAAGAAATCCTATTAGGTATTTAATTCTGAGCAGCATTTGGAAAAAATACACCTATTTACAGATAAAAAAAGGATTCTGGTTTCACCTACATAGCCACAATGTGCCTCTATAATGAGACAAGCCTTTTATAACTCATGGAATTTTTAAACATCATAGCACTGGTGCCATAAATTCCTCAGCGTTTACGACGAAGAGGAGATGTTGATCTGAAAAATAAAGGAAAAGGGAGAGAAAGTTAATTGGAAAAAATAAAAAAACCCCAAACCCACACACACTTTAGGCTTAGTAATTAATAGTTTTAAAAGATTTTCCAAAGTTACTTTTGCCTAAGACAAGAAGTTTAATAAATACCATACTTTATTAAAAAAGTTCATATGCCGTACACATGAAGACGAATATAAAAAAACTTTTTAAAAGTCAGACAAAATACTTAAAAAGTATACTACCTTGATCGTGACTTAGACTTGTGTTTGCGGCTTGCCTTCTTACCAGACCTTTGAGATTTCTCCATGGAGCATGACCGAATATGCTTCGATTTCTTAGCCTTCTTTTCTTTACTGCTTCCTGGTGATTCAGAACTACTCCTTGCACTAGATTCAGAGCCTGATCGTTTTTTGCTATCTTTGGTAGTAATTTTTTTGCTTTCTTGTCTGGAATCCTGTCTTATTATTTTCACACATATTGAATCACTGCGAGAGAAAGTTCTTTCGCTGTCTCTTTTTCTCTTTAATCTACTGTCGTCATGATTGCCAGCCTTACTTTCTTTTTCCTCTTTTTTGGGCTTATCTTTTCTCTTTTCCTGATCTCTCTCCCTTTCTCTGTTCTTTTTTTTGTCTTTGTCTACACCTCCACCCTGCTCCTTCTTCCTTTCTTGATCTTTACCCTCACTTTTATGTTTGTGCCTGTTTCCAGTAGGGCTTCTACGCTGGTCTTCGGCTTTACGTCTGTCCCTGCTCCTGCTGCGGCTTGCACGGTTGGCTCGCCGGTCTCTTGAGCGGCTGCCGCTTCTACGTCTATCCCAACTTCTCTCTCTCGAAGGACTCCGATTTCTTCGCCTCTCCCCTCTTTCAGCACTGTGATTTCTACTAGATCTTCTCCTTTCCCTTATCTTCTCCCTGCTCCTACTCCTCTCTCTCCTGTTTCTGTGGGAGTAACTCCTGCTTCTACTGCGCCTAACTTTATGTGATGGTGTCCTACTGCGACTGTGTCTCTTCTTCCTTTTGGGAGAGGAAGAACGTGAAGAGCTGTGACTGCTACCTGAGCTAGTGCTATAGGATGAACTGGATACTGTGCTGCTACTACTGCTGCTCCTGCTATTGCTGCTGCTGCTACCACTGCTAGAGCTTCTTGACCCACTCCTTCCTGTCCTCTCTTTGCCCTCTTTCTTGAGTTCTATGTCAGGTGCGATTGCATTTGGAGACCTTTTCTTTTCATGAACCATATCTGCTTCAATTTCTTTTGCCTCCTGTGATGCTAAGTTACTGTTTTGTTCTTTGTTGATAAATTCATTCATCTCTTTTGAAACTTTTTCATTTTGTAGCTTTTCTTCTGAAAAAGGAAGTACACAGAAAAAAAAAAAACAATTAATTTGGAGCCGTATGTCAGTAATTTCCACACTGTTACATTGATGAAACCAAGTTTCCAAGCACCTCTCATAATACTTAAAATAAAAACACTGCCACCATACCAACTACTTACCAAGCCACTCTTTTTTTTTCTTGTAATTCTAGAAAAGTTGTCCTCTTGGTTTAGAAAACGTGTAGAGCCCAGTCATTTTTAGAAGTCCTTGATGTTATTTCATGCTTCAGTGGTTTAAGATTAAGTTATCAAACAAATATCCTTGAATGCCAGAACTCCTGAACTGATCTACACACAAGACCTTTTCCTTTTGCAATCTTTCTGCACACCTGGTTCTTCCCTTCTCCTTCATACAACACTCAGCAGTACTGGTGTTTCCTGCCTTTCTTCAAGCCCCATTCATCTGGCTTTGAGGATTATCATCTGGTCTGGAGAAGTATTTCTCACATGGTGAGATCCTCAGAGCATTTCCCAGAGGTTTCCAAAATGAAAATTATTTCTATTCAACCTATGATCCTTTGCATCACTGCCAACTTTATCTCCCCATTTTAAATTGAATCCAGAAAAAATAACTGACATACAACATTTTTGGCCTAAAAATGGCCTTTTAATGTGGGCCATAATTTCCTGAGTTAATTTAGGGAATAAAACTGCATCCAGAAACCCAGAGTGGTCCAAATGGCTGCTGATAGTCAAATTTAACCCAGAAAACAATTCCAGCTGGTCCCTGACTTATTAGGCAATACAGGCAGAAGCCAGTGTATGTTAGAAGATGCTGTATTGTCTATTAGAAATCTGCTTTCCAAAACACTGGTAAAAATGAGACTCTGCATTAGCATTCTTCAGTATTTTGCATGTACAGAATCAGCTGCTTTACACTCTAGATTTGTATTTTGCAAATAACCCCATGGAGATGTCTCCACACTGACATTTGGCTTCCTGCACTAGGAAGACAGAGGTCACAGGCCACCACTTAGTCACTCTCCATATGGCTATCCTTTTATGCATATATCTTAAAACACTCAGAGATAGGAATATTAAGAAAACCAAAAGTTTAGCTAGTCCAGCCTTTTATTAAGGGCTCCTTATGTCTTATTTTCAGGCTTTTAAATAAAAAGTTAAAGGAGGAAACCATCAATTTTAAGTTCTATTGTTAACAGCACTTTCTCCTCCAGCCTATGAACTTGGTTCATGACTTCTTAACATTACATCCATCTCTAGACAGCTCTTCAGCACTGGGAGCTAACTGTGCCACCCTTCTGACCTACATTATTTGTAAAAAAGGACAAAGCTTACCTTGTAGAGAAAAGTAGAAGTAAATCACAGGGTTTTGCAGTTTTTTAATATTTTAATTAAAAATACATTATTTATAAATTTAGTTTGGTATTTTTGGCTTAAAATGTGTTTCTTTGCCATCAATTTACATACATTAAGTAGTAAACTCCATATACAGTGGCACAGTAAGAAGACATTGTAAGATTTACCTTCCAGCTGTTTTTCTAGTAGTAGTTGCTGTTCTCTCTCTTTTCTCCAAAACGCTTCCTGTTTTTGCCTTATTCTGTGTCGTAATTCCTCATCATCAGTATCAGATGATTCAGAGCCTCTGTCACTCCTCTCATCTTCACTGTCTCCTGATCCATAACCACCCAGTCCACCTGCGTGCATAAAGTCCAGTCTATCACGAGGAAAGATTAAGCTTTGTTCTTAATACTTCTGTGAGGCAAAGAGGAGAGTAACATTGCCCTTCCTTCACTTCCTCGTCTCTGAAGAAGTCACTTTATTCTGGTAAGTGCCAGTGATGTTTGCCAGTGTGTTCAAGGCCCCCGTATCTGCATTGATGCTCACTGTCTGGTTCTACTCCTTCTGGAACAGCTTGTCTATTTTCAGCAAGCAACCACTGTGACCATGGTACTTTTTTCCATTGTATGGAAAGGCAAAAAAGCTCCCTGTGGAGACTGTAACAGTGCCTGCCTCTGTATCAGCAACCGGACAGAAAATGCCTGGGATCTTTCCCAGAAGACATCTCTGAAATGACTTCAGCTGCCTCCGTAGTCCAAGGCTACAGAAATTCTGAATGCCATATCAATTTTTCCATATGATTTAGGAAACACTGCACTTTGACAGGTATGGAGATGGAATAGAAACAGACTTTCTTCTCCCCCAGAGATATTAGTAACTACTGAAAAGGATAAAGTCAATTTAAACATGTGAAATGGATTTCTTTCAGTCTGAGGTCCTTAGGATCTTTACTGAGTTAGTTTTGAAACATGAATACTTGTGATGATAACATTCAATCTAATTCATCAATGTTCCATGTAATGAACATATAACTGATCACTGACACTGCTGTAGTACATTTTAGATGATAAAAGTCAAGTTGGGAGAAATCTCTTGCAGTTGTGTCTCAAGCTGGAATTTCAATCTCTCTTTCCTGTGTTGTTTCTGGTAGTATATGATATGGGAGCCTTTGTGTTTATGTAGCTTTTCAAGAAAATAATTGCAAAGATTACAATGTTTTTATTTATAGACTTTCACATTACTCTTCTATCAACTTTCCCCTCTGGTTTGCATGGATCAAAATAGAAGAAAAGTATGAAATAGTATTCCTTTCTTTGAAGACTGCAGTGTGCTTCTGAAACTATCATACTTTGAAAAGTAAATTTATCAAAAATTTTTATGTATTTTCAAAATTAGGGCAAGATTCTCATACACAAAATCACACTGCCTAATCCTTTACTCCAGCAACTATCCCACTATTTATCAGTAGGATCACCTGTGAAACAAACAAAGGTGCTGATAAAAGTTACCAGAAAGTGACCCATACTCCCAGGCAATTAAAATCTAGTTTCAAAATGCAATTTCTAGAAACGCAAGGCAAAAGTGTAACTCCCCCTTTAAGCCCTCTCAAAAATAAGGAACATACTTACCGAGTCCAGTGAGGGAAGCCAGTGCACTGGACTGTGCCAGCTGTTTTGCAGGAGCTTTGTATCACATCAACAACAGGAACAACATGTTAACACAAATAGCCACGATTTCATAGTCATGAGTCTATGGTATTGTTAAATCTACTACTATTGCTGTTCTTTGGAGGGAGAGAAGAAACATTAAAAACGTATCATCCATTTAAAACCACTTCTAGATTTTCTGACCATGAAGATTTAGAATTTAACTGCAAATTAACAGTGAACAGAAAAAAACCAAATATATACTCGAAAATCACTTTCCAAGTTACAGCATCTGCGCAACTTTCAGTAGTTACATACTTAGATTAATTCTGTTACGTTAAAATAATCTGTTCTGTAAGTACAATACATGTTAATAGTGAAAGCAAATTAATTACTAATTGAGGACTCAAAGTTCATCTCTTTTCACTTCTGAACAGCTTTGAGATAAAGATGATAGTAGTAAGGAACAGCTACAACTCAAGAGCCATTGACACACAGGTACCATTTTAACTGAAATGAATTGTATGAAAAAAATGGAATAACTCAAGTAACTCACAATACACTGCACAGGACGACAGTACATGATTACTGGATTTGAACTCTACCAAGTTGGATGCATTATACTGGAATTGTTCTTGAGGGAGAACTATGGAGGTTAAATGTTCTAAAGACATGCAAATACAGAATTTTCGCAGAAGAAATTAAAAAGAAAAAAATAATCCCCCAAACCCGGCATACCTTTAGTTGCTTTACGGTGAACATCTTTGGCCACATAATAGATTTCTTCATTTGTAACATCTAAGAGAATCTCTGTCAGCAGCATTTTTGTCAGCATCATCTGAAGAAAATTGCATATACAATTAAAGGCCAAAACATCTTGAATTAATGCTCCATTCAAATTATATCCATACAGCTTCACTTTTTTTGATGACTATCAAAGTGGTCTCCTGCATATTTTATTTAATGACTTCTTTCAAGAGTCATGACTAGAAAACCAAAGATTGAAGCTGTTTAAATGTGACCTGATTCCACAACGTTAAAGTTTGTATTTTGACTGTGAATTGTATCTGCCTGTATTGAACACAGCTCTCCAGGGCACCGACCCTAATGTCTAAGATGATATCACAAATTAATATGTAAATCAGAAATGTACTTAGACTGATTCCAATTATTCTTAAAAAAAAAAAAAATACATTTCTGACTCTAAAGATCATCATCAGAGGTTACTTATATGGCATTTTATTAGTACATATTTTCTACAAAAATTGAAATTATGGTGCCTAGTTCTCCAAGCTGTTTATGTCTGGCCACATGCTCTACAGAAGTATATTCATCAAACTTAGTAGAAGTCAGGGCTTTAATTAACAAGGATTCAGTCGTACAACTTGCAACTGTGATTTCACAGTATGAAGGCTGTGCAGACACAGTGAAACTGTTGCTGATCTAGGATTTAAGTTTGTAGCACTTCCTTGCAAGAATACCTTTCTTGAATTCCCTTTCAACAGGAACTGAAGTTAAGTATATATTTAAGATGGGGGCATTTAAATGAAGCAAAACCACAGAATTAATAAAGATCAATGCAGAGATTACAGTCATTACATTCTTTCACTATGGTGCTATATATGACTCATATAACCAATATCCTTGTTTCCATGAGAAAGACAGCATTATGAAGAGTGATGCAAATATAACCCTGCTTTAGTGTACAATGCATACTGTACCTTTGTTGACAGTCTCAGGCATAGGAAAAGTGATTTACTTTGATATGCCCGAAAAACACGAGCAATTAAATAGAAATACTTAGTGAGAACACCATTATTAATACCATTTGATATTCCTTTTCTTCTTCTGTCATTTCTGGTTCACTTTGCTCCTCTTGAGGAGCTGGGGATGGACTCCTGCTGATTTTCCCAACACTTACAGCCTCTGTGTTTTCAGCATCTTCATCTTCCTCATCACTGTCCTACAAGAACAGCATCATGCATTTCAGGAGAAACTTAAATATCAAGCTCCTTAGTTTCTATTTGTAATAGTCAATTTCATTTAATTTGTACTGAAATCTGTATTACAGTTATCATAAAACCATTTACTTTCTCCCTTCCTAAAAAAATATGCAGGTATCTCTACCCACACAAGCTAAGAAAATACTTAGTTGTCAGTTCCCTGCCAAATATGTACTTTGAACTACAAACAAGATAACTGCTGAAGTGAAGGCAATGCAAGGTTCCCTAAATTGGCTCAGTTTAGCAAATACAGGTATCTGAATTTTCAGCTGCTGATTTAGAATTCTTCCAAAGGATCTGTATGTTCCAAAAGGAAGAAAAAAGAAGGGAAAAAAAAGTCCAATTTCATCCTTGTTTCTTTGCTACTACATATCAAATTATATACTTCTACCTCTTAGCCATTAAAAACTTCAAAACATCAAGTAATTATCAACAGAGTAGCAGCTTAACCTTACTTTAAGCAACAAAATCTATGAGGTAACCATGAACACACAATCTCTCCTTTGAAGAGACCAAAAAGGTGATACCTTTCAGAAAATACAAACCTGAGTGAAAACAAACCCTTCTACTTACAAATTTACTTTTCTGAGGTAACCGTGGGCCATCCCCTTCTTCAGCCTCCTCACTTTCCTTTTTTTCTTTTTTAGACATCTGTGAACGTTGCTGCTCCATTCGCTCTTTTTCCAATTTTTTCTGCTTTTCTCTTTCCATCTTTTCCAGGCCTTCCCGAATCCAGGCAGGCAGAGTTCTACGCTTCACAGCATCTACATAAGCAAGGTTTACAGTTTTGCAAGATGAAAAAACCTTCCCCCCAAAAAAGGAACAAAAATATCCCCCAAACAAAGAAGCAAACCCCCCCACCCCCATCAAAACAAGTCCCACATCTGATTGTGAGGAAAAAACCATTTATAATGGCTTCTTTTTTCCCTGCTCTTTTACTTTCTATTAAAAAAACAAAGGTCTTCAAATTTGCAATTCTTTATAAAACACAGCTTTTACATTTTTTCAGTAAGGAGTGGTTAACATGTACCAATCTGTGGAGGCTCCTGCTTCACAGGCATCGCAATAGGTGAACGCTGTCGATCTCTGAACGAGGGTCTTTCCCTTCGATTTTGAGTAGGTGCAGGAGGTGCTGGAGGACCTGGTGGCCCTGGTGGTCCTGGCTGCCAATAAGGTGGGTGAAATCCACCTTGAGGTGGACCAAAAGCAGCCCCATGCTGAAAGAGTAATGCAGTTTATTTTTCTTCACATGGTAACACTAAATGCAGCCTGTGAGCAAGTTGGTCTACAAAAATCCATGCAAGTAGGAATCCACGATTTCTATGCTACTGAAATCTCTCAATCTCTTTTACCATGGTCCCCAAGAAACAAGTTTCCTTTAAATATTTAATAACTAAACTTAGATTTAAGCAGAGATACTTAATAAAACTGAAAGGACTTCAACCAATCTCCTTTCATATTGTGCTTAACACTAAGCCCTATAATCATCAGTTCTGTGATGCCATGCCAGCTTAGCATCAGAGCATGCAGTTAAATAGTGTACAAAACTAAGATTTAAAAGTCTTCCTATGTTAGCAGTCTTTTAACTATAGCATGAGAACAAAAATTTAAAGTTCAGCCTTTTATTACATAAGAATTTTGCACTGTGCACTTTCCACTAATCTTCACAGATCTTATTAATATGGCTGATTAAAATATTAAATGCATAAATATGCAATTTTAGTACAGATCCTGGGTTCTGGGTAAGCTGTATGCAATCCAAAAGTCCTAAGTCTTGAGGCATACATGAGGAGCTTTTTGTTTTAAATTTACTGCCCAGAAATGCCTAATGAAACTATTTAAGAAGAGAGTGTTTAGGGAAAATAGTATAGCATCAAATTACTCTACTGAGTATTTAACTCACTAGTACTGAAGCACTCTCCGCTAAAATTTCAGGTTAAGCATCTCTTTCATTCACAGTAAAACAAGTTTTCTGTAGTATCTAGAGAAGCTAATTTTAAGAGTTTGTCCCGTGACAATAAAAGAAAATTATAATTAACTCGTATATTGGAAAATTATTGGTTGCCTATTTAACAATACTGTTAAACAAGAGAATTGTAACTGGAAAAATAACCTAGAAGATAAAAAATACCCTAGAATATAAAAAAAGCCCATTTCTGCCCATCTTCCCTTGTATTTGCTTGAGAACAGGAGGTAGGTTTTTAAAGAGCTAGTTTGTCATTTCTATCAGGAGTTTTGAAAGAAAAATACTGAAATAGAGGGAAGATACAAAACTTTGTGTTTCAAGATCTGTGCAATACACCCTGCTATTATTATAAAACCAGCTACATGTTTATTATACTTTACAACTTATATGCCAGAATGAAGAAGAAAGTGGATATGGATTTATTTTTTTTTAGAAATACCATTGTTTATTCAAAGAATCACAGTAGATAGATATGGAAAAGATCACTGGATCATCCAGTCTATCTGTCTGCAAATACAGGACTGTTTCCTGTGGTACATTATCTAGCGTATTTAAGCATATCTTTCTGAACTTTATTTTTTTTCCTTCTCCTCTTTTTTTTTAAACACAAAGCTACATAATGTTAATTTATATACTGGAACACAGTGATTCATTTTAATACTGCAGACAACAGGCACTTCTCATTACTCATTAAAAAAATAAAACCCTTTGGCCTCTGAACAGAACTGAGAACTCTAAAGTCTCTTCTGTAAAGTGTTTGGTAAAAATGTATCTTAGCAGATAACAGATTCTGTAGATGTTTGTAGAACTGAAGAATGAAAGTCGCCGCTAGATGATATTAGAGGAACACATCCATGGAAGGGACTCTGCGCGTCTACAATATTAAAGCAACAAATATGTTTCACCTGATAGTCAAACTGGTTCACTGGCCCCATTGCAAAGTTATCGGGAGGTCCCCCAAAGTTGTGATTGTTCTGGTTAAACATATGCCTGTTGTCAGGAGTAAATTCCCCACTGTCCTGACTGTTGCTGTCTTCAGACGGAGGAACAATTTCCATTTGACCTGGGGTTGAAGTCATCCACTGCTGATCTGGAGGTGGGTGAGGGGGTTGGTGAGGCATTCCCCATTCTGTTGAGGATTTAGAATACAATTCAATACCAAGTTAGTATAATTTATGTGAGTCACCAATCACTCAGTGTTCTTGTATTTATTAAAAGGTTCCTCAAAGCATCACAGATGATAAAGTAATAAAGAATCATCAATCTACAGATTCTATTATACTGTCTCAATAATTTCTTTAACTAAATGAAGGAAATAAAATTCGCTATAGCTGAACTAAAACATGCAGTATGGGGACAGAATTAAGACAGGCACAAACATCCTGTAAACTTGTTTTAATAAATTTCTAGTGATAGTGAGTTCACCACAGGACTTGTTTAAATTGTTTAAACTGTTAAAAAACTGCTCCTACTTCTGTAATTCAAATTTGAAGGCAAGGAGCTATTTTACTATTTTGCATAATAGATTTGAAATACCTATTATGAAAAGAAAATGGTTTCATAAGCAGCACAGTCACTGAAACCTGTGGTCCAATGCCTTGTGTCTTGATAATGGATGATTTCTTGGACTGCCCAATATCTAGCAGAGGTCCTAGAATAAGCCCTCAAACATACATTACAATTGGCTAACATAGTGAAAAGAGTCTAAGGAATAAATTAATAGCTCGTGTGGCCATAATTTTTTACTAATTCCTTAAAAAGACAAAATTTATGTGCATTATACAGATACTTATAGACCGTGACAAAACTGCCTTATAACTGTCACCAGTAACAGAATTAGTATCTAGCCTCTCAGATTAATTCCTACCTTCCATCCAGTTCTTTAGTACATTTTTCTAATTTTTACTGTCCTTCCCATCTGCATCATAATTGGATCCATTACTGTAGCAACTAAAAAGTGTTATCATAGTTTTTCTATTTCTGTGAAAATTTCTACATACTGTACAGAAAACCAGCTAGAATACACTCTGCCATATAGAAAAGTTAAAAATTCTTACATGTGCCTACAATAACTTGTAGCCCAGTGTAGGTAGGTGAAATTTGATGGCTACCTCCCTTTTATTATGCACATATAAGGACTGCCAATAACATATTAAGCCTACTTATATTATATGTTGCATTTCAATGGATTTGGATAGGGGCAGTGAACACTGTGAGTATTATTCTTTAATCATGAACAGAATCAAACATGAAGTGCAGTTTTCCCCAAAACAACTGAAGACATGCACCTAGGCTTATTAACTATCATGTTCATACACTTAAAATTGCTTTATAGTGTCATAACTCAGAAAAACAACTTCAGAAAAACTCATAGCAGAAAATAACGAATTTCTATCCCATTCTCATTACCAGTAGTATCTTGTGAAGCTTTAAAAAGAAAATTAATTTTTGGAAAAAACAAGTTTGGAGGATGTTAAAAAGAACTGAAAATAATCAATACTAACAGAAGCATTCAACCAACTTTAACTTGCAATAATTGAAGAATGCTGACAATCAGATACCTGAGTTAAAAAGGGTAAATCCTGAGTATATGA
This sequence comes from Vireo altiloquus, assembly GCA_013396875.1. Lineage (NCBI taxonomy): Eukaryota > Metazoa > Chordata > Aves > Passeriformes > Vireonidae > Vireo > Vireo altiloquus. The sequence continues at coordinate 1,299,968 of VZRF01011151.1, read as the reverse complement.
AATGTAATAAAAACATATTTTTCGCATGGAATTTTGCCAATCTCCCTTTTTAAAGATTTTAAGACACCTAAAACCAGCATCTATCAGTTATATTGCAAACTCATTCTACATGTCAAGATCATGTCAGAAGGAGGTATTACACACAGGGCAACAGTAGCTCTCTAACAAGCAGCTGTGATTAATAAGTCAACTGGTAGTTTTGCATTTTGAAGCCTGAGAGACAGGGCATGTTCACACCAAAAAATGTCTGACAAGAATAAAATGAAGAAACACGAAAAAAAGGAATGAACAGGAAGGGAAACAAACCTGGCTGCCACATTCTGTTGAAATTGGGATCTCCCTGGAAATTATTATGGTTGTTTGGACCAGACTCTATTCCTGAAATATCCTGTCCATTTGGCATCATTCCTTGTTGTTCCACTACATTCTGTTGCCCTGAGGCTTCTCGTTGAGCAATCCATGCTTGAGCTAATGCAGCCCAGTCAATCTGGCCTAAAATAAACAGAGGAAGTTAAAAAGGTTAGAACTCACACGTCTGAAGTTTAACACTGTTTCTCAATTACATGTCTTATTGCTCAAGACAAATGGACAACATTTACCTTCAGCAAGTACTGTGAGCACCACTAAAACTTACAGTGTACAGTAAAAGAAACCAAGCAAATGTCAGTGTACAGACTTGCTGAAGTACAGTTTCTCTGCATATGTTCAAAATGTCATAAGGCAGATTATTTTACATTCACATTAGCACTGAAAGAGTGGTGGTAATGCACTTTTTTCATAAGTGAGCTAATTTTGACATCAAAAATTAATATCTATATCCTTAAATTATAACTTCATTAAGATTTGAGGGTAAGAAAGATACACCGTTAGAAAATTACTTTTCAATGTACACTCTTCTTATAACCCTTCCTATATATTATGTTACAGTCCTCTCTCCCTGAGAGGGGATCTCTGTCTGATCACTTTGTCGTAGTATTAAATACACACCTGCACTTTCATCCATTTCTCTATTTCTTTTGATATTTTGAATTGCTGCCACCTCATTCTCAATTTATTATGTTCTACTGTTTAAAGTGTTTGGTGGTTTTGGTGGGGAAAAAAAAATCCAAACAAGAGATCATGATTATCACTGCTGTAACCTAAATCAAGAATCATATTAGTCTTCTGTGAGGTTTTTTTTCTGTATATATATCTGCATTAGTACTTCTGCCAAACAGGTACTGAAAAAAAAAGCAGATTCTCTCAAACAAAGGATTCAGCCTGGCTAAAGAACTGACAGGGATACAGATCTGGTAAAATACGTCTAAATGTTGATCTATATGACTGGTAAAATGTTAGTAATTTGTCTAGTATAACTCAGGTTTCTTGCCTGTATTTGCATATTATATATTAACTGTGTGAAAACATTTGGAATCAATGTATGTTTTCTATGTTTTCTACTTTTTCTAATTCAGAAAAGCATCATAAATGCATTATCTTGAGAGCAGCTACAAAAGGCAACTATGAGTCATACTCTGTTACAAAGATTCAAAAATTCAAATGTCAACAGATTAAAAGAATTAATCCACAAAGCTTTCTATATACTTACTTGGATCTTGCTGGTGCTGAAATGACTGCATCCACTGCTGTTGGTTCAAAGGCCATTGCTGCCAAGGTTGTCCACCTTGATCCCACATCTTTTAAGTCTTTATATAGTCTATATTTCAACTAAAAATAATAGTTGTATGTTTAAATAGATACCCATGAAATATCACATAACTGAAACTTACATAACTGCAGATACAGTTAAGCCTTGCAAAGCAAGCTGAAGCAATGCTGGCTTAATATTTTAAGCTGGAGGAAATGGTTCATCCTTTAGTGTAATATCTGAAATATTACTGCAAGATTTCAGGAGTCTAGTATGCTTTCTCTGTATTTTCACAAAGAAATGAACTACAAAATGATGTTCAAGGAGAGGTAGGACAAGTTGGTAAGACAAGGTCTCATCCGACAATAAATGCAATTTAAAGCAAGTCAAAATATAAAAGGCATGATTGGTGTCTTTGTCTGCTTCTTAGGGAAAAGATGTGTATTTCTCTACACAAGTGTCATGCAAGGTTGTTAAGCAAGACAAAAGTCACCAAATGGTAAAACACGTTGTTAATGATTGCACAGGAGAACTGCACAGGTACATGACAGTGCCCACATGCATTTTATGCACCATACAGACTCATTTTAATTTCTAAATAATATATTCTTTCAAATCTGAGAAGGAAAAAGAAATGACCACACAATTACCACATTGTCCCTTAAAATCATGAGAAATAATTTTTGCTGTGCTGTATATATCCTCACTGAGCAGGCAGCAGCAGCCCTAGGTCCGGATGGCAGGCAGCAGAGCTCCATAGCCTGCCTGAAGCGAAGCTCCAGGGGTAACTCTACATGAATTTGCTGAGGCACGGTGGAACAGGCAGGTGTGCCCGTAATGGCACACCAGTTCCTTCCAATCATTTGTACCTCCAGCACACACCTAACCTGCTACACATGGAAGACCTGAGAGCATCCACCTGCATTGCTCTGAACAGTTTCTCTGAAGACAAAGACTAGGCACAGTTCTGGGAACACTTCACTCCAGAAGCTGTTCCCAAAAACCAGTATGGGTAGGAGGAATGTGGTGAGTGTGACCCCCTCTGTCCTACCCAATCTGTTAAGAACTTCTCAACAGGCTTTCCACTCAATGAATATATCCTCATGGAATTTAAAGTACAATCCTTGAGTTCACGCTATTAAAACATCAAGCATGTAGGTTGTTTCAAACACTCCACACTTAAAAGAAAGAGAAAAATTCATTCCCTGGGGTCACAGGAGCAGCATACAGGACCCAGTTGTGGCTCACAGCCAAGTGCAATACAGAATAGATGAATAGAGCCTCTCTGCTTCAGAGTGAACCAGCTCAAAGCAGCCAGTGTCACTTGGGTGGCCAGCCAGGAACAACCCCAGTGGCTCTGAGGGAGCAGGACACACGCACCCCACAGACAGAGCCCGCTCTCAGCACACAGACAAAGCAATTGGAGTGGAACCTGCTTGCACAAGGAACTGCATGACTGCATATGAAGAGAGCATCACTCTACCCAAGTGCACCACACAAAGAGCTGCGCACAACATCAGGGGGCACCAGGCCAGGTAGAGACGAACACAAGCTTGTATTTTGCATGCTTCTGTCAAATTAAATCTTTTATCTGAAAAACTGTAGATCACCTTTGTTTTGAGACCACTTACTGTCAACGCTGTACAAAAATTACATGTGTGGCTCTGAAACATTCAGTTGCAAATGCCTTTTGGGGGGGCTTTAAACAAGATCAGATCAACTTTGGCAACAGGGGAAGTACTGGGCAAAACCTACCTGATACTTTATTATTTTCACTCTTTTCTAGCTAAACTAAGAATGGAGGCCTTTTCCCATTTCATGAATACTTTTATGATATTCAAACCTCTATTAAGTGAAGACCCTGTCCTTTCTTTTGTCTCTTTTTTTCCATATTTTTATCTGTAACTAGGAAATTAACTTTTTTACATCAGTTGAGAGTAAGAGTGGCTACTAATGCACTTAAATGCAACATTTTAGCTGACCTCTTAAACTAGCTCTCCAGGTATTCACAGATACATATTTCATAAACTAGGTATGAGGAAGTAAGTGCAAATACTGGTTTCACCCTAATGTAAGGAAAATGTAAGTAAATGTCTCTTCTTTCCCTCAGGTCATCTTTTCATCCAGAATAAAAATTCTTTCAATTGTCAAAATAAACTTATTTACATCTTAAAAGTTGTACAAATTTGGGTTCAAGACTACTGCTGCACTGCACAGTCTCAAGGTGCCTCTCCCTCTGTTTCTAGCTGTTAAATCCCACTAGCAGTAATAAACACAGATTTCACTAATTCTGGTAGCACTTTTTTACCTCAAGACATATTATGTTGCAACAAGTTTGTGGAATTACACTAAAATAAACTCAGCAAAAGGTTTACATTTTTTCACTAATAATGTATAAGACAGGTTTGCATATAACTGAATGCAAAAAGAAATTTTACACAGTTAAATATAAATTTCTCTCGTCAAAGTGTAAGAATATTAAGATGACTTCCACAAATTCAACTAAATTGGAACCTCCTACACTCAGCTTTTACATTATAGGATTAGATGAGATTTATTTGCACTGGACTGGCACTATCTCTATCCTAAAATCTTCAGTATTCCAGAGTTTTTAAAACATGTTCCAGCTAACAAAATTATACATCTATTTCTCAATTGAAATGGACACTTAGTATTCTGGTTTGTTTTTTTTTTTTTTCTACCCTGAGGCCTTGATCCCCACTATGGACAAACTGAAGCATTTGTTTAGATCATTAATAAGGTCTAAGGCAACAAATGCCTCCACATCTCAGTATAACCTGCCCTCAAGTCAACAATTCCCTTATTATTTTACAAGGTATTCAAATAAATCTTGTGAGAAAGATAAATTACATTGCAGCCTGTACCAACTGGCATCTGAAATGGTGACCAAGGGATAGAGCAGACAGGCAGTGACCTCAGCCAGCAGCAGCATTCATTCATCTCCTGGCTGCCCTGTCAGCAAGTTATTATGCTCTAGGACACCAAGGCCAAGTCCAAACTCCCACAGGAAGTGGTGCTGAAGGACCCCACCGTCTCCCCACTAGAGAACAGCACTGACCCAGGCCACCTCACACTCTCTGGGCTGCTTCCAAGCACGTTTCAGATGTCAGCATGGACCTGGGACCCCAACAGGCACAGTTAAGACGTGTCCATTCTCATTTGGAAGGTCAGAGGCTTCCACTCAGTGCCAGCTGGCTGCAGGGCCAGAATAAAAAGCACAGTTTGGTTTTAGCTGTTAGCACACATAGGTGCTTCTCCACTGCTCTGCAACATAGTATGGCCCAGACTTAAACTTGCCCTAGAGAGATTATTTCACCATATTACTGCTATTCTGGGGAGAGAAATCAAGTGGGGTATCATATACCCCAGGTGGGATATCAAGTGCAAAGCAGTAGGTCAAGGCATGGAGCTGGTTTCTGTACTGACACACAACAGCCATGACAAGACAGCAACAACAGCGTAAAACCCCGAAGAACTTCAACACTTGATTAATTCAACTTATGCTGTTCAGAGCAGACATATTTAAAATCACTGCTATTTCAAACAGTTAATTTTAGTTTGCGACCGCATTTGAAAGCTTTTAATTCTGTATTGCATTCGTACTTCTACTGTTTTCCTGAAGAAACGTTGATTTTCATAGGTTGGCAACTATAAAATATACCGGTTTTCAAGTACACAGATTTATTACCAAATTCAGTATAAAAACATTCTTTACTAATCAGAAATATGTACTACACAAACACTTAAGGAATGGTATCACTTTTTTATGCAACTGTACATGCAGAAACCCTTTTTCAAATACGATGCGAAAACTGTCCAAAACTAATTTTTGTTTATTTCAATTCATTTTCCTTATTGAGCAATGTTTGTTTTACAGAAACAGAAACTGGATATGGAAGGAAAAAAATTCACACCTTAAAATGTTTATAAAACCAACCTTAACATATACAGGCTAAAAGAGAAGACCATATCTATTCAAAATTTTTAGTATTGAAGACTAAATGATGTGATTTAGTATTGAAGACTAAATGTATGGCTCAGAGCCATTGAACAGAAGAGGTTGGTTCTAGGGCCTCTATCTATATGGTGACCTGGAACAGCAGGACACCGAAACAGACTCCCCTGTTTTTTAATTCTCCACTTATTTTCTTGCATTTTCTCCAAGTTTTCACCAACTGGTACAAGGTAAACATGAAAAAGGTACTTGATATAATTTTTTTTTTCAATTACTACAGGGAGGCTACTGACATTTAAAGATGGTTCACTGACTTCAGAAATTATTTTGCTAAGCACTGCAGTATCTAACAGTTTCATCTGCTTTTAAGTTTCAGAGACAAAATCCCCATGGCATCAGCTCTTCATTTTCAGTTGTCCTGTTCTACAAGGTAACTAAAACATTTAGGCTATTCCATGTTACTCTTTTTACACAAAGTCAATGTAACTTTGTATACTGCTTGTAAAACTTTACTGAGTATGCAAGGACTTTTCAACAGAATCTCAGTATTGTCCAGTCAGACATCACTGACAGTTTCCCTCTTAGTGATGGTATTTTAAAGATGTCAAAAATAAAAAAAGACCAAGTCAAGTCATACAACAATGAACGAACCAGATGTGAGCATTACCAAAGCAACACTTTTGAACCTCACTGCTGTAAAATGGAAAGGGCACAAACTACTTCAAAAAGAACTCACAAAACACAGTAAATATAGTCTGTTCTCAGTAATTTTAAAATTACTGCAAGGGATTCACCTCCAGTACTGAGGCAGGGGAGGAGGAAACAAATCCAAAACCAACAAACAATGCCTCTCCCCCACCAAACCAGTAACTTAACGGCTTAAAACAGCTGGAACCTTTTGTACTGATGTACGTGACAAGAAACAACCATTATTTTCCTGAGACACAAACAGCAATTAAGAATGGAGAAAAGAGACTCAAAGTCCTCTTCCACCTAAATAAAATCTGCATTGACAAAACTAACTAAGGATGAATTACAAACCATGGATTATATTTCTTACAAAGTTAACAAATCAGCATCACCTGAAAGAACAGGCTTCACCTATTACAATGAATAGCTCTAAGCTCTATTTCCCACTAGAACACAAGGCCAAATACACAGCAGAGCATCCAAATCACAGTGAAACAAGCTTTATTTTCTACTGAATCTGAGGGGGAGGGAGATGAATACTGGCTAAAATTTACTCAATTCAAACATTAGCAAGACACTTACAAGGGTACGGACACTTAGAGAAGGGTACCTCAACTGGGCAGTCATTAAGACACACCATTGACATCACCAGTGCATACAACGGGTTTGAAAACCAACAGGTACAAAGAATGGATCCATTTTATAGGCACCTACTTACAAAAGAAAACACAGATACTACCCCTCCTTTATGATGATGGGTTAAGGTTCTTTTACTTAGCTGTTCTACCCTCCAATTCAACTGGACATGGCCTTTTTTTTCTTGCCCTCTCTCTCTCTAACACACACAAATAAACAAAAGAACATTTATTGGCGCTTCGAGAGCCATTCCCTGATGTCAGATCACAGAACAGGAACCTGAATCTATTAAAAATCTGTTTACCAATGAAGAAACAGAAGCCAATTCAGGATTCCTTTTGTTTTATACAGAAGCACAATCACATGAGCAAAACACCCCATCAATTCACATTTCATTCCAGTTACAAGTACTTAACAGATTAGGAAAAATTCATATAATATCTCAAAATTTTGCTAGAGTTTTTAAGAGCAAACATGTTCTCAAATATGTTCTTTCACATATTGGGGGTTTTCCTTTTAAAATTACATTTCTATTCAAAGGTTGGACCAGGATCTGCTGAAGTTCTATTAAAGCAAATTACTGGTATGAAAATGTGCCACCCTCGAGAGAACCACCAGTGAGGGCTCCCCTGCTGATGATATGAGACAGCAACATAGATAGGACTTACCTTGATCCCCATCAACCTCTGATAGCCAACAGCACTCAGAAACACTTAAGTGTGGTGTCAAACTCTCTACTTTAGTATTTAAACTAATTTTTCTTTGGGTAAAGACAGAGAAACAACAGATATTTTTAAAAGCACCTTTCAACTCCTCTCCTTGATTGCAACATGCATCTCAACTACAAATTACACCTCAATGTTAACACCTGTTCTTTTAGCAAAAAAAGGCATCTCCTTCAACGTATTTGTTTGCATAATAAGGTATTTTCAAACACAGCTGTATGGTGTGTCCAGACACACCACACACTGAAAAGCACACAATCACAAAGTACTTACCAGTAAACAGAGTCTTGAGTGATAATTTCCAAGCTCACCTTTCACTCTGGGAGACTCCCCCAAGCACTTCCCACAAAACACAGTTATCTTGAAGCAAATTACATATTTCCACACCAACAGGAATGTACCCTGCCAAGGAGAGCATGGTTTCCTGAGAATTTGCCAATGGCACAGTGCTTAGTGAAGTCCCCTGTAGCTCACTGCCCACTGATGTCAAAGATGGGGCCATCTTTTAGACAAGGCCACCAACAGAACTTGAGCACTTACAGGCTCACTCAGGTTCCTTGGACAACTCTATCTCAGCAGTTTAATAGTGTAAACCCATAAAATCTGTTATCAGTTCAACAGTACTTGGGGCAGAGCTAAGTGTGCTCTGACCTCTCAACAATGGAGAAGAGCAGTCTTAGGGAGCAAGGCTCAGTCCTGGGAATGTCAAAAGATAAAGTCTGGTTGTCATCCTGGAGATACTATCTTCCTTAAATGCCTTATGACACTGGCTGCAGTAGAACTGAAAAATACCAATCTCGCTTATTTTTCCCCTGGAAAGATAAGCGAGATCTGTCCCTAAATAAAATTTAATACAGCTAATGGATAAACTGAATTGCTCCAATTCATGAAGCTAGTCCAACACTAGAAGAACAGAGACTTAGAAAGTTAGCTCAGCTCCAGAAAAGCATCAGGAAGATAACCAACCATACTAAGCTGTCCAGACAAATGCATCTTGCACACTCTTTCTTGCTCCTTCTAAGCAACTCCCATCACTCTGACAATCTGCTTCCTCACAATATGAATCTTACACAACATCCTAACTATGCAGAACATCTTACAGCTCAACAGCTTCTGCAGCAGATACAGAGATTATGAATGGCTTACCAGAAAAGTAATGAAAGTGAAATATCTTAGTAATGAGAAAAAAGTATTGTCTGGAATATGAATTCAAGGATTAGTTAGAAGCTAGACTATCTCAACTCCAAGAAACCAGGAGACAGCCTAGGAATCAAGCTGTCACTAGAAGGAGAGTGACACACACCTTCTGCCATGTCATGAGCTGAAGAGATCAAGGTGAGGAACTCCTACGTCAGACATCAATATCATTCACTCTGATCCTCAGGGCACAATCTGGCGGTCTGGTTTATCAGCCTTGCAGACAGGTAGACTAATGATTCTGGAACCTACAGAACCCACAGCCAATAATCAAGAGCTTTCTGATGCTGAGGGGAGGCTGTTGCATCACCTTTCTGACCATGGTACTCATCGTTCCTGAAGAGCAGGTTACTATATGACACAAGATGGCCTAGCAAGTTTTACTTGCAAACTGAACTCTTAATACACAGCTGCAGAAGTTTTTCTGGTGACTAAAGATCTTTGTCTTGAAGGCATTCCAACCAGGCATTGCATTTAGCAAAGAAGTATCTATTAGCTAATTAAATAAGGAAGCTGAAAGAGCAGGCCATCACACACACTTGGAGAATCCCTACACAGCTAGTCTTTGTGCCCCAGGGTTTAAAGACAATGCACTCTTTCATACTCCATTCACAGGTCAGGTATCTAGACAAAAACCAAAACCAACCAATCCAAAAAAAGCCAGGTAGATGTTCCATGTCCTCTAAGGTAACCTGACAGTGCAGCCATGACTTTCTGACTATATTTAGGTCTACATAGCTGAAGGGAAAGATCCCAAGAGGTAGGAGTCCTGGTTTGTAACAAACTGAAATTAGTGGTTTTGAAACAAATTACTGTTAAAGTCAGTGTTATTAGCTAGGTAAACTTTTGGTGTGAGTTTAAGACAATACAAGCAGCAGGGCACATTAGTCTCTGATGCTCTTTGTAGAACCTGGGCTACAGAAGTCATCCACATCACATCTTGAGAAGGATGTCAAAAGCATCACATACATACAGATTAGGGTTCTGAAGGTGAACCTAAAGATGTTTTAGGAGAAGAGCTCCTTGAAATCAATAGCCCAATGTCTTGATCTTTCACATGGGGGGCTTATTTTAATGTAAGGTTTTTAACTTTCATTTAAGGTAGCTGGTATTGACTGTGAAATATTGACAGTGATTGGAAGCTTATGATGAGTTTCCATGATCAATTTTGTGGAACTGTTCAGTTGCAAGCAGGATGAATCTAATCCTACATTTACCTCACCAGGATCAAAGCAGTTAGCAGAAAGGCAGGAATCAGGCAAGTACCTCCAAGAGTTCAAGCTGAACAAGTGTTGCTGGAGAGCTGTCTCCCCCCTCCCTTTCCTCCCACTGTTGTTGCTTGAACAGGGCCATGACAGCACAGACATCACCAAGGAGGCTGGAAGGACCAGTGGATAAATACTCTAGGGATACAACACCAACAGTTCACATAGTTCTCCCAAGTAATTAGGAAGAGCAGCTCATCCACAGTATTATCAATATCCAACCAAGCTGGAATCCAAAGACAATAATGGACATATAAAGTACAAACTCCAAAGATGTCTATTTCAAAGTACATAAAACTGGAAGGAGATGTAAACTGAGCATTTCTTCCCTGACTGTGTCACTGGAATAAAGGATATTCCTCTGTAAGAATTTGTACAACTGAAAAGAACTGCACATGAAAAACAGCTTTGCATAGCCAAAGGAGTCTCCCCTACTAAGAAGAAAAATTTAATGCAGAAAGGGTGTCACAAGAATTATCATCAGCTGGTGGTCTTGGCATAGAAGACCCAGGTAAGTCAGAACACTTCTGCAGTTAAAAAGATCTGGGAGTCTGGAAAAGCGCTGTATCCTATGCACCCACATAGGAATGAACCCTGCAAGTTATTAGAGAGGGTCTGCAGACACATTCACTCAGAGTCAGAACAAATGCATACCATCACTCAGACAAAAACATACCAGCTTCCATACAACTTGGGAGAATTAATATTTACTACTATATTACACTCAGCTGCTGATTAGAAAATTAAACATTTACAGAGAGAGTTAAGTCTGCAATAAATCAGAAGAAGGTAAAGTGTCTTGCCTGCTACTCTGTTTCACTCATTGCACTTTCACTTGGCAGAAGACTTCAGCACATCACCTAGGGCACCGCCCTAAGTTGTTGCAGGTATTTAATGCCCAAATACTATGCATCTTTCGTCCTCTTGTGAGCCAGAAGCTACATCTATGTGCCTGCTGGGATCTGTTACCATCATGTCAAGTCAAAAAACATGTGAAATCTTCCAGCTCACATATAGTTGTGTATCACTAAAATGCTGGAAGTCAACTTTGCTCCACTGCATTTTTATCATCAGAACTGTTCTTTCTCAGACTGAAGAACAGAGGCTTTTCGAATGTGTAACCAAGATCCAAAATACAGAATCAGAAAAAGAACTGATAAAAACAGCTTGCTCAGTATCCATAAAGTTTTCCAGAACCTGGTTCACACAGCACTACATCTGACTAATATTTACAGTGCTAACAAAATGAAGCAGCGTGAACAAAGGTCAAATTAAAAAAAAAAAAGAAAAAAAGTAGTGTGAAATCTTCTTCAAGGAGTCACTCGAGCAGTACAGCTTCCAAAGTCCGCCATTTCAAACTCAAATCCACATATCCACTGAGCTGGACACAACTCTTTTTTAAAAGAGAAAAAAGTATTGGAAGCCAGGTATCATTTACTTTTTTTTGCATTTCTAAGACATAAAGACAAACACATGATTTAATTACCATAAAGTACCAAAATCACTGGTAGACCATTTACTACCACAGAAACATTATCATAACTTAGGCAGTTTAAGTCAAAACCCACTGGGTTTGGAGGGGGGAAATAAAAAAGTCCAGTCTGATTATTTTTTTCATGTATCATTCTGCTGGAAGTCCTGATGCAGGATTTTCAATTAGCCTTGTAACACAGCATTATTTATTTTCTGAAGTGAATGGTCCTTCTGCAACTTCCTCTGCAATGAACATGCTCTGCACAAAAAAATTACTAGTATCAGTAACTAAATAAACAACTACTCCTCACTGGTCAGGAGCAGATATTACCCTCAATGATAACAACAGTTATCACTTAATAAGGGATCAGCTAGTGATGAAAGTAAGAACACTTTAATAACACCTACCCAAAATATTATTTGTCACCAAAAGCAGACTTAGAATCACAACATACCTCAGTCATGAAAAGAAGTGAGACTGGACACTCCTGTCCCCATAGTACCTTTGCATAATCCTAACTAAAAATCAAACAAGGCCATGACTCCACCCTACCACTACAGTTTATAAGGTGAGTAAACCACTACAAAATTATGGAACTGTGCTAAATTTGTGAACTCCTAAGCTCTACAACACCTTGAGCCCAAAGTAGAGAAAGCACTCTTACCAGAGCAGTTTGTATGTCATTTGGGACAATGACAGTACAGGAAGTCTTGTAATGGCATAATAGTAGAGATGAAACAAGATTTTCTGCTGCACCAAACAAACTAAAAACCAGGAGCTTGTGTCAGTAATCCTAGCCACCTGTCCCCAGGAGACTTTCAGCTCCCCCTCTGTTCTACAGGCCCATGTCACCCCCATGAGAACCATTTCTAGTGCAGCTAGACTCCAAAAAGAGGTTTCTTACTCATACCAACAACACAGGTGTTCGGCTGGACTGGACTGGTATTTGTAACTCTGTCTTTGGAAAATGATGTTAGAATACTGTCTGCTGGTAGACATGTCTTATGCTTTGAAGACCACCATTCCCACTCTTCAAAAGGTCGCTGACTCTTCCTTAAAATAAAAGCTTTAGGGCAGCCCTTGTTCTCTATATCCCACATCTTCCAATACACTATCTGCTTGAAAACATTTACAGGTGTAACTGCAAGAGAAGAAATGAACAACAACCTTCGTGGACTTCGGCTGGGATAGCACATCATAGAATCATCCAATGGTTTGGGTTGGAAGGGACTTTCAAAGACTATCTACTCTGACATCCTGCATGAAATGATGCTGCTGAAAGCTCTGTCCAACCTGATCTTGGACATTTCCAGTCATGGGCACATGGAACTTCTCTGGGAAACCTGCTCCACTGTTTCATTGCCATAAAAAAATTTCTTCCTTATATCCAGTCTATATCTAAATTTCATTTTAAAACTGTTGTCCCTTGTCCAGGGCCCTGATAACAAGCCTTTCTGCATCTCTCCATCTTTCTTGTATGCCCCCTTTAGGTACTGAAAGGCTGCAATAAAGGCTCCCTGGCACGTTTTCTTCTCCAGAACAATCCCAACCCTCTCTGCTTGTCTTCACAGGAGAAGGATTCCAGCCCTCTGAACACTTTTGCAGCTCCATCCTTAACTGTAAAGCCTAGCACGTCCCATTAAAGTCCATTTCAACAACTTTGTGAGATTGTCTAATGAAGTAAGGAGAACCTGCAGGGCTAAGTGCCAAAAGCAAAAAGGCTTTCAAATCCATCATCTGTTTGAGGATCCATTTAAAAACACCCCGCGTTTGCCAAGCTACTGGTCCATGTATCTTACAAATGCTGCTGTGTGAATTTTAGTTCTCTGGAGCCCTCCAGTGGAACGAACTCATAGGAACGGCCAGGAAACCCATGAAACAGCACAAATATCCTACAAATACATTTCATCCGCAGGAGCCAGGCTGCTGACACAGCCAACTACCAAATCCCTGTGCACATGTTGCTTCCCTAACTAGGTTACCGGCTAAACCAAGGAGCCACTCTCCCCCGCACACTCACGGGCGCTGCTTCCCCAGCAGCCGGCGGCTTCCCCGGCTCGGCCGGGCCGCC